>OY776279.1:55352699-55477699 GCA_963675445.1 Linnaemya vulpina
GTGTACCTATTGATTTTGCAATTAATACAATTGAAAACAAATGGGAAATGATAACAAGGTATACAAGGATAGACAAACATTTATTTTTCCGTATTTTAAAATTTTGTATAGAAGATAATAGGTATTTTTAATATAATATAATATAATATATATATATATATATATATATATATATATATATGCAACAAAAGGGTCTTCCTATGGGATCACCAGCATCTCCAATAACAGCAGATATAGTAATGGAGGAATTTTTAGACAAATCAATTCAAAAACTTAATATAAAACCTAAAATAGTGACAAAATATGTAGATGATTTAATTTGCATTATTCATACATCGGAGATAGATAATATGTTATCAGCATTGAATAATTTTAATTCGAACATTAAATTTACTGCTGAAAAGGAAAAGGACTTGACACTTCCTTATTTAGATGCTTTAGTTATTAGGAGAGGTAATAAATTAATAATATATTGGTTCCAGAAACCTACTGCTTCGGGAATTATGATTAATTACTATTCAAAACATAGTAGACACATTATTATAAACACAGCTAAAACATTTTATAGAAAGTGTTCTAAATATAAGTGACAAACAATTTCACTATAGCAATAAAAAGAAGGTTATAAATATATTAGAAAATAAAAATTTTCCTAATCATATTATAAATAAATTAATATCACAATATAGAAATAGAAGAACAGAAAATACTAATATTAATACAGAACAAAAATTATTTAAATCATTAACATACATACCAGGAATATCAGAAAAGTTGACAAAATCTAAAAATTACGATACAGGTAAATATAGAATAGCTCATAGAACGCACAATACATTAAACAGGCTATTTAGTAAAAATAAAGATAAAATTTAAAAATGGGATAGATCAAATTTAATATATAAAATACCATGCAAGGGTAATCATATAGAGAATTGTAATAAAGTGTACATTGGATAGCAGGTCACAAATCAGATCAAAAATATAGGGATATAAATTCACAAAAAACAGCTTTATCTTCCCATTGTTCTAAAGCATATCATTTTCCAGATTTTGAAAATGTTTCAATATTAAATACAGAAAATAACTACAAACGTCGATTAATGTTAAAAATGTTAGAAATAATAAACGTACCTTCATCACACAGAATAAATTTTAAAATACATACAGAAAAATTAGCACAGAATTATAGACATTTAGTTAGTAAGAATTGCAGATTTACATAATATAATTGTTAATATTAACTATTATTTGCTAGGGATAATTTATTGTATTATTGTTATTATATATTAATTTATACTAATTGTTAAAATTATTGCCTATGTGTGTGGATGTATATGTAGTTATATGTGTACATGTATTTGTATGTGTGTGTATATGTATGTATGTGTATGCATGTATATATGTATGTATGTATGCATATGTATGCTATGAAATTTATTGCAAAACTGTGGTTGAAGTCTACTGACGATTTGGTAAGAAGCGCCAATGAAATGCATATAGACATTGCTTAACCACCCAACAAATAAATTTCATATTATAATAGTACAATGACAATATGTCAAAAAATTAGTTTATTAATAAATGTTTTACTTTAAATGTTGAAAAAATATTTTATGTGGTATTGAATTTGAAAAACAAATATTGTGAATAGTTTTTTATGTCATGTTTCAAAACCATTTGTCTATAAAATTTTAATAATTTTTATTTCCTGAAGATGTTAACAAGCTGTTAACGAAATATCGAATAAAAATTAGACCAAATATAATTTGATAAAAAACGACCATAAGCTTGATTAATATTATAATATATATATATATATATATATATATATATATACATATATATATATATATATATATATATATATAAATACACACACACATATATATATATATATATATATATATATATATATATATACATATATATATATATACATATATACATATATATATATATATATATATATATATATGTATATATATATATATATATATATATATATATATAAATAAATAAATATATATATATATATATATATATATATATATATATTTATTTATATATATAACATATATAAGTATATATATATATATATATATATATATATATATATATAACATATATATATAACATATATATAACATATATAATGTATATATATATATATATATATATATATGTATATATATATATATATATATATATATATATATACATAAATGCATATATATATATATATATATATATATATATATATGTGTATATATATATATACATATACATATATGTATATATATATATATATATATATATATATATATATCTATATATATATATATATATATATATATATAAGATTATTTCTTCTTGCTCTTGCGTATTTACTACGTCATCTACCTACGTTTAGTTGCGAAAACCTGATTTTGTATGTACTGAAATGCAAACGATATAAATGCTGAATTTTTCCCATTATGTCTTCTTCAGTTTTTATGCAATTTACAACGGATGGATTAAGGTATTGTTTTAAAGTACTGAGTAATGTTGATTGTGAATAGTAGGGTTCAGTGACTATATGTCGGTGGTATGTAGGGAATACATCAATGCTCAGGAGTATCTGATTTTTAAAAGCATTAACAGGTGTTTCTACGCTAAGAGAGGAACTGTCGTCAGAGTTGGTAGCAATTGACAAGGAATTAAATGGTGATTTCTGCGGCGGAATTCTAGATAAGACATCAGCCACAACATTCATTTTTCCTGGCTTGTAACAAAGTTCATAATTATATTCTTCAAGTATAGACGTCCATCTTTTCATTTTGCAATTTTTCAAATTTTTATTATTTTTATTGCTGAGGGCATACTTCAGTGGTTGGTGGTCTGTGTAAATTTTTAATTTTCGTGAACCATGTAAATAATTTCTAAGAGCGCTTAAGGCCCATATAATAGCCAACATTTCCTTTTCGTTTGCTGCATAATGCTCTTCTGCTTTGTTTAGCGTTCTTGAGATAAATGCTATGGGTTTTCCGCACTGTGATAAAACGGCTCCGATTGCAAAATGGGATGCATTGGTTACTAATTCAAAATCCTTGCTAAAATCTGGATACGCTAAAATGACATCTTTGGAAATGAGAGAATACTTAATTTTTTCAAAAAATTCAATGGCTTCCTGATTTAAAGAGACTTCAACCTTTGCTGATCTGTTCTTGGAGGTACGACCTCCGTCCCCTCTTAAAAGGGATGTCAGGGGTTTGGCTAGTTTCGCGTAGTCTTTGATAAAACGCCGGTAGTACCCTGATATACCAAGAAAACTGCGGAGTTCCTTGGGTGTTTTAGGTTGCGGAAAAATTTTTATGGCTTTTACCTTTTCCGGATTTGTTTTTATGCCCTGACTTGTAATAATGTACCTTAAAAATTATACTTCTTCCTTAAAAAAGTTACATATATCCAATTGAACTTTCATATTGGATTCTTCTAATGCTGTAAAAATATTTCCTATATGTTCAAAATGTTCATCTTTTGTTTTGCTGAAAATAATAATGTCGTCTATATAAACATAGCAACAGTTTCCTATATATTTACGTAAAATATCATCAAGCGCACGCTGGAAAATTGATGGTGCATTCTTGAGACCGAATGGGAGACGCGTAAACTCATATTTTCCATTATTTATACTGAAAGCGGTTTTCTCCATATCGGATTTTTTAGTGGAATCTGATAAAAACTACTTTTAAGGTCCAGAACCGAGAAAAAATTACTGGAGCCGAGTTGAGAGATCACTTCTGTAATCTCAGGAATTGGGTATCTATCTGCAATGGTTATTAAATTAAATTTTCTATAGTCTATTACCATCCGATACTGTTTGTTTCCAGCCGAATCTGCTTTCTTAGGCACAATCCATACTGGAGAATTAAAGGGTGATCTGGATGGTCTTATAATTCCGTCATTTAGTAATTGTTTTATCTGATTTTCTATTTCTCCTTTAAGCGATACCAGGATAAGGGTAAAACTTTGTGTATACAGGAGAATCTGTTGTGGTTCTAATTTCCCCCACAACTCTTGTAGTGTAAATAAGTTTTTCATCTGGTTCACAAAAAAGGTTAGGATAAGAGTTAAGAAATTTTTTCATTTTTACTTTTTGTTCTGCAGACTTGTCATCTTTTATATTTATAGCATTAACGTGTTGAGTGGGTAGATGTTTAAGACTAACTTTATATCCGTTTTTCAATATCATGCAGTGTTTATGTGTAAAAATAGTAGCTTCTAGATCTCTAAGGGCATCGTTTCCTAAAGTACCGTCAAATGTTTCTAACGAGTGCATTAAATAAAATTTTATTTCTTCTTCAATTTTCAAAAGTTTTGCATAAGTATGCTCATTTATTTTAATATCTCCAACAATAGATTTTGCAAAAGAAGGGTTTTCATTAGGGATACGTTTTTTTACTAGGTTTGGTTTAATGTAATTTTTACTGGAGCCTGTATCTACCAGAAATTTTAAAACTTTTCCGTTCTCCGTTTTTACTTCGAAATAACGTAACGAAGAGCTTATCATGCTAAAAAATTAATGTCGCTGGGCTCTACATATTTCGTGTTGTCATCATCGCTCCGACTATTTCCTATTTCTTTTGTATCTATATGAAATGTCCTTTGGCTTTTATGTTGTTGTTGGTTTCCAAAATGGTTTGGCCTTTTCGCAAAAAATTGGTTTTGATGAGGTCTATTCATATAGATTACACGATGTGATCGTAGACTCTGATCCACATCTAATATATTAGCACGAGGATTAACAGTTTCCTGTACTACTTGTGGTCCTTGTTGTCTAAGTACGTTTGTCGCTATTGTCGATATAAGAGACCTTAAGTCATTTAAACTCAGTTGAGCATTTTCTGGCGGTGAATCATTGCTTGAGGGAAGGACAAGGGGACAAAGTAAATTACTTAGCTATATTAATGTTTATATAGGCTAATTGTTCTAACTTAGTTAAAATCTCAGAAAGACATGATGATAAATATTCCTAGGCACAAAGGAAGTCAACATCAGTTTTATTCAACTTACACAGCAGAGCAGAACAGCTGTTTTCGAAAGTCGCTGCACTTTCATCTTCAGTGCTCATGTGTATATTGTGTTTATCACCACTGTTTAGGTGGCTTAGTTGAATGTGATAACAGTTTTCTATTTACACAAATTTTATTGTGAAAAACAATCCGAGAACTGTATCAACCTGATGTTAACACTTGTGTGTTATGATACCTGTGTTACAATTTGACTATTTTCTTCATGTCCCATTTTTCTGAATTTTTTGTTCCATTATACATTAAGTCAAACTTTTATGGTTTGAATTTTATACTTAAGTATATGTGAACTTTTTTTTTTTTTTTCCAATTTTCATTGGTAGCTCAAGCCAAATCTTAAATTGTATGTGATTTTATTTTTATTGAACATTTTTAGTTTGCTATATTAATATTTATATAGGCTAATTGTTCTAACTTAGTTAAAATCTCAGAAAGACATGATGATAAATATTCCTAGGCACAAAGGAAGTCAACATCAGTTTTATTCAACTTACACAGCAGAGCAGAACAGCTGTTTTCGAAAGTCGCTGCACTTTCATCTTCAGTGCTCATGTGTATATTGTGTTTATCACCACTGTTTAGGTGGCTTAGTTGAATGTGATAACAGTTTTCTATTTACACAAATTTTATTGTGAAAAACAATCCGAGAACTGTATCAACCTGATGTTAACACTTTTGTGTTATGATACCTGTGTTACCATTTGACTATTTTCTTCATGTCCCATTTTTCTGAATTTTTTGTTCCATTATACATTAAGTCAAACTTTTATGGTTTGAATTTTATACTTAAGTATATGTGAACTTTTTTTTTTTTTTCCAATTTTCATTGGTAGCTCAAGCCAAATCTTAAATTGTATGTGATTTTATTTTTATTGAACATTTTTAGTTTGCTATATTAATATTTATATAGGCTAATTGTTCTAACTTAGTTAAAATCTCAGAAAGACATGATGATAAATATTCCTAGGCACAAAGGAAGTCAACATCAGTTTTATTCAACTTACACAGCAGAGCAGAACAGCTGTTTTCGAAAGTCGCTACACTTTCATCTTCGTTGCTCATGTGTATATTGTGTTTATCACCACTGTTTAGGTGGCTTAGTTGCATGTGATAACAGTTTTCTATTTACACAAATTTTATTGTGAAAAACAATCCGAGAACTGTATCAACCTGATGTTAACACTTTTGTGTTATGATACCTGTGTTACCATTTGACTATTTTCTTCATGTCCTATTTTTCTGAATTTTTTGTTCCATTATACATTAAGTCAAACTTTTTTGGTTTGAATTTAATACTTAAGTATATGTGAACGTTTTTCAAATTTTCATTGGTAGCTCAAGCCAAAGCTTAAATTGTATGTGATTTTATTTTTATTGAACATTTTATTTTGCTATATTAATATTTGTATAGGCTAAATTGCTCTAACTTAGTTAAAATCTCAGAAAGATAAGATGATAAATATTCCTAGGCACAAAGGAAGTCAACATCAGTTTTATTCAAATTACACAGCAGAGCAGAACAGCTGTTTTCGAAAGTCGCTACACTTTCATCTTCGGTGCTCATGTGTATATTGTGTTTATCACCACTGTTTAGGTGGCTTAGTTGCATGTGATAACAGTTTTCTATTTACACAAATTTTATTGTGAAAAACAATCCGAGAATTGTATCAACCTGATGTTAACACTTGTGTGTTATGATACCTGTGTTACCATTTGACTATTTTCTTCATGTCCCATTTTTCTGAATTTTTTGTTCCATTATACATTAAGTCAAACTTTTATGGTTTGAATTTTATACTTAAGTATATGTGAACTTTTCTTTTTTTTTTTTTCCAATTTTCATTGGTAGCTCAAGCCAAATCTTAAATTGTATGTGATTTTATTTTTATTGAACATTTTTAGTTTGCTATATTAATATTTATATAGGCTAATTGTTCTAACTTAGTTAAAATCTCAGAAAGACATGATGATAAATATTCCTAGGCACAAAGGAAGTCAACATCAGTTTTATTCAACTTACACAGCAGAGCAGAACAGCTGTTTTCGAAAGTCGCTACACTTTCATCTTCGGTGCTCATGTGTATATTGTGTTTATCACCACTGTTTAGGTGGCTTAGTTGCATGTGATAACAGTTTTCTATTTACACAAATTTTATTGTGAAAAACAATCCGAGAACTGTATCAACCTGATGTTAACACTTTTGTGTTATGATACCTGTGTTACCATTTGACTATTTTCTTCATGTCCCATTTTTCTGAATTTTTTGTTCCATTATACATTAAGTCAAACTTTTTTGGTTTGAATTTAATACTTAAGTATATGTGAACGTTTTTCAAATTTTCATTGCTAGCTCAAGCCAAAGCTTAAATTGTATGTGATTTTATTTTTATTGAACATTTTATTTTGCTATATTAATATTTGTATAGGCTAAATTGTTCTAACTTAGTTAAAATCTCAGAAAGATATGATGATAAATATTCCTAGGCACAAAGGAAGTCAACATCAGTTTTATTCAAATTACACAGCAGAGCAGAACAGCTGTTTTCGAAAGTCGCTACACTTTCATCTTCGGTGCTCATGTGTATATTGTGTTTATCACCACTGTTTAGGTGGCTTAGTTGCATGTGATAACAGTTTTCTATTTACACAAATTTTATTGTGAAAAACAATCCGAGAATTGTATCAACCTGATGTTAACACTTGTGTGTTATGAAACCTGTGTTACCATTTGATTATTTTCTTCATGTCCCATTTTTCTGAATTTTTTTTGTGCCATTATACATTAAGTCAAACTTTTTTGGTTTGAATTTTATACTTAAGCATATGTGAACGTTTTTCAAATTTTCATTGGTAGCTCAAGCCAAAGCTTAAATTGTATGTGATTTTATTTTTATTGAACATTTTTATTTTGCTATATTAATATTTGTATACGCTAAATTGTTCTAACTTAGTTAAAATCTCAGAAAGATATGATGATAAATATTCCTAGGCACAAAGGAAGTTAACATCAGTTTTATTCAACTTACACAGCAGAGCAGAACAGCTGTTTTCGAAAGTCGCTACACTTTCATCTTCAGTGCTCATGTGTATATTGTGTTTATCACCACTGTTTAGGTGGCTTAGTTGAATGTGATGGCTTGAGCTACCAATGAAAATTGGAAAAAAAAAAAACGTTCACATATACTTAAGTATAAAATTCAAACCATAAAAGTTTGACTTAATGTATAATGGAACAAAAAATTCAGAAAAATGGGACATGAAGAAAATAATCAAATGGTAACACAGGTATCATAACACACAAGTGTTAACATCAGGTTGATACAGTTCTCGGATTGTTTTTCACAATACAATTTGTGTAAATAGAAAACTGTTATCACATTCAACTAAGCCACCTAAACAGTGGTGATAAACACAATATACACATGAGCACTGAAGATGAAAGTGTAGCGACTTTCGAAAACAGCTGTTCTGGTCTGCTGTGTAAGTTGAATAAAACTGATGTTGACTTCCTTTGTGCCTAGGCATATTTATCATCATGTCTTTCTGAGATTTTAACTAAGTTAGAACAATTAGCCTATATAAATATTAATATAGCAAACTAAAAATGTTCAATAAAAATAAAATCACATACAATTTAAGCTTTGGCTGGAGCTACCAATGAAAATTGGAAAAAAAAAACCTTCACATATACTTAAGTATAAAATTCAAACCATAAAAGTTTGACTTAATGTATAATGGAACAAAAAATTCAGAAAAATGGGACATGAAGAAAATAATCAAATGGTAACACAGGTATCATAACACACAAGTGTTAACATCAGGTTGATACAGTTCTCGGATTGTTTTTCACAATACAATTTGTGTAAATAGAAAACTGTTATCACATTCAACTAAGCCACCTAAACAGTGGTGATAAACACAATATACACATGAGCACTGAAGATGAAAGTGTAGCGACTTTCGAAAACAGCTGTTCTGGTCTGCTGTGTAAGTTGAATAAAACTGATGTTGACTTCCTTTGTGCCTAGGCATATTTATCATCATGTCTTTCTGAGATTTTAACTAAGTTAGAACAATTAGCCTATATAAATATTAATATAGCAAACTAAAAACGTTCAATAAAAATAAAATCACATACAATTTAAGCTTTGGCTGGAGCTACCAATGAAAATTGGAAAAAAAAAAACCTTCACATATACTTAAGTATAAAATTCAAACCATAAAAGTTTGACTTAATGTATAATGGAACAAAAAATTCAGAAAAATGGGACATGAAGAAAATAATCAAATGGTAACACAGGTATCATAACACACAAGTGTTAACATCAGGTTGATACAGTTCTCGGATTGTTTTTCACAATACAATTTGTGTAAATAGAAAACTGTTATCACATTCAACTAAGCCACCTAAACAGTGGCGATAAACACAATATACACATGAGCACTGAAGATGAAAGTGTAGCGACTTTCGAAAACAGCTGTTCTGCTCTGCTGTGTAAGTTGAATAAAACTGATGTTGACTTCCTTTGTGCCTAGGAATATTTATCATCATGTCTTTCTGAGATTTTAACTAAGTTAGAACAAATAGCCTATATAAATATTAATATAGTCAATACCAAGGTTTTTATGTATATACGGTTTGTATGTGTGTTTGTTCATGAGTTATAGCCATCTTAGTGAACACTGCAATCGTTTCGAAATATTTGAGTTATTATTTTGAAAAACTGAAACACAATTCTGTTTTAAATTCATTACAATTCCATTTTATTCAAATCATTAATTCAATTTATATACTTACATAGCTATTCTAAATCACAGCTTCCGGGATCTATGAAATAAATTACATATAAATAAATCACTAAAAACTTAAATATTTAAATACATTATGCACAGCCCACGTCATATGCATGAGTACGCGAATAAGAAATCTGTTGAAGCTGTGGAAAGATCAATGAGAGATCTCCGAGATAACACAGAGTTGTTTGCTGGTGCGTTGATTTTATTGTCAGGCGACTTTAGGAAAACATTGCCCGTCATTCCTAGATCGACAGCTGCCGATGAAATTAGCGTTTGCTTAAAGTCTTCATATATATATATGGAATGATCCATCTGCTGATAAGTTCTCTAAGCAATTGCTGAAAATTGGGAATGGTGCAATGACTGTTGATGACACTGGATTGATAACATTGCCAAATGATTTTTGCCGTTTCGTACAGTCAAAAAAGGAATTGATTGAAAGTTTTTCACTAACATAGCACAACAATATTTATGCCATGCATGGTTCAGTGCCAGATTAATTTTAGCGGCAAAGAACACAGATGTTACTAAATTAAACATGGCTATACAATCAAAGATTCATGGCTAAGAGGTGTTGTACAAGTCTGTCGATACCGTTACCAATGAAGAAGATGTTTTGAATTATCCAACAAAAGTTTAGAATTCGTTGGACTTACCAGGATTGCCTCCGCATAATCTCCAATAGAAAGTTGGAGCCACTATTATTATGCTTCGTAATATCAATGAACCCTGTTTGTGGAATGGTACAAGACTTGATATCAAAAGGTTGATGGCTTATGTAATTAAAGCTACTATTTTTACATATTTTATGTGCATGAGAAGTTTTGACAGCCAGACAACGTTTTGCGTAGTAATTTAGGTTAGTCTGTTAGGTAATAATCTTGGACGTGAATTTTTTTTGCAACAATTTAGAAAATTATATATAATAAAGCATATTATTTAAAAGCTTGCAGAAGTTATAAATCATTATTTTAAAATTGTATTGGGTATGTTATCAATATCTGAACATAATTTGTTTCTTAAACATTTAAAGGTTTTTAATAGATTATCCTTTGTTTAAAAAAAATCTTGTTTCATCCCAATCATCAGATAGAACTTATATCCTCATAAGCTATTTTCTTTCTAAAAAAAATACATATATTAAAGGATTCATTAACTTTATGGTGAATGAAGTTATCTGAATTTTTTGATTGATGCCAACGGACTGACTCAAAGAATACTCTAACATTTGCATATTTTCATAAACTATATAATTATTTGACTTATTTGTTTTTAAACAATACTGGGTGATATCCACATTATTTAGTTGAAATTCAGAGGTTTCTGGAATTTTTAATTCTTGAGGAATTCTCTTTTTGACTCGTTTGCTAAGAATGTATGTTAATTTTTAATTTGTGAGATTTCGTATTAACCTTAACTTTGTTTTTGCTAAAATAATGCTGTCTTCTGATAAGGTTCACTCTAATCAATTAAGTATTTTTATAATATTGAGAATTTTGCTTTTTTCTCTCGATTTGGACAATCGGGTTATCAAACTTAGCAAACTTTTTTTCAATTTTATAACTAACTCAGTAATAGTTAAAGTTATTAGATATATTATTCTCTATATGTGAAAGTCTATTTCTATGTTCGTAAGATTACGATAGTTAAAATTTTTAGAAGTGATAGTTTTTATATTGATAGAAAATGTGAATATGTCTTACAAAATTACATGTGTTTAAGACCTATTGATATGTAATCAAGCTGTAAACATTAACTTATTTTTATGCTTCTCAATCGAAAATTATATATTTAACCCAAATCTTTTCATCTATTATGTATTTTTCCATACAGTATACAAACATACACTACGTTCCTTGTCAGCACATGTCTTTGTTTAATTTGACTTTTTAAGGTTTCAATATAAAATTATATTAGAAGAAAAGGCAAATTTAATGTGATTCAATTTGAAAGACACATCCCATATTAAGTGTTTAATAAAAAATAATAAATTGAGGAATGTAATAATTTATATAGTTTTATTTTTATTTATTATATTATTATGTTTTATACTGCACCTAATTAAAAGAAAAATGATCCACAAAACTTTTTAGAAAATATCAATTCCATCAATATATCTTACCACAAGCGAACGCCTACTCAAATTATTAAATAATGTTTTTACCATATTTTTGGTAGTCTATTCTAGGATTATTTCTGAAAATAACGTAAGCAAAGCGAATTAATACAAGTGACCTTATCGCTACAACAATGCAACTATAAACAGAACAACATGCGATTCGCCTTATTCAAAAACCCAATCCTCAAAAACAGTTATCAAGAAAATTACAAATGTGATGTGCATAATAATTATAACTGTTTGAATTTTAAAAAATATTTTATGGTTATTTTGAAATTTTATATTTGGGGTATTCACACTTCGTGCTATTTAGTTATACTGTCATAAAGTTGTAAAATTTTAGACCAGTTTAAAAAAGTTGTTGTTGTGCTGCATATAAGAAAGTCATAAAATAGTAGCACTCTTGCAGGTATGTTTTTGTGTTGTCATAATATCCTCTGGAGATCTGAGTCGAAGGGCTTAAAATCTTTAGGCGAGACGGCGATGTATATGTTTGCCGCCGTTACTTATATATGATTCACGACTAAGAAACGGTAAAAAAATTTTTCATAATATAAAAAATTTTAAAAGAGCACTTTCATTCTTTATATATTTCAAATAATAATATTGAGTTTGAGGCTTATTTTTATAAAAAGTTATATATTTATTATCTATATCTCGATGTTTCGATATCCTCTGGATATCTTCTTGTTATCCTGCATCCGCTGTTCCAACACTGTTAATATTGGTCATTGAGACCGCTTCTGAAATGGTTAAAATTTTATTGTCAATTTACATTCAGTCAAAATATTAAATGTTTTTTACCTGAAAGTATTGAAACAAAATTGTTGTTCTTTAAAGCTCTTCTAGGCCATAATGACATCGCCACCCAAAATACGTGTTAATTTCTTTTGCACACCGACAGGTTCAAGTATGCATCTCATTGCTTTAAGCTTAAATATATAATTGGAAACATTACTCATATTTACTTTCACAATAAAAGAACAAATAATCTTACGTATTTTTTCATTTTCGTTACCTTTATTTGTTGTGTGCACCCTGTTTGTCATAAAAAAGGATAAGGCAGTGCCGAAAGTGGCAACCTCTAAACATCAGCTGTTTAACACCAGCTGTGGGCGATCAGCTGATAATACAGGGACACCACTGGAAGGTGAGGAAAAATGGCAGCTGTTTTTTTTTTTTTTGGCGGGAAGGAATCTATGAAAGGAATTAAGGGAATGCAAGGAATTTCAGGAATCAGTTTTGTACGGATTTAAAGTTTTGTTTTGCTCGAGGTATAAATAGGAGGTTTTGTGTGTCTGAAAAAAGGAGAAAAAAAAGAAAAAGAAGAAAAGAATGAAGTTTTTATAAAACGATTCGAAAATTAAACAGAGCTTTTAAAATAAGATTAAATATAAAGGAGTTTAAAAAAAAAAGGAGAAAAACATATAAAGTGGTTTAAAAAGGAGTTTTTTTTTATATATAAAAAGAGAAAGGCTTTGGACAAATTAACTTATGGCTAAAATAAAAGTCTAAAAGAAAAGAGTTCGAGATAAAATTTTAAAAGTTAAAGTCAATAGGAGAAATTTGAAAGATTTGTGTATAATCCGATGCGAGTGATGGTGATTAAAACAAAGAAAAAAAAACTGAAGAAAAAAAAACTGAAGAAAAAAAAAAGGGGAAACCCAATATACATATAAAGAGAACCAATTAAAACCAATACATAAACCAAAAAAAAAGTACAAGAAACATATTACTGCTGCCCTGCTGTGTTGTGTGCGATGACTGCTGGTTGTTTACGTGTGGGGTTTCATAACAGCTGCTGGTGGTAAGCATATACATGACTGGCCAGATTGTTGGCAGCGCTGGCATGCTGGCTTTTGCTCCGGCTAGAGCTCGCCGTCTTGGGGTGTGGTTCTTGCCAACCAATCTGCCTCCGTCTCCTTACCACCTAACACCACACTAGCAGGAACAATAATAAAAAAAAAGAATCATGCCAGCCAATTGGTGTTAAACATAAGCAAATTTCTACATGATAATTTAAAATAAGGAGCCCGAAAGAGACAAAAAAAAAAACGGCAACTACTAAAGAACACTATTGTCTAATCGTCGACCCAACTCACCCGCTGCTTCGTCCACTCATCACCTCAATTGTTGGCCTTTCTTATGCCAACATCGGCTGCCCACCCCATAAGAAACATCCTCATATATATATATCTACACATGTATATATACATATGTATCTACATATATGAGGGAAATTCTTCCATGGTGACTCATTTGCCGCAAACCCGTTTGAGTCACCCCTACTACGCACTCTCACCTACCTATCACCGTCCTATGACATCACCTTCTAAACCCTTTAAAACCTCATATTAAAAATTACTATACTTTTCATATATTAAAATTAAAGTACATTTTTTTATTATATTATCTTAAATCTAACAATGTTTTTTTTCTTATCTTCAACTACTAAAATTTTTAATGTATTTAGTTAAACTTTTATCATCAAACAAAAAACTATAAAAATTTACACAATCAATTCCAAAAAAAATTATAATATTTTCTTTTCCTGTTCAACAATTTCTTTTCTAATTACTTTCTTTTATTTTCTTTTTCCAGGCAGTACCCTCCCATAAAACCTAACCAGACTATCTAGGTCGAGCTCTTCCTAACCAAGCCGGATTGCTTTTATTGGATGGTTACCCGTTAAAAATCTACCTATTTAAAAATGAAACTTAAAAACTGCATATAAATATATATATGAAAAAAAAAATCAAATACAATAAAAAGGAAATATAACTAATGATAAATATAACAAAAATAATGAAATAACTAAAAATAATAAAAATAAATAAAGTAATCTAACTAAACATGTCTGTCGAGTCAGTAGTGTTTCTTTTGTCCGGGTACCTGACAATATATAATTTTGGTGTTAGACAATCTTCTGGTACAATAGCGGATGCTGGAGAAGACCCTCCTTCCTTTCCCAGGGTTTGGTACGGTTTTCCCTCTTCTCGACTAATATATGCAGCGGATATATGGTGGTTTCTTTGTGAAGTAGGTATATCAGGTTCACACTGGTTCCTTTTCTTTATATGTATTTTATGTCTGGTTTCTATATTTTGTGGTTTGCACAGTTTTGGTCTGTTTTTCTTTTTCCGGTGTTTATTGGTATTAATGGTTTTTCTTCTTTAAATGTATTACAGGTCTCTAATGTTTTTCTCTCTGAGTATTGAGTTCAAATTGTTTTGTTATGTATTTTTTCTGTTTGCACCTTTTTAAATTCTTCTGTCTGTTCGATTTCAAAAATTTTATGTTTTTACTAATTTAGGGCTTATCTTAAAAATTTCTGTTAATCCACTTTATCAAACTTTTTTTTTTTTTTTTTTTTTTTTTTTTTTTATTAACTCTTCCTCAAATATTTTGTTTCTCGGCACCGTTTTCTCGCCTTTTTTTCCTTCTTTTCTTTTTTTCTTTCAAAAACCAAAACCTTCCTTTTATATCCCGGGCCAAACAAAAACTCTCCCGTTCAAAACGGATTCCTAAGATTCCTCACATTCCCTAATCCATTTTTTCCCGCCAAAACAAACAGCTGCCATTTTTCCTCATCTTCCAGTAGTGTCCACGTATTAGCAGCTGATCGCCAACAGCTGGTGTTAAACAGCTGATGTTAAGAGGTTGCCACTTACTGCACTGCCTTACCATGTTTCATGTAAAACAGGGTGCACACAACAAACCCAATCATTCTCGAGTCCTCATCTGGACCGCGAATGAGAGGGAACCTCTTCGGACCAACCTTTACCTACAACGTCTACACAGAAAAATCGCTGTGAATAGCCGCTACAGGATACACCACCGATATCTAAGGCCAGTCTGGCATCCCTTATGGCATATTCACCTCACCCTATTTTTGCCCATCTGGCAACCTACCTAGCTGTCAGGTGCTAACCGCATGCCATAAAAAAACAAATAAAAAAAAATCAAAGAATGAAGATAAAATATTAAAGTGTTTAAAAGAAGAAAATTTAAATAAATATAAAAATTCGTGCTGGGAATTGGATCGGATGGATGGAACGCGCGGTGATAATCTCAGGTAAGTGGTATGTGAAATTAATTATAGTAGTATTAAATGTGTATTCATATAATATAACATGGACACCTGTGCGTACTTCTTTGACGCCGACGGTTGGCCTTGGACAGCACACAGAAACATGCATCATGATGCGTGTTGGAACGAATTCAGGTTTGGGTTATAACGCAATCTATATTTAGCTTTTTCTTATATATACATTGATATATATACTTATTATTCTGTTTTCCACTTCTAGCTACCTCGCCTAAATTCCCTGATGTACTTTTGTGTTGCTGTCCCTCGTTTCCTGTGTTTATATTGTGGTGAGTGTATTCAGCTTTATCTATATATACCTACATACACAGATACATATAAATATATATACACTCATACATACATACATACATGCATCCACATACACACATACATACATATATATATATATACATATATATATATATATATATATATATATATATATATATATACATATACATACATATATATACATACATACCCATATATACCTATATCCTTAAAGTGGCAGATATCTCCATATATACATGCATATGTACGTATGCCAACATACATCCATATACATATATTCTAATGCAGATATCCTCATATATACATGTATATGTACGCATGCAAACACACATCCATATACATATATTCAAATCTCATATTAGTCATACTGGACGCGGTCTAAAGAAAAGAAATAGTTCGTGGAATGAATTCGGAAAGTTTTTCAAGTGCGTGGCGGTATTTTTTCGGGAATATTAACTGAGTTTTCGCGGTGTATCACCTTTTGATACGAAAGGTTTTTCCAGTAGCGATTAATGTATTTCTCTTTTTTTTTTTTTTTTTTTTTTTTTACGCTGCTACATAAGCCCTAAGTTCAAATGGTGGTATGCATTAGTTATCGGCAGAATGAGTCGTCAGTAGGGTAGCTACTTATTTGTTAAAATTAAAAAAAAAACATGTTAAGAAATAGAAATCCGTATATGGTTAAAATGCAAAGACATTAATCAGCCCGCGTCAGAATGCAAATCCTGTTTTTATATAAAGACAGGTACTATTATTTAATGACTTTGCATGTACTCGCTGTAAGATCGGATTCAGATGCATGTCATCGCTTCAGGTGACTAACAGCCCTTAGCTCTTAATGACATAGCTTCCCAGAGTGATCATGGGGATGCACTATTGGAGCGGTGACGGTTATAAATGTAACCTGCTAAAAAACGTAACCCTAAGTATTCTGCAAATTCATTAAATGCATTAATTCATTACGCAATTCTGATCCTCGTCTATTGTAAACGCTTAGACTAAAACCACCAAAGATACTAAAACTTATTGTTTTAGATCCTTGGCATGAAATACCCCCAGCGTTTTTCCCTGTAGGTCTTCTATTTCATATAAACTGTTACCCACTGGACGTACGATTCTGCACTTTATAAATTTACGACCAAATTTTGCATTGTAGCCTGCCTTAAAATCGCTTTGTTGAAAATTGCGCCTATAGACTTCTTGTCCGGGAATAAATTTAACTGGTCGACACTTCCTATTATATGTTTTCTCGCCTTTCAAGTAAGCTTGGTGTAGATTTTCTCTCACTTTTTGCCTTATACCTTCCATGTACACAGCCTTTGGTATAATGTCCCACTCTGAGTCGCTTAGCAATTTTAACTTTCTGGCCAACTTATACACACTACCATGGCTAACCATATTCATGCCAAAAAGTGCGAAATAGGGTGTTACACCTATAGAACCATGCATAGACGATCTCAGAGAAAACTCGATATCAGACAAATATTTATCCCAATCACTGTGATCGCTATGTATATAGGATCTTATGGCAGACAAAATCGACTGATTCACCCTTTCGGATGCATTAGCCTGGGGTGAATAGATGGCTGTCTTCATGTGTTTAATGCCAAAGCGAGACATCGTATCGGAAAATTCTTTGCTGATAAATTGTTTTCCATTGTCGGAAACTATCGTCTCGGGTGTACCAAACTTATGAAACACCTCTGAAATCAAGAATTTTACCACTTGCTTACTACTAGCTTTGCTTAAAGCTTTCAGCAAGACAAACTTAGTAAGGTGATCGAGTACAATAAGGATATAATTATTTCCTGCCTTCGACCTAGGATATGGGCCTAAAAAGTCTATGAATATACGCTGAAACGGGCGTTCGGTTTTAATTTCGTTTCCCATTGGTGGACGTAAAGTTATGTTGGACGGTTTCGACTCTTTACAGGTTTGACAATTTTTCACGAATTGCCGAACTTGTGTGCTCTGGTTAGGCCAATAGAAATATTCGCGTATTCGGGCAAGGGTTTTTACAAAGCCTCCATGAGCTGCGTGCGGTGGATTATGAGCGTTTACAATGATTTCATTTGTTAATTCAAGTAGAACCCAATGCTTCCACGCGAAATCTTCACAAATATTTACACCATTGTATGGCACCGTGCGTTTATAAACCTTATTGTCTAATACCTTTATATCAGGTAACCGTTCAGCGTCCTCCCTGACCTTTTCTATGAGCTGTAAATACTCGGAACTTCGGAAATATTTAGAATCTAGGTCCACTAATTGGGTTATGTTCTCGGAGATTTCTTCCATGTCATATCTGGAAAGAGTATCAGGTACTATATTTTTCGAACCTGGTCTGTGTTCTATGGCAAAGGAGAACGATTGCAATTGCAAGCTCCACCGCGCTAACCTTCCACTTAGGTCCTTATGTCCCATCAACCATTTCAAACTACTATGATCAGTAATTACAGTAAAAGGCATCAATTCTACATAAGGCCTAAATCTTCGGATGGCTAGTACGACGGCCAAACACTCCTTCTCAGTCACCGAATAATTCCGCTGAGCGGCAGTTAAACGGTGCGAGAAAAATGCAACCGGATGCTCCCCATCCGAGTCATCCTTCTGAAAAAGCACTGCTCCCACCCCCACATCCGACGCATCACACTGTATGTAAAAGTGTCGACTAAAATCAGGGTGCGTTAATATTGGACTGGTGGTGAGAGCGGTCTTCAACAAGTCAAACGCCTTTTTAGCCTCGTCTGGAAAGCTGAATGATTTGGACTTTTTTAGGGTATTGAAGATAGGAGCCGATATCGTAGCAAAATCCGGGATGAAGCGCCTGTACCAACCGGCGGCCCCCATAAAGCTTCTGACTTGACGTATAGTCTTCGGGTAGTCGAATTTCATTATGGTGCTTATTTTCTCCGGATCGGCTCTCAGTTTGCCCCCGCCTACAATATAACCTAGATAGCGGAGCTCCCTAAAACAAAAACGCGATTTTGACACATTGATGGTCAATCCAGCCCGCTCTAAACATCTTGATACTTGTTCTAACAATTCCAGGTGTGTGTGAAAATCTGGCGCGACTACCAATAGATCATCCAAGTAGACAAAGACTCTATCACGCAACGCCGCAGGGATCACTTTATCCATTAGACGGCACAACCTCTGGGCAACATTACACAGCCCAAAAGGCATTACCGTAAAATGGTAAAGTGGACGCCCAGGTACCGTAAATGCAGTCTTTTCCCTACTTGAACGCTCTAGAGGAATCTGCCAGAAGGCATCTTTCAGATCGACACTTGATATGAAATATGTATCCCCTAGCCGACTGAGCAGACCTTCGATATGCGGGAGCGGATAGGCGTCCTTGATAGTAAGAGCATTTAGCTTGCGAGCGTCCAAGCACAACCGATTCTTCTCGCCCTTACGGACGAGAGTAACCGGGTGACTCCAAGGACTCTCGCTTGGCTCTATGACTCCCATATCAAGCATCCTATCTAGCTCGGCATACATCAACTTCTGTACAGCTGGCGAGACCGGATAATGCCTGTCCTTCACTGGAATTGCATCACCAGTATCAATTATGTGTAGCTCTAGACTGGTTCGACTGAGACCCCTTTTGGTGTAGCAAGGAAAGCTAGCTACAACCTTATCTAAGCGTCTCTGCTGATCTAGTGTCAAAATATGACAACTGATCTTCTCCAAACCTTCTCCTAAATCTAGATCTACTCCATTTGTAGTAAGGCTACAGATACTGGCCAACAGTTTGTATTTCTTCATAAAGTCCACGCCCAGAAACAGAGCCCTGTTCAACGATGGGACGAGATAAAATGTTACCTCATCAGTGATGCCGTTGAACTTTATCTCCGCTCGGACGCGACCTACTATCTTATGGGGACTACCATCGGCCGTCTTGATGAAAGATCTGAAATCCCTCACGACCAGGCCTGCTCTTTGGACCAGGTCCAGGCAGCCTTTCCCCAAACATGTAACTGTTGCGCCACTATCCAGCAGCCCTTCTACTTCGATACCATTTATACCTATTTTCGAATAAAATCTAGAATCTGCGCCCTCATACAAACTTGCTTCCATTATCTCTTTCCTATTCTGTCGTCTAATCTTATACCTAACCCTAGTCTTCATAATTCTATTTGACACACTACCAAAAATGCGCGATCTTGCCGCGTTATACTCGGCAATTCGCTGATGTAATGGCTTAGTGGTATGTGTTCTACTAATTTCCTTAACCCCCTTTTGTTCTCCTACTCTTTCTAAAATTCTAAATCTATTTATTGGCTTACTTAATTCCAATTTTAAACTAGGCGGACTTAAGTCTGGGTTGAACGAGTCGCCCCCGCCTGGGACTTGTTCCTCTGCCGGTTTCCCTGACATTTGGGACATTTTGGTGTCACCACGTCGTCACGGCCGCACCTAAAACAAAAAATTCGGCGATTCGGAGACGGACAATCCATAAAGCTGTGCCCTATTTCCCGGCAGTTCCAACAAACGTAGCGACTCTTATCTGCCAACGCTTCAATTTCCATTGCTCCTGGATCCGCTGGTTCAGCACTCTACCTCGTGCACCCTCTGCGTCACCGCTGGCCGCTGAGTAAATTGTTGCCTCTGGCTAAAAAGTAAATTTTCAGCCCTCTTGGCTTGCTGACAAAATTCACCCAGGCTGAGTATGCTGACGGAAAAGAGCATTTGCGCTAATGATGGCTTCAGATTGGACCGCATTATCTCTATTAAATCCCATTCTGAGTATGGAGTCCGCTGTTGATTTCTCAAACTCAGTACAGCGGAAAAGAAATCCTCAAAGGACTCCTGTGGGCCTTGACGACGATTCATAATCTTTTTCTGGAGTTGAAAGTCGCTGTCATACCGCCTGTACTGGTTTAAAAACGCACCTACTAAACCATCCCATGTCAAAACAGGATTTAATTTGCGTATATTCCAATACCAGTTCAAAGCTTGGCCTTCTAACAATAGATTAAAATTCCTGCGCAAATCCTCAACCGACATATAATGATCTTGGCGCATTATCTCTATACGGAAAATAAAGTCTTCGGCGCTCATACCCTTAGACGAACCATCAAATTTAATGCCCCATTTTGAGATGTCTACTTCACGATGGTTGGAACGAATGTTAGACCCTGTAGGTAATTGACTCGCCGCCTGTGGTTGTACCGGCACTTGTCCATGATAATTGCTCGCTGAAGGTAAGCCATTAGAATATGCTGCTGAACAAGGTGCATTCATTGAACGAACATTTGGCCCAGGGAAGCCTCCCTCTAATCCTAGTTGCCTATCATTATTTAACATATTTACCCTATTTACAGGAGGCGGAACTCCGGAATTAACCTGACCATTAGCAGGTTGTGTATGCACTGAAGAGTGTGCACTCGCCCCTGCTGTCGTGCCGAATTGTTCCCCCACAGCATAGCGCACCGCCTGCGCCAGCTCCTGCCTCAAGGTACCTTGCATCTGTTGCATCTGGCGGGCCAATTCGTCACGAATGAAATCGGTGACACTACCACTCGTGTTCCGGTTTTCTGATGTTGGCAACTGAGACAGTTCTCTACCCGCCCGTACTTCTTGCTGTACGTTCCGCGCTGTTATGCTGCTAAATTCCGGTGATGGTATAGAACTGTCGGAATTATTTAACTGCCCTGCAAAGCTGGCATTACCTTGAGCTCGAGCCAAAAATTGCTGTACGGCAGGTGCCATTTGTTCCGGGCTCCTATTTGTTGCCGTAGTGTAGACAGGCTGCTCCAACATTGAAGCAGTCGGTAGGGTTACTACTGCTGTAGATATGGTCGACTGGCTATTCATTTCTAACCCAGCTTCTAAATCTATACCCTCGGCTAATAACTGATTACGGGCCGAACGGGTTAAAACCATTCCCTCCTTCTAACTAACCACGACAAACTATTAATAAGTAAGTAAGTATTTGACTATACCAAGTGTTGCACAATTACTGACTCCTATTGAAATATTTTACTCCCTAGGTGATACAGAAGTCCCGCAGAAACTGATTGAAGCCAATATACTTGCCACAACACGAAAAACTTGAAAATTCAAAAAAAAACTACAACTAATTACAACCCAAAACTAAAATAAAAGAAATTAAAATATACCAACCAAAAAATTCTAAAGGCTAATAAAAACAACAAAGGAAAAATTTAGAACAGTAAAGGCTATATAAAAAAACTGAAAATAATTGTGAAATGAAAAATAATGGATTTAAATCTAATAAAAAGTTAAAAGTAAAAAAAACTAGACCTTAATACAACAAAAAGGTGTATGCTAATAAAAAAGAAAAAATTATTCCGAAACAAAACCTACCCTTAATATGTCTCTATATAAAAGGAAGGTTACAATACAAAATTAAAAATGAGATTAAAATGGAAAAAAAAAGATGTGAATTATATAAAACTTATACAAATTTTGAAAAACTAACACCTGATAAAAAGGTGTAAAATAATATTAAAGGAAATTTAAAAAAAATGAAATGAAAAGTTTCAAATATATAAAAAAACTAATAACTATTTAAAGGAAAAGTATATGTTAAAAAAATTAAAAGCAATCAAAATAATCAAATAACCAAAACTCAGATATTAAATTAAATGCCAATGAAAATGAACCAGATTTAAAGTTAATCATATGTAGGTTCCCGCCCAAAAAACGTTGATTAATCAACAATTGAAAATGGAAAAGTACTAATGATATAAAAAAAATTTAAAATATTAAACTATAGGCTAATAAAAGCAATTTTAAAGTTAACAATAAATAAACTGAATATAAGTAAAAATTGAGAAATATGAGTTAAATAAAATCAAACTACACAAACTAATTAATAATAAGGAAAATAATGAAATAAAAATAAAAATTTAAAAATATATATAAAACAAATTATGAACTATGAATAAAATAAAAACAAAAAGCATAAACTAATTAATGATGATGAAACTAATTAAATAAAAATAAAAATTCAAATATAAATATATATATATAAAAAAAACGCACTGAAAATATCCGAATTAAATTTTCTAAAATAAATTTATTCTTTAACGAAAGTTCGGCCATAGGGTTTTCAGGTGACAGGAAAGGTGAGTTACTGTGATATTGAGGCGATAGAGTGAACTACTATAAATGTTTTTGTTCTTCACAGGTTTCGCTAGTAAGATGGTGTCGGCGTTGTGTAAAATGGCTTCAGCTTAGTTCCAGATATATGCGAGTAGAAAGTGGGGCATCTGACTTCAGAGTTAATATCCCGTTTGGGCAGGACTACCCACTTCCTGACTCTTCGGCGATATACCCTTTTGAACTAAGCTGAATTTGGCTATTATTATTTGTTGAAACAATTCGATGGAGGTTCACCGCTCTCAGCTGCCGTGTAGCGAAAGATTCTACGTCTGTCTCGACAGCAAATCTTGTCTCCACTGCAGTGAGAGCGCTGAGCCTTTAACTTTTCAGCTTCCCCCCTCACAACCAATCCTGCTCGAACCGTGCAACGCGGCAGTCATTATACCTCGACTGACCGGGACTACAGTTGAACGAGTGATAGCTGTGCGAGGATCCCCTGAAAAGTTAACGCGGAAACTGAAAAGACAAAACTAAAATAAAATGTATTGGGTTTTGGTAGTGAACGCCACTGCCGCCCAGATGATGTCGCAACGCGTTGATTACTCCTAGGTTGCTCAACGGGACTTACATCACCGGACGACTGTAACCTCCACCCCTCAACCAGACGATAAAGGTGTCTCCTTCGGGCCCCACGTTGGGCGCCATTATTTTTATTACTGCTGCCCTGCTGTGTTGTGTGCGATGACTGCTGGTTGTTTGCGTGTGGGGTTTCATAACAGCTGCTGGTGGTAAGCATATACATGACTGGCCAGATTGTTGGCAGCGCTGGCATGCTGGCTTTTGCTCCGGCTAGAGCTCGCCGTCTTGGGGTGTGGTTCTTGCCAACCAATCTGCCTCCGTCTCCTTACCACCTAACACCACACTAGCAGGAACAATAATAAAAAAAAAGAATCATGCCAGCCAATTGGTGTTAAACATAAGCAAATTTCTACATGATAATTTAAAATAAGGAGCCCGAAAGAGACAAAAAAAAAAACGGCAACTACTAAAGAACACTATTGTCTAATCGTCGACCCAACTCACCCGCTGCTTCGTCCACTCATCACCTCAATTGTTGGCCGTTCTTATGCCAACATCGGCTGCCCACCCCATAAGAAACATCCTCATATATATATATCTACACATGTATATATACATATGTATCTACATATATGAGGGAAATTCTTCCATGGTGACTCATTTGCCGCAAACCCGTTTGAGTCACCCCTACTACGCACTCTCACCTACCTATCACCGTCCTATGACATCACCTTCTAAACCCTTTAAAACCTCATATTAAAAATTACTATACTTTTCATATATTAAAATTAAAGTACATTTTTTTATTATATTATCTTAAATCTAACAATGTTTTTTTTTCTTATCTTCAACTACTAAAATTTTTAATGTATTTAGTTAAACTTTTATCATCAAACAAAAAACTATAAAAATTTACACAATCAATTCCAAAAAAAATTATAATATTTTCTTTTCCTGTTCAACAATTTCTTTTCTAATTACTTTCTTTTATTTTCTTTTTCCAGGCAGTACCCTCCCATAAAACCTAACCAGACTATCTAGGTCGAGCTCTTCCTAACCAAGCCGGATTGCTTTTATTGGATGGTTACCCGTTAAAAATCTACCTATTTAAAAATGAAACTTAAAAATTGCATATAAATATATATATGAAAAAAAAATCAAATACAATAAAAAGGAAATATAACTAATGATAAATATAACAAAAATAATGAAATAACTAAAAATAATAAAAATAAATAAAGTAATCTAACTAAACATGTCTGTCGAGTAAGTAGTGTTTCTTTTGTCCGGGTACCTGACAATATATAATTTTGGTGTTAGACAATCTTCTGGTACAATAGCGGATGCTGGAGAAGACCCTCCTTCCTTTCCCAGGGTTTGGTACGGTTTTCCCTCTTCTCGACTAATATATGCAGCGGATATATGGTGGTTTCTTTGTGAAGTAGGTATATCAGGTTCACACTGGTTCCTTTTCTTTATATGTATTTTATGTCTGGTTTCTATATTTTGTGGTTTGCACAGTTTTGGTCTGTTTTTCTTTTTCCGGTGTTTATTGGTATTAATGGTTTTTCTTCTTTAAATGTATTACAGGTCTCTAATGTTTTTCTCTCTGAGTATTGAGTTCAAATTGTTTTGTTATGTATTTTTTCTGTTTGCACCTTTTTTAAATTCTTCTGTCTGTTCGATTTCAAAAATTTTATGTTTTTACTAATTTAGGGCTTATCTTAAAAATTTCTGTTAATCCACTTTATCAAACTTTTTTTTTTTTTTTTTTTTTTATTAACTCTTCCTCAAATATTTTGTTTCTCGGCACCGTTTTCTCGCCTTTTTTCCTTCTTTTCTTTTTTTCTTTCAAAAACCAAAACCTTCCTTTTATATCCCGGGACAAACAAAAACTCTCCCGTTCAAAACGGATTCCTAAAATTCCTCACATTCCCTAATCCATTTTTTCCCGCCAAAACAAACAGCTGCCATTTTTCCTCATCTTCCAGTAGTGTCCCCGTATTATCAGCTGATCGCCAACAGCTGGTGTTAAACAGCTGATGTTAAGAGGTTGCCACTTACTGCACTGCCTTACCATGTTTCATGTAAAACAGGGTGCACACATCAAACAATAGACCCAAAACAAAAACAAAGAAAATATCTAACAGCAAAAGGAAGCAGGATAACCACCAACATCGCCTCGCATCCATCGCGGGAACCATCTACCGCCGTGCCAGGAAGAAAAAAGGAACAACCCAGCGACCAAAGACTAGTGCATAGTGAAAACTTATCTTACGTCAGGTATTCAGACAGAGGAATGACTACGAACATAGACAGACCATTTTATTTAATTTTGTTATTATAATTATTATTAGTATTTATTATTATATTTGATTTTTTTTTAATGTAGTAAAAGCATAAACGTTACCGGTCTGGTTAGGGTGAGCTCAACCTAGGTAGGCTGGTTAGGCTTTAAATTAGAGTTTTTTTTTTGTGAAATCTGAAAAGAAAAGAAAAAAGTTAATTACAAAAATTTGTGGTTAAAAAAGAGAGTAAATATAAATATATATCTACTTATTGAAAAATTATAAAGCTAGGAACCTGGAAAATGAGAATTGTGTAAAAATTTGTCAAAAGAAAAAAAAAACGTATCGGCTGAATTCTGTAATAAAAAATAATATTGTCCTTCTTATCGCTTAAGTTTTTCATAAAAATTTTGTAAATTTTTATAGTTTTTAGTTTTTATTGTTAAATGAGATTTATATAATTTTTATAGCTTAAGAGTAAAAAGAAACTGTTAGGTTTAATGTTAGTAATAATAAAAGAAATGTATATGATTGTAATATAAAGTGTATGAGTTATTTTAATATGAGGGTCTAAAGATTATTAGAAGGTGATGTCCTAGGACGGCGATAGGTGGGTGAGTGAACGTAGTAGAGGTGACTCAAACAGGTTATGCGGCAAATGAGTCACCATGGAAGAATTTTCCTCATGTATGTATGTACATATGTATGTATACGTGTGTAGATACATGGATGAGGATGTTTCTTATGGGGTGGGCAGCCGATGTCGGCATACGATCAGCCAACAATTGAGGTGATGAGCGGACGAAGCAGTGGGTGAGTTGGGTCGGCGATAAAACAATAGTGTCTTTTTGTAGTTGCAGTTTTCTGTTTCTTTCGGGCTCCTTATTTTAGCTTTCATGTAAAAATTTGCTTTTTTGTTTTGACACCAATTGGCTGGCATGATTCTTTTTTTTATTACTGTTCCTGCTAGTGTGGTGTGAGGTGGTAAGGAGACGGAGGCAGATTGGTTGGAAAGAACCACACCCCAAGACGGCGAGCTCTAGCCGGAGCAAAAGCCAGCGCTGCCAACAATCTGGCCAGTCATGTATATGCTTACCACCAGCAGCTGTTATGAAATACCACACGCAAGCAACCAGCAGTCATCGCACACAACACAGCAGGGCAGCATATTTTATAAAACAAAAAACTACTGATACATATATTTAAAAATTCACTTTTCTCGATGAAAAAAGAGACCAACTCTATTTTTTATTTAACAATTTTCAACTTCACAGTTGTTGATAAAAACACAGAATAACAATTTTTCAACCCCCGAATGATGCCGACACATCAATGAATGTGCGTTCAGCGATAAGCACAAATAATTGGTCGTGTTTGACTTCGGTTGTGCTTCGGCAGAAAAATATTTTACACATTTTTCTTTTCAAGGTAAACAATAGAACAAGGCACATCTATACTAGGTATACTCAATTTGCAATCCTGCTGAAAATATATGTAGTGGATTCGCCTTGATATGTATTTTGTTTGTGTAAAAAATTTTCGTTTGTCAAATGGGCTTGACAAGTAAAACATAAGAAAAATGGCGATACAGAAGAGAAAACAACACAGCCACCAACAGACGCTAAATGAGAAAAATGTAAAGTGTTTATTTCAAGGTGTTTATTTATAAAATGTTTGTGCAGAAGTATGAAATTATTATTTACATATTCATTGCTGGATGGAATTGGTGCTTATAAGGGTAAGCTTTTGTAAATACATATAATAATATTCATATAAAAGTTCAATTTAATTAGTTCTGTCGGAGTTGATTCTGCAAGTTGACTGGACTAAAGTTCACATATTTCCTGCTCTTATGAAAGAATCGGACACAAATTTTGCATCTGCAATTGCTATAAATAGCTCTAAACATGTCTCCGTCTAAACCTAAAGAAATGAAGTTGTTGCAACGCTCTAACAATCAAGAATCAATGACATTAAACAATTCGTCTTTAGATGATGTGCCGGCAACATTTCAGCCAATTCTGGTGGTTTTACACAAGCCACAAAATGACTATCAGTCTGCCAATTATGCAGCACCCATAGCCAATCAAGCTATAAAAATTGTAAGAAGGCTAACCAAATCTACTGAAATCCGTAATAATGGTGTACGTCCGAGGCAGCCTATAAAAAATTTTCTGCAAAGAGAACAAGAACCCAGAATATGAGAACAACGGTGAATATAACTTATATAACAGTTTACGAAATATTTGTTTCTTGTTATTCTACATATATGAATTCATTACGTGTTAATGCCATGGATACCACATCTTTCGGCGCTTGGAACAACGATCCCTCTCCCTTAAAGAATTTGCTCATGCACACTGCACAAACACGCATTGTTTTATAAGTTCAGAAAATATACTTAAATAAAAACTATTGCTTTTAATAATAATAAGCAAATCAATTATATATATAAATAACTCTTGTTTTCTTAGCAATTTTCACAAAATTAATTTTTGTTTTTGAACTCTTCACTAATTTTCTTTTTGGCGCAAAGACTAAAAAGCAGATTTTGACAAGCGAGTTCAAGGCGAACTAAGGCGAAAGCAGAAAATTTTGACAAACGAGTTCAAGGCGAATTGTATCAGCTGTTCGCCATTTTGCATATTAAGGTCACCTAGTATACATGCGCCTTGCAATAGAATATGAGAGAAAAATAATTTTGCCCGCTTGCTTACATACGATCAACGAATTCATACAATATGCACACCAAGGAAGTACTGGCAATAGTGAGTGACGAATTTATTAAAGAAAAACCGTCTATAGCATCCTTGGCGAACACGCAAGATGGATCATATGTCCGAAGCGAAAAATGCATATATGTATATAAATTTTTTCTATACATTTATATATATATATATATATATATATATATATATATATGTATATATATATATATATATATATATATGTATATGTATATAAAAAAATATATACTATATATATATATATATATATATATATATGTATATAAAAAAATATATACTATATATATATATATATATATATATATATATATATATATACATATATACATCAGTGATATGCAAGCTTTTATTTGTCTATCGCGCGAATTTTGTTATTTGCCTACGTTCAAGTGTTTTTAAAAAATTAAAAATAAAAGACACGTTTGATCAATTTCGGTGGTCAGATATGTCTTTTTGCTCTTTTCTTTAATTATGTTCAATCAACTTAAAATGTATTACAATTTTGCTTACCTAGCTTAAATTACATTTTATTTTATTTAATTTTGTTAAAGAGAAAAATGTATGTATGACAATTTTGCTCACAAAATCAGCAGAATTCTCAAAAATGACAGTTCACTTTTGCCCGTATCAGTTTTCCTTAACCCCTTGTTGTGAAGAGTAAAGCTATAGATGTTTTTCAGAAATCAATGTGAGTGAAGAGATGAACACACATTAAAAAAAGGTAAACAAACAAATTGGAAATAAAATTATGTTTTGATAAAATTTTATTTTGTGGATAAAATAATTCGTGTTATTAAAAAAGTTCTGTGTTTTCCTGATAATTTGCATCTGCAAACATAATTTCATATATTTTTATCATTGTTTTAACATCGTGTATGGTGTGGAAAATGAGAAATTATAATCCTTAGTGATGGTTTTCGAAAAACAGTTCCAGACTTACAAAAGTGAAGTGATTCTCAATAGTGGAATAGTCTGTGAAGGTGCAGTTTCATGGCAGCAAGACGAATTATAGTTAGAAGTAGTTTGCCACATTGCTAATGATGTGGTTTATCTGCCATAGGTGATGACGGCAAGAGAATACTTATGGTGCAGTTGCTAAACTTAGAAAAGATGCAGGCTAACAAACCATTTATTCAGAGATTCATTTTTTGTTGGATATGCAGGAAGTATGAAAAATATATCGCTAAAATATGCATCTACCTCAATATTTTAAATCTCGTTCTTTACAGACAGTAGGCTTAAGACCAGTAATACTCCATCAAACGCTGCAAACAGCGTTCAAGAGCTTCAAGACGGACATTGATTCAAAGAAGAATACATTTGATGCGATGGTTTTCGAAAAACTGTTCCAGACTCACAAAAGTGCAGTTATTTATTCAGAGATTCAGTTGTTGTTTGATATGCAGGAAGTATGAAAAATATATAGCTGAAATATGTATATACCTTAATATTTTAAATCTCGTTCTTTACAAACAGTCGGCTTAGGACCAGTAATACTCCATCCAACGCTGCAAACAATGATTCAAGAGGACATTGAATTAAAGAAGAATACATTTGAAAGCAGTTTTTATTTCTTAAAAGTTTTATTAACGAAAAGTGTTTTACAAAATTAATGCTAAAGAAAACTGGTTATAAAAAAATTTATGTTCATTGTTCTTAGTTATTTAATTTTTTGTAATTCCTTTCTTAAAAAATAATAATAAAGTAATATTAGAATTATTTATTTAAAATGTTAAATTTATTTTAAATTTACTTTATCGAAAAATTCTATACAAATCTGCGACAAAATTATTGCAAAATAAGATACATGCAACATCTTTTAGGATAGTAGTAGTGGTAGTTATTGTCATCATTCATTTAATTGAAGTTTGTTCGGCACAAATCCGTCTGGCCAACAGTAGCATATCATTTCACGTAATAGTATCACGTTTATCATAGATGGTATTTCTATTTAGGAAGAGACCAAAAATATAAGAATCACTGCTTTCCTGAAGAGCCATCTCAGTATACTAATTCAGTTTTCCAATCTTGAGTAATTTCACAAACCAAATGTTGGAAGACTACTTTTCTCATAGCTACGAATCTCATATGAAACTACTGTGCCAGGACGATGTGGTCTCGTACCACCGCCGGTAGCTGGTGCAATTATATGAACTGCCTTGTTTGCTGACAAGGTAAGAGAATAAAAAGAAATTGTTTTAATAAAGTCAAAGAATTAAAACCGAAATAAAAACATTACCTGAAATCATTAAATATATTCCAATACAACTTTTTCCAAACTATATTCATTTGAGTTCCATTTACTCTTTGGCAGAATACTGCTTTCACGAACTTTTTCCAATGCTATGTATATATTTTGTAGTCAGTATTGGAGGATTTGACTGCGTTTTGAAACACTGGTGCAAAGCCCCATTGATCTATAATAATTTACAACTGAAAAATGAAAAAAGGTTATCTATATTCATGCATCTGCAGATCATACCATTGTTATGTGCACTTGCAAATACTGTTGGGTTGGTTTTCACAATTTTGATACAGACAAACATATACACTTTTTACAATCACTATTTTGTATTAATGTTCGAAAACTTAATACAAAATTTACTCATGAACAAAACTATGAAGGGAAAATTATGAGTGCAAATACTGCTTGTCCTGAATCAACTCCAAGCACTATCTGCCACTCACAATTTTCCGGAAGATGCTTATATCTATCACACACTTACCTTTTCGGATTCTTCGGGAACCTATGGAGTTTCTGAACATCTTGGCAACCCATAATACATTTGCGGCTCCTGAAATATAGGTTTTGTTTTATTTTTCTTCATAAATTTTACGATGATTATTACTTACATTATTTCTAAAATTTTTTCAGCACAGGTTATATTTGAAGAAAAATGCCACTTAAAAAGCTAGGATTATACTCAATAAAATACACTTATCTTTATCACAGAATAGCAATCTTTATCACTATGCTATTTTGAAACATAATAAATTCAAGTAAAGTTTAGAAAAAAGCGCAAATTTCTTAATTTTAATAAAATTAAACGCCTTTTGCTTGCAAAAATATTTTTTAACCCATAAATTTTTGACGTTTAACCGGTGAATTGGAAATAATTAGAATTATACAAACCTATAGCATACTGTCCTTCACCAAATGAGGGGTTAAAAAGGTATTGCCATTAGGGATGCCATTCATGAAAATACGATCTGGCCGGATTGGCGTGTCCTATCTGTATAACCTGTGACCAATATTCACGAGGGATTTTCGATTCTGGCAGCTTTATAAAATTTGTAAGTGATGATTGCCTCCAATACATAAAGTGCTGAAAAATAAAGTGGTGATGCCACATGAAAACAAGCAAAATCCAATAGTCGTCAAGCCTAAAGAGAAACAAAACATTTTAAAAACAAAAGAAGATTTAAATAAGAAAGTTAACCCATCAAACCTTAAAATTGTAAGCGTAAAAAAATAAAAAATTGATCTATTGTTATACAAAGTAAAAAAGAAGAAGAAAGAGAAAAAATTAAAGAGGTGCTTCAGAACGAGATTAGTGATTCATATGAAATCAAAGTTCCAAAACAGAAATCAATGAAGGTTAAAATTACAGGAATCACATTTAAGTTCAATGAAAAGGAGATTGTTGAAAAACTAAAGTACTAAAATTATATGAATATAAAAGAAATTACCGAGTTATATACAATACAATATTAAAAATAGATAAAGACTCATACACAAATCTGATAAAAGCTCAAAAAGTAAATATTGGTTGGGAGAAATGCAGAGTCTATGAAGGAACTGATATAATACAATGTTTCAAATGCAACGGTTTTAACCATAAAGCGAATGAATGTAAGAATGATATAATGTGTTTCAAATGTCACGGAAATCACAAATAGCAAGAATGTAAAGAAATTGTTATTAATAAATGTATAAACTGCATGAGAGTAAACAAAAGACTAAACCTCGGACTGGATGAGAATCATGCAACAAAAAATCGGGAATGTTCTGTTTTCCAAAACAAGCTCAGTGCAAAAAGAAGAAGAAATGGTTTAACGGCATAACAATTATCGCAAATATACGGAATATATACAAACATACAAGGTTTACTGAATAACTTCAACCAGCTAGAAATTATAACAAAAATAAATAATCCTAAAATCATTATATTGTCAGATTAATAATAATTTAATATTGGATTAAATATATTCCAATACTACTTTTTCCAAACTATATTCATTTGAGTTCCATTTACTCTTTGGCAGAATACTGCTTTCACAAACTTTTTCCAATGCTATATATATATTTTGTAGTCAGTATTGGAGGATTTGACTGTGTTTTGAAACACTGGTGCAAAGCCCCATTGATCCATAATAATTTACAACTGAAAAAAGGATGCACTTGGAAATACTGTTGGGTTGGTTTTCACAATTTCGATACAGACAAACATATACACTTTTTACAATCAGTATTTTGTATTAATGTTCGAAAACTTAATACAAAATTTACTCATGCACAAAACTATGAAATGAAAATTATGAGTGCAAATACTGCTTGTCCTGAATCAACTCCAAGCACTATCTGCCACTCACAATTTTACGGAAGATGCTTATATCTATCACACACTTACCTTTTTGGATTCTTTGGGAACCTATGGAGTTTCTGAACATCTTGGCAACCCATAATACATTTGCGGCTCCTGAAATATAGGTTTTGTTTTATTTTTCTTTATAAATTTTACCATGATTATTACTTACATTATTTCTAAAATTTTTTCATCACAGGTTATATTTGAAGAAAAATGCCACTTAAAAAGCTTATACTCGATAAAGTACAATTATCTTTATCACAGAACAGCAATCTTTATCACTTTGCTATTTTGAAACACAATAAAATCAAGCAAAGTTTAGAAAAAGGCGCAAATTTCTTAATTTTAATAAAAGTAAACGCCTTTTACTTGCAAAAATATTTTTTAAACCATAAATTTTTGACGTTTAACCGGTGAATTGAAGAGAGATAGAATTATGAAAAGCAATATCATACTGTCCTTCACCAAATGAGGGGTTAAAAGGGTATTGCCATTAGAGATGCCATTCATGAAAATACGATCTGGCCGGATTGCTGTGTCCTATCTGTATAACCTGTGATTTTGCTTACTTGACTTAAATTACGTTTGTTGGCTAACCATTTCATTTAGGAAAGAGTGTGAAGAATTATTGTTAAAATTTTGCTGATTATTTACTTTGGAAATAAGGTATTGTGCAATGCACCTGGAATATGAAATTGAATTACTGTTGGGCTTTATTAATTTGTTTTCAGAATTCCTCGGGTTCATTAGTTTTTATATCAATGTAGTTACTTTATACAATTTTCCCCACTTTTAATCAGAATTCTCCTAAAATCTTTTATTCATTTTTAAATTAATATATTTATGATTTATAATTACAATTATTAAAGTATTAATTACTATTATTGCTAAGATAAAATTGTATCCATGTGATATAATACTGTTACGTTTTTAGACCTTTTCGTAAAAACGGTTTTATTACTTATCCTTCAAGGATTCGTTTTATTGCATCAAATTAAAACACGGACAAATTAATTTTAGAAATATAATGCGGCAACACTTTACTTATTACTTTATTTACACGAGTATTTGTACTACTCAACACTTGGCGATGTTAACACGTCTATATTTGAAATCACACTCTGACTCTCTGAGCTCTGGCAGCGTCTTTATATAGCAAAGTGACGTCGTCTGGTAACTTCGCCAAGCTTCTGGGCATGGTTGTTGTTGGTTGTACTTTACTTAACATGTAGCTATATATGTGTGTTTGTATACATGACAATGCTGACTTGTGTGTTTTGCTTATGGTAACTATGTGTGGTTGTATGTATGAGTGTTCTGTGTGTTGTCTATGGTAACTATGAGTGGTTGTATGGATGAGTGTTCTGTGTGTTGTATGGTTTTGTTTCTTCTTCTATGTGTATATGGCTGTGTATATTTGTGAATCTGTTTAGCTTTATTAGCAGCGAACACTTGCATACAAGATCATTAAGAATAACATCTCTTAGCATTTATGTTGCTAGGTTTTTCGTTGTTGTTGTTTACACTTATTATTGGCACAGCCTCGAATAATCTTGTATATTCTGGAGTATTCCATTTCCGGTAATTTGAATATTATCTATATTGTGTTGGACAATATAGTCCAACACAATATAGATAATATACAGTTGTAACATTTTGACAACTAGAGATTAATTGGCAGTGCTGCCAAGTACATATAGCCATATTGTCGTTTTATTTAAATCTATTTCTAAACTTTGTAACAGTATGAAAGAACTATTATAAATAAATAACAGCCATACTTATGTATGTATGTACATATATAAAAATATGCAAACACACACAACACAAAGTGTAAGAAAATATATTAAGTTACTCAAAAATAGTGTTTGCAAAAAAGATAAGAAGAAGAATAAATACATAAGAAACATAAGAAAGAGAATAAATAAGGATCTCGTTGCTGCATACTTGTCCTCCGCATCATAGAGAAGCACAAAATTTTTGAATTTTAGTAATGCATGGCGTGCAACATCTGTATATTATAGAGTCTTTGCTTCTACGGTCGCATATATAAAGATTTTTGTGTAATCTTCTTCAGGCATTAGACATTTTACCGCCAAATTTGCCCTTTTTTACACATCTTTACGCAGCATTTTCTACGCGATATTAAATCTTTTTAAATTTTCTCACTTGCATTCATCATGTAAAGCAAAAGAAACTTACACACGCACATAAATATTGTAGCTCAATCATTAACAAAAATTTTTGAATTGAAAGTAGAATTTTCCTTAAAGATCTTCAAACAAGTTTGCATCTGTTTTTTGCCTATGTTTTTTTCCACCATCCCTTCAGTACCTTATGTTAAATTTTATGAAACCATCTTTAAACATGTTCGATCCAACACGTTGGTTTCTGCTTTTTTTCTTCGTTTTTTCCTTTACCCCCAGCACCAATAAAATTTCAAAATTTTATTTCATGCTTTGTCCGACATTCGTCTTCTTATTGTGTATATTCTTTGATACAGCTCATATCCCGATATAAAAAAAATTTTCTTAAAATATCTATCATATTTTCCACTTATCTTTGTGAGCAAATCTTTTCAGATCTTTAATTTGTTTGTTCTCAATAGCGCAATAAATTGCATTTTTATATAACAGCAAATTGTTTCGACCTGTGTGTTTATCTCTTTCGCTCACTTACACAACAATAGAATTATCTTCTGCTCTCTCTCTCTCTCTCTCTCTCTCTCTCTCTCACACACAAAGAGAGACGTCAAACTACATATAAGAAAATTTTTTCAGAACAAGTATTTTGTTCCGAAACAATGGGTGAGTCCTAAAAATGTTAGAAAACAGATTACGACATCACGTGCAGAAAATTTTATTCTTCTGCGCAGGTAGGTGAAGTGACGTTCCGGATCTCAAAAAAAATTTGAACACAACAAAAATTGCTATTAAAAAAAAAAATTAGAAAAAATCTTGGTTTTTTTAATTTTTATCAAGTAATATATCCCTATTTGGTTTTACAAGAACTTCATCACAAGGTTTTAACGTTTTCATTAGAGTGTTCGATAGAATACTTAACCAATATTCATTTAGGTGTGGAACCCATGACTTTGTCGAGTCCTTTAGATGTTTAGCGGCAAGAGTGGGGTCTTCATTTTTTAATTTGTGGCAAATATAGCTGACCGAATTCTTCTAATCATCATAATTCAAGTATTCCTGCTTTCCTCATAATTTTCATTCGGCAAAAGTTTTTCTCTATGTTAAGTATTTCACCTTAATTAATCAAACGAAACTTTGATAAGGGTATCATTTTAAATTGCATGCTTAAATTTACCTATATTATATATAATATACGTCCTCCAAATCGGGAGCATTGTCTACCTCTAACTTTGCAATAGTGTCTAAGATGCCTTCGTTGTACCCCAAAATATATCGCCGAAGTCTATATTTAAATTATTGACGATCGGGTTGGTCATGAAGCCCTACCTTAGATCTGCGATAGAACATCATTATTTAGGCGATATGTTAAGAGGTTTTCTATATTATAACGATTTTTAGTTCGTCGTAGATCATCTTTAAAGCGTTATTTGGTTGAATAATGCTTGTGAAAAAATACTTTTTTCTAAGTTTAAATAAAACTTAATCTTTTTTTGAAATGGCAAGTGTTTATATCTGCCAATCCCACATCTTTCGACATATTATTTAACATCCCATTTTTTATTTCAAATGACAAACCGTATGCGTTTTCCCGTGCCAGCATGGAGCTGATGCCAACCTTTCCAGCAATATTGGTAACTTGTCTTTTGGTGCGACTATAGCTGGTCGGTCTGTGAGATGGTTCGTCGCAGGTCTGGCCAGCTATCGAGATCGAATTCTCAAATTTCTTCTAAAGACATACAGGAGAAAATTCATCAAAACATGTACACAACCCTCCATTGAAAATGTTGTTTCACTAGGTGTGTGGTGGCCAAAGTTTACCCTCCCTCGCTTCGGACTAAGCTGAATGGTACACTACAATATCGAAAATATATAGAAAGCCTGTACATAAGCAACCATGATGCTCCCAATGAACTGTTGTGGAATCACCCCTAACTAGAAACACGCCCAATACTCACCACTCAACCCTGTATAAATTAGTACATAATTGGATTATATAACTTCAAAATACTATATATTTTATCTTACAAAGTTTTATTCAGTTCGAACTGTAATACCTTATGTACTAATTGTTGGCGCGAAGACCTAAAGCTGGAGATACATAACACGCGTTTCACGCGGCGCGCTATGCGTTTCATGCTTCTGACGCGTGTTTCAACTCAAGGTACATGCAAAGCTTTTTATGCGTCAATGTTTATATTTTGATCAGCTGTGGTTTAATATATGTATACAAAAGTTCATTTTGGTAAAATGTTAAATAATATTTAAAATTTTAAAGAATTTGTGGAATTAGTTGAGTTTGTAAATATAATATATTGTGCAAAAAGAGATAACGCAAAGCTTAAAAATAAAAGAAGTTATTGAGTACGTTAATTGTTTTTGGAACGGGAACTGGATGGTTTTTTGCGGCAACTTTCCAAAAATTAAAGAGAGATCATGAGCAGTTTCATATAGCAACGAGAATGTCTCCAGCGTTGTAAGCGAAAACCTTGAGAACTCAGCGAGAGCTATTTCACCAGATTGCCGTCTCTTCTTGCCTTTAATGTAAATATTAAACTGTGTTCGGACAATAATGAATAAAGTCATATCTTTCCTCCAACAGCTATTTAGCTCACGGTACAAGTAGACAATACCTATTATTAACTTTTAAAATGTCGGTGTCAGTGGTAAGACGGATCGTTTTGGAGACATGCGATGTTATATGGACACAGTTGAGTGGAATATACTTGTTGTTTCCAAACACGTAAGAATGGGGACGAATAGCAGAAGATTTCAAAAATATGTGGAATTCGCCGAATTGTGTCGGAGCCGTCGATGGAAAGCACATCGCCATTACCTGTCCATCTCATTAGGGCTCAAACTTCTATAATTATAAAGGTTAGTTTTAAGAAATATAATTCCTGTTAATATTTAGCTACGTATATTATCATTTTAGGAGCATATAGTATTGTACTGCTAAGCGTGTGTGAGGCATATAATACGTTTACTGCGGTCGGTATAGGAGCTTATGGTTCGCTTATGGTGGTGTACTGTGCCATTCACAATTTGGAAGACTCTTACAATCAAAACACCTTAATTTTCCATCGGAGACTGCGTTGCCGAATAGCGACGTAAAGTTTCCGTATTATTTAGTTGGTGAAGCTGCTTTTCCTCTTAAGCCATACATTATGAGGCCATACCCTAAGCGAAGAGAAGGAAAACTTTAATAAAAGATTATCCAGAGCCCGCAGAACCATACAGAATACTTTCGGTGTTCTGACAGCACGATGGAGAATTCTGCGTGGAACTCTAAACATGACACCGGCCGCCGCTGAAAAAGTTGTTTGTGCATCAGTTGTGCTTCACAACTACTTAAAAATGCACGATGGAACTTATTGCCCACCAGAATTTATAGACCGGGAGGTAAACGGCATTGTTACAGAAGGGTTATGGAGGCAAGAAACACAACCATTTTCAAAAGGTCCTAAGTTTTCCTCCAACCACGCCTCCAAGGATGCATTTAAACAAAGGGAAGTTTTACGTGATTACCTTTTCATAAATAAAATATAACACACATATTTTATAGTATATGTTTTAATATTTTATATTAAACTCATTGTTCTTATTTATTAAAATATGTATATATAGTTTTCAAACAAATCAAATATCTACATCAAAACACTTAAATTTTCCTTATTAATAAAATTAAAATTTCACAAAAAAGTACTATCTACAAAAAAATGGCTTAAAGTATTTTTGATTTTTCTACTTCGTCGCGAAGTAGACTTTTTTAGATGCTGACGTTGCAAACCATGCTTCCGCAATTTTCGTCATATTGTCTAAAAACCCTTTAAATGCTTCACTGTCGTCATCTTTTCTAGCTTCCTTTCGACCACTACTTCGAACTTCTTCCAGAAAGACGCTGGATTGGCTATTTGAAGAAGGTGTGCTAGTCGATGGCAAGTGTTCACAGTACTCCACCTCAAACAACTGTGTATTATATCAAAAAAATAAAGTTAATAAGTAAATAAATTATTACTTATGTTGTTAACTAAAATGCCAAATAACTTGACTTTCCAGAAGAACAAAAATTAAATTATTACATTGCATTTTGTCGATATGTATGTATATTAATACTTACATCATCCAGACTTTCAAAGGCTTCGTAGTGCTCATCGTTCTTCTCTGAACTCGAAGATAAGCTTGTAACCGTCCTGCAACATATTAGTAACTACATTAATTATACTTTATAATTTTATATATGTATGTAATCTAACCTTCGTGGTTTTATATGCTCAGCCAGAAAGCTCATGTGATCTGTGTACTTTCAATGAGCATCTATTTCTGCTGCGCTACCAGAAGCACGATGGCCCTCTGCAACTACCTTTACGTATTTATCACGCAGTAACTTCCACCGGTATTGACACACATTTTCTAAGAATAACAAATACAAGATATATAAACAGATTGGCCACAAAAATTTCATTATATGTGTACATACCAGGTACATTTATTACTTTGCTTATGGAATTTCAAGCTCCTGCACGCTTCAATTTATTTCTTTACAACAGCAATTTTTTGTTGTACAGAAGTTCGTAATTTTTAATACCGTTAATTAATTTTCCATCCATTGTACAATATTTATTATTGAGTATCTGTGTTTCACCAATCTTGTTAAATATATTGCAAAATTGATAAACATGACAGAGATGGTACTTAGTACATAAAATAAATCGATAAATTATATGAATATTTGGTTGAAGAAACAATTGTGATAAAATAACTATTTCAATGCATGTCACTCTTCAAACTAGTATTAATCTTTATTGCGACAGTGATTTCTTATTGAAAAAGTTTTATTATAATAAAAATTAAGAAGTAATAATCCACGACATAAACATATTAATCGATAACATTGCAAATGTAATATAATTTGTCATCCCTGGCTATCAAAAACGCGCGTGCCGCGCGTGCAGAAGTAGAAAGTAGAACTACTTCACGCGTCAAGCGTTCTACGCGTTTTGTAATGTAACTTGTTATATACAATTACACTAGTTCTACCTTTTTGACAGACGCTTATAACGCGTAGACGCGAATTTATTTCAAATACCTTAACACCGGAAAATGAAATGTCTAAGACTTGGAAGGCAAGTGCAGGTAAACGGAACGTATTGTAAGTTGTTACTACGTATCAATTATAGAATTTGCCATTTTACGCGAAAAAAACTAGTAATTTGCCAAAATTAATTAATGTACTTAATGCTTGCGTTGACCTGGAGATTTATTTATGAAGGCATATATGGTTTGGTCTATGTGCCTTATCAATTTCGTGCTATGATATTATGTATTGTTGAAAAGTTTGGAAGTCCAGCCCAATCATGAATATTCCCTCGGAATTTATTTCTCGGGAAAGGTAATTTTCTCGGGAAAAAATTCCTCCTATCATAAACTCAAAGGGAACAATAAAATGAATAAGTGGTAACATGGAATTTCGAAAACAGCTTTTTTTCTTATTTACATTGTATTTTTCTTTGCGCGGGTTAGAGATAAATTTAAAATTTTGTGTCAATAATTTTTATATAAAGAGAAAAATTAATACTATAGCTTTCCGATTAGTTGCGGAGGATATTTCAGCTAAAGAAGAGGGTATGCCTGCAGAAGAACACAGCATCAAATTAGCCAGCGGGTCCACAAGAATTGCCACAGATATTGTAAGTACTAATGTATGATATACGAATCAATTTAATGGATTAAAACTATCCAAGTTTCAGAAGTATTATAGAGTTAACAAACCGGCATTTCGATATTTGTTAGACCTCTTAATACAGCACACACAACAAGTAAAAAAGCTGTTTTCGATTTCACCAGTTGTAAATTTAAGTGCATATTTACGTTTTTTCGCCGAAGGAGTCTACGAAACTGGAGTTAGTAAAGACTGTGACGTCTCGATAGCCCAGTCGACATTTTGTGCTAGCAGAAGTGGTTGATGTCTTTCTAAACCATCTCTGCCCGGCATGGATAAAAGTACCAGTATCGGCGGACGAAAAAAGAAAAATTGCGTTGGAATTTTACAGGAAATATTACATGTGTTGTCGGTTGCATTGATGGGAGTCATTTCCAAGTTATAACCCCAGCCGACAATAAACATCTCCTTTATAATCGCAACGGAAAAAAATTCGTTTCGTGGACTCATCACACCCTGGTGCATGTCACGATTCGTTTGTGTGGAAAACAAGCGACCTAAGAATCCACTTTGAGCAGATATACCCGCAGGGTGACAACAACTTTTGGCTGCTATGTAAACTTTTTCTCTGATCAATTGTTTACTAAATATTAATACATATTTGTATTTTACAAATAGGAGATTCGGGTTATCCTCTAGAACCATAGCTTTTAACCTCACACAGGGTTCCCGAAGATGGTTCTCCGGAAATGAAATTTAAATGCCGCAACATAATTAAGTGCACTAACGGAGTGCATAAGAACCGGCGGAGATGCCTTCTCCTGAAAAGGCAGCCAAGATAGTGAACATATCTTGCGCTTTGCATAACTTATGTATACACGTCAAGGTAAAGGCTATACCTGGCGATTTCATGGTGTTAAGCATCCGTGAAGATGACATAGTGCAGCCAGTTTCAAGCCAATACCAATCCGTAGCTCTATCCATTAGAAGCAATATTGCACGAACTCTTCATTAATTTTTAATAAGTCAAAGTCTAGAGTTCAATATACATTTTTCAATATTTATGTATATCTCTTATGATAACTGAAAATAAATAAGTAGTTAATTACAAATTTAAAAATTGTTTTCAAATCTTATACTTCTCCAGCTCCAACCTCGTACTTATCGTTATTTAAACAAGAACACAATTTGTTTTTGTAATTCAATGTTAATGTATTTTTGTTTTAACAGTAGCTTAAAAATTAAAAAAAAACCAAATCATATGTCTATTCAATGCACATTTAAAAACTTAAACAACTAATAAATTTAAAAATTTTGGTTTAGAGTTTTGTATATAAAAAAATAACAATTCAGTCTTTGTTTAAATTAAGAAACAATAAGGTTTGTATACTTTCAGTAGCGAGTATACAAACGTATTTTTTCTAATTTGTACTCAACTTCTTTGATTCTTAGCTTCTCCATGAACGCATTGTGGCGCCGCATTTTTTGAATTTCTTCACGTTTCATTCTTTCCATTTGTTGAAAATGTTTTTTATTTTGCTGGTTTAGCCTATCCAGGGATCTGTATATTTTTCTTGCGGTCAGTTCCTGCTCCGTTTGATTAGCAACAGCTACTTTTATGTTTGCCAGTAGCTCCCTTTGAATTTCAACGCATTGAGTGAACTTTTGGTTTCACTTCTTTGCTCGTCTATCTCTTAGCAAATTGTTTTCTTCACATGGGGTAGCACTGATATTTTAAGGGTGTTGTTTCTTTATTTTCTTCTGAGACCTCTAATGTGTCATGTAAATAATCCAAAGAAACAAAGTCCGCAACTGGTGGTACTGAAACTGATCTATGTGGAGAGCTGAGGCCTATAGGTTTTATTGGTAGACCTTCCACAGAAGCTTTCATCTCTATTAAGTTGTATATTGCTTTTCGTGTGTGAGAAAACTTCTGTTCCTTGCATGGACCGCCTTTAGTGCATTTCTTGTCCCTCAAGTTTTGCGCAGCTTTTTGACGTACATATTTTTTTTAATCAGCCCACACCTGCAAACATAGAAACAAAACTTAAAAAGCCGGTCAGATTGCTAAATAAACTAACCTTTTTCTTCTCTGCAACGCACTTGAGGAACCAAAGCATTGAGGTCAATTTCAGCTTTACTCCAAAATCGGCCAAGTAGCTCCTTCCCTCCTTTAAAAAACCCACATGCGATTTCTGGATTGGCTTCCATTAATGTCAGCAAATATTGAATTTCTGGCTTATTTCTACTTTTGACCTCCCAAGAACAAGTGTTAGTTATTTTATTTACATAATAATACGTACATGTTTTTCAAGTTCCCTTTAAATTGAACGTGAAAATTCTTTTGCGGAAATAGAAAGAATATTTTCTCCTTTTCGAAGTTCATAAAAAAGGAAGAAAAGGGAAAAGTGAGAAATTTCATGAGAAATTTTTGTGTATGATTGGGCTGATAGTATATTTCTATGCGTAAGTCAGCTATTGTGAACTCTGACCGGGCTATGGTTTGCGCCAAATCGCGCTGAGCTCGTTGGTTCGGCTAGTGAGGGCCCACAGAACTTAAGGTCCACTGTCCGATTGCCCAAAACGATCACGAAACAATGTTGCTATCCTCGCAGGATATAGATATTTTATTTTTGTTTTCTCAACGATACTAAGTATTTACTGCAATATTTGGGAAAAATTTATATATTAGTACGAATATAATGCGGTTTTAACTATATATTTGTTTCTTTTCAACGAAATTAATAAATAATTGCTTTTTACATGTAACAGTCGTACAAGAACATTTCAAATAATTAAAATTTATCTACACAAACTTACACTATAATGTTTGTTATAAAAACATATATAAAACACAGGCACAAGTATATTTTCTGGAACTTTGAACTATTTCAATGAAAGAAATATTTATGTATGAATATTTCTCGATTTTAGCCGATTATCTTATCTTATTATTGGTTTCACTATGGTTTTTGTCAAATCGCAGTGCGTTTATTTTAACGAGATCTCGTTGCACCAACAAAACGTTTCTTATTCCCTGAAACGCAGAATAAGTCAAAATAAATAACATCATTTTATACACTTATGTTAGATTTAGATAACAACCAACATATTGCTCTATGGAGACTTCTCACAAACTGCAGAATCCAGGCCCTCTGTAGAGCCAAAAAATATATTTTGACCAAGCTTAAATTGTGTAAAATATTTGGTTTTTTAAAAATCATATATTTCATATGCAAATGCATATCTTAAAAAATTCGACTATCTACTGCTATTGTGTAAAGTGTCGAGTATCTAGGTACTTATATTTTCTACATCACCTCCAATCGCTTCTGCATCCTGTGCACCTGATGTACTAGGTGTTTTGCTACTTAATTAATTTCCTTATAGGTAATATTTGATTACTGCTGATCCTAAGCGTAACAAAAATAGTCATAAACATATTTAATAGCTTTAAATACTTGCAATTACCTAACATTTCTCAAATTTTCCAAGTTAATTTCTAAATGTATCACAAAACAGCTGATTGAATAATTATTGAAAGTAAAAATTTTACTATCAAGAATTTTCAACAATTTTCCAGTCTCTCAATCTTTTGCCCTCTTTTGTGGCTCTCTCGTTGATAGTTTTTCGAGTTAATGAACACTTTTCTATCAACAATTGTTAACAATTTTCAGTAAATGAACAGAGCTTATGACAAAAAGAATTTTTCTCGCTTGCTTATATTTGATCAACGAATTCATACAATATATTGGTCCACCAAATAGGTACTAGCAATTGTAAGTGACGCATTCATTACAGCAGTTTTGCCGAACAAATGGGAAATACTAATCTCAGCAACACAATCGCAATTGGCATTACTGTTTTAGATTAGTGGTGTCAATTGCGATTGTGTTGGCGAGACTGCTCTTATCTCTTACATTACCACAGGGAGAAATGTGCGGTTGCTAGGCCTTTAGTTAAAGGCCTTTTCTATAAGCATACTTTTACTTACCAGTAATATCTTCTAAATTTATATTGCAGTTTCGTAACAAGAAAACAGTTCTAAGTATTGTTTTGAGTAAAAGTATTTCAAATCGGAAAATATTTGTTCCCAAAGCTTTGTTGAAAGGTATGCTTAGAGGCCTCAAAACAGGCCTTGCGATACTTCCCGCTGAATGAGAGTGTTTTTCAGTAAAAAATTATGTGTTACGCTCGCAAAATAAAAGAGAGTAAGCGTACATATGAGTTTTGTTTCCACAATTGTGTATGGAGCTGACATCACTGTTTTAGATCAGTGATGTCAATTGCGATTGTGTTGGCGAAATTAGTCTTTTCTCTTACATTCGCAGTCAAAGGCCTTTTCTAGAAAAAGCAAATTTTTGCAAATCTAGTTCACATGTATTTTTATTCTCTTTCATTTAGCCTTATTTGAGAAAAATTTTTGCTAATTTTTTTAACAAATAAACAATAAACACACTATAAAATAGCATAGTAGTATAAATATATTTCTATTTAGAGCCCTCAGAACAGGTCTCACGATACTTCCCTGTAAATTTAAGTGTTTTTCTGCAAAAAAATTATATTTTAAGCTTGCAAAATAAAAGAGCGTAAAGCTGGATTCAGCCATGGTTTCAGATCAAAATTTATGTTCTAGAACATTTTTAATTTTTTGAGAGTATGTTCTGAAGCGATTCACCCACTTCCCGCATTTGTTCTGGAACATCAAGGCTACCATATGAAATAATTTTGTAAGCTATGTGTGTGAGTTTAAAATTGGGCAATACCACTATTTATTTCATTTTATTTATAACAATATTCGCCAGTTATATATTTTTAACGCCAAGCAATACAAAACAAGTGCTCTCTATTTTATTATATACACAAACAATATGCAACAAGTGTGTTGTTATACATACAAAAGTGTAAAACAGGTTCTGTATTTTATTATACATATGGACACATAATATGTTGTGGCAGCTCAGTTCCAGTTTACTCAAAATATTAAACCAATTCAGGTTCCGAAACATGTTACTCTCTTGCGCTCTCTCTCTCTCTCTCTCTCTAAAAGAGAAACGTCAAACTACATATAAAAAAATGTGTCAGAATCCAGCTTAAGCGTACGTATGAGTTTTGTTTCCACAATTGTGTATGGTGCTGACATCACTGTTTGAGATTCACAGATGCCATAGACCAAGGCTCCACTGTTGCCATTTTAGCTATTTTCTCGTCAAATCTAGCGATTTTTATCCACGTTTAGCCAGAAAAAATATGATTTAGCTATTAGCGGGAAAACTGGCGATTTTTAATGGAAAGCTAAATCTTTTAAGGGATTTTATTTCTTTACTTTTAACAACATTTTTAGGCGAGTCTCGAATAATGGTATTTTTATTCGTATAAGCAAAAAGCATTCAAAAATTTCCTTTTACTTTGGTGTGAATTAGTGTACCCTTTTTTCATGGGTCTTAAATATAATAAAAAATTTCGGCGTGAGTGGCTAGACCACTAGAAATTAAAACAGTGGGTTGGGCAAGATGAAATATATGAAACCAAGGGATTTTGGAAATATTGCCAGTGTTCTCTATCAGGAACATTATATGACCCCTTAAGCCATGAAGAAACTAAAATATATAAATCAACCGCTTCACTGAAAGGTTCATGTTGGAAGAAGTTAGAATTTGTTCCAACTGCTGCCATTGATAAAGTTAAAAGACAGGAAGTTACTTTAGCTCTGTTTGCGTGTCAACATACATCAAACAATTCAGTAGATCACCTAAATGACTTACGAAAAACAATTTTGATGATGCCAATAAAATACGTATTCACAGAACCAAGAGTACTGGGATAATCAAAAACATTTTCGCGCCTCACTTTGTGAAAGAACTACGAAACTATATTTCGGTTTCCAGATTCAGTATATCGGATGTAGCTATCATCAAATTATTAGGTAGGTATTTTGAAAATTTTATAAGTAATTAATTAAACTTTTTTGTTTTTGGTATTGTAATAATTTATTTTAGTACGACAAAACAAAAAATTGTGTCGAAATTTTTCAGTTTGGCTGAAAAATATACGTTTGGAAATATACGTTCCAAATCTTACTTTAATAAGATATGTTTGCCATTCAATTCAGCTGGCAGTGACCCATTCTTGAAAACTGTCTATGCCAAACTGTCTATAATATCTGACAAAAGAAACCTACAACTGGTTCTCAAGGAGTTACATACGACAGCAAAGCTACAAACACATGTTCGAAGTAATAAATAATGGAGTGTAGTATATGCTATAAATTTTTCTGCATACTTCAAATTCTTTATTCCAGGAACCTTAAAAAATTACAAATATTTGTGATACTCGTTGGGTTTCTATCGAGGTTTCAATATCCAAAATAGTGGACCAGTGGACTAAATTGAAAACATATTTTGGCACAGCAAAAACATATGAAAAATGTTTCTTGGCTCAAAATCTGCACGAAATATATAATGAAATAAATCTGAGCTATTTTTTATTCCTTCGACCAATATTAACAAGGATTCAAGTGTTAAACAAAAGTTTTCAAGTCAGAACTGTGATCCAACCAAACTTCTTAATGATATGGAATTGGCTATAAATTTTTTAAAACAATTTGTCATGAGCCCAACTATTGAAATTTATATTAATTCAGAGTTCCTACTTGAAAATCATATGAAACGCTTAAAAGATCACAAACTGTTATATAAAGCAAGTCAAATAATCATTCGGAGATCTTGTATTAACTTTGTTGTTAATTTAATTTTGGAAATAAAAAAATTTAATTTTGGAAATATAAAGAACTATAAATGTAGATATGCCTGTAAATTATACTTATGTTAATAAACTTTTTTTGTATATGTTTTTGTGCAGATTGCCTGATAACTACAAAATTTTGTGATTTTATTTTTATTGAGCATTTTTATTTTTGATATATTAATATTTGCATAGGCTAAATTGTTCTAACTTAGTTAAAATCTCAGAAAGACATGATGATAAATATTCCTAGGGACAAAGGAAGTCAACATCAGTTTTATTCAACTTACACAGCAGAGCAGAACAGCTGTTTTCGAAAGTCGATACACTTTCATCTTCAGTGCTCATGTGTATATTGTGTTTATCACCACTGTTTAGGTGGCTTAGTTGAATGTGATAACAGTTTTCTATTTACACAAATTTTATTGTGAAAAACAGTCCGAGAACTGTATCAACCTGATGTTAACACTTGTGTGTTATAATAAATGTGTTACCATTTGATTATTTTCTTCATGCCCCATTTTTCTGAATTTTTTGTTCCATTATACATTAGGTGAAACTTTTTTGTTTTGAATTTTATACTTAAGTATATGTGAACGTTTTTTCAATTTTCATTGGTAGCTCAAGCCCAAGCTTAAATTGAATGTGATTTTATTTTTATTGAAAATTTTTATTTTTGCTATATTAATATCTGCATAGGCTAAATTGTTCTAACTTAGTTAAAATCTCAGAAAGACATGATGATAAAACAAACAGTGGTGATAAAGCATAACATAAACAGTGGTGATAAACACAATATACACATGAGTACTGAAGATGAAAGTGTAGCGACTTTCGAAAAGAGCTGTTCTGCTCTGCTGTGTAAGTTGAATAAAACTGATGTTGACTTCGTTTGTGCCCAGGAATATTTATCATCATGTCTTTCGGAGATTTTAACTAAGTTAGAACAATTTAGCCTATACAAATATTAATATAGCAAAATAAAAATGTTCAATAAAAATAAAATCACATTCAATTTAAGCTTGGGTTTGAGCTACCAATAAAAATTGGAAAAACGTTCACATATACTTAAGTATAAAATTCAAACCAAAAAAGTTTGACTTAATGTATAATGGAACAAAAAAAAAATTCAGAAAAATGGGACATGAAGAAAATAATCAAATGGTAACACAGGTATCATAACACACAAGTATTAACATCAGGTTGATACAGTTCTCGGATTGTTTTTCACAATAAAATTTGTGTAAATAGCAAACTGTTATCACATTCAACTAAGCCACCTAAACAGTGGTGATAAACACAATATACACATGAGCACTGAAGATGAAAGTGTAGCGACTTTCGAAAACAGCTGTTCTGCTCTGCTGTGTAAGTTGAATAAAACTGATGTTGACTTCCTTTGTGCCTAGGAATATTTATCATCATGTCTTTCTGAGATTTTAACTAAGTTAGAACAATTTAGCCTATGCAAATATTAATATAGCAAAAATAAAAATGTTCAATAAAAATAAAATCACATTCAATTTAAGCTTGGGCTTGAGCTACCAATGAAAATTGGAAAAACGTTCACATATACTTAAGTATAAAATTCAAACCAAAAAAGTTTGACTTAATGTATAATGGAACAAAAAAAAATTCAGAAAAATGGGACATGAAGAAAATAATCAAATGGTAACACAGGTATCATAACACACAAGTATTAACATCAGGTTGATACAGTTCTCGGATTGTTTTTCACAATAAAATTTGTGTAAATAGCAAACTGTTATCACATTCAACTAAGCCACCTAAACAGTGGTGATAAACACAATATACACATGAGCACTGAAGATGAAAGTGTAGCGACTTTCGAAAACAGCTGTTCTGCTCTGCTGTGTAAGTTGAATAAAACTGATGTTGACTTCCTTTGTGCCTAGGAATATTTATCATCATGTCTTTCTGAGATTTTAACTAAGTTAGAACAATTTAGCCTATGGAAATATTAATATAGCAAAAATAAAAATGTTCAATAAAAATAAAATCACATTCAATTTAAGCTTGGGCTTGAGCTACCAATGAAAATTGGAAAAACGTTCACATATACTTAAGTATAAAATTCAAACCAAAAAAGTTTGACTTAATGTATAATGGAACAAAAAATTCAGAAAAATGGGACATGAAGAAAATAATGAAATGGTAACACAGGTATCATAACACACAAGTGTTAACATCAGGTTGATACAGTTCTCGGATTGTTTTTCACAATAAAATTTGTGTAAATAGAAAACTGTTATCACATTCAACTAAGCCACCTAAACAGTGGTGATAAACACAATAGACACATGAGCACTGAAGATGAAAGTGTAGCGACTTTCGAAAACAGCTGTTCTGCCCTGCTGTGTAAGTTGAATAAAACTGATGTTGACTTCCTTTGTGCCTAGAAATATTTATCATCATGTCTCTTTGAGATTTTAACTAAGTTAGAACAATTTAGCCGATGCAAATAATAATATAGCAAAAATAAAAATGTTCAATAAAATTAAAATCACATTCAATTTAAGCTAGGGTTTGAGCTACCAATGAAAATTGGAAAAACGTTCACATATACTTAAGTATAAAATTCAAATCAAAAAAGTTTGACTTAATGTATAATGGAACAAAAAAAATTCAGAAAAATGGGACATGAAGAAAATAATCAAATGGTAACACAGGTATCATAACACACAAGTGTTAACATCAGGTTGATACAATTCTCGGATTGTTTTTCACAATAAAATTTGTGTAAATAGAAAACTGTTATCACATGCAACTAAGCCACCTAAACAGTGGTGATAAACACAATATACACATGAGCACCGAAGATGAAAGTGTAGCGACTTTCGAAAAGAGCTGTTCTGCTCTGCTGTGTAAGTTGAATAAAACTGATGTTGACTTCGTTTATGCCGAGGAATATTTATCATCATATCTTTCTGAGATTTTAACTAAGTTAGAACAATTTAGCCTATGCAAATATTAATATAGCAAAAATAAAAATGTTCAATAAAAATAAAATCACATTCAATTTAAGCTTGGGCTTGAGCTACCAATGAAAATTGGAAAAACGTTCACATATACTTAAGTATAAAATTCAAACCAAAAAAGTTTGACTTAATGTATAATGGAACAAAAAAAAATTCAGAAAAATGGGACATGAAGAAAATAATCAAATGGTAACACAGGTATCATAACACACAAGTATTAACATCAGGTTGATACAGTTCTCGGATTGTTTTTCACAATAAAATTTGTGTAAATAGCAAACTGTTATCACATTCAACTAAGCCACCTAAACAGTGGTGATAAACACAATATACACATGAGCACTGAAGATGAAAGTGTAGCGACTTTCGAAAACAGCTGTTCTGCTCTGCTGTGTAAGTTGAATAAAACTGATGTTGACTTCCTTTGTGCCTAGGAATATTTATCATCATGTCTTTCTGAGATTTTAACTAAGTTAGAACAATTTAGCCTATGGAAATATTAATATAGCAAAAATAAAAATGTTCAATAAAAATAAAATCACATTCAATTTAAGCTTGGGCTTGAGCTACCAATGAAAATTGGAAAAACGTTCACATATACTTAAGTATAAAATTCAAACCAAAAAAGTTTGACTTAATGTATAATGGAACAAAAAATTCAGAAAAATGGGACATGAAGAAAATAATGAAATGGTAACACAGGTATCATAACACACAAGTGTTAACATCAGGTTGATACAGTTCTCGGATTGTTTTTCACAATAAAATTTGTGTAAATAGAAAACTGTTATCACATTCAACTAAGCCACCTAAACAGTGGTGATAAACACAATAGACACATGAGCACTGAAGATGAAAGTGTAGCGACTTTCGAAAACAGCTGTTCTGCCCTGCTGTGTAAGTTGAATAAAACTGATGTTGACTTCCTTTGTGCCTAGAAATATTTATCATCATGTCTCTTTGAGATTTTAACTAAGTTAGAACAATTTAGCCGATGCAAATAATAATATAGCAAAAATAAAAATGTTCAATAAAATTAAAATCACATTCAATTTAAGCTAGGGTTTGAGCTACCAATGAAAATTGGAAAAACGTTCACATATACTTAAGTATAAAATTCAAATCAAAAAAGTTTGACTTAATGTATAATGGAACAAAAAAAATTCAGAAAAATGGGACATGAAGAAAATAATCAAATGGTAACACAGGTATCATAACACACAAGTGTTAACATCAGGTTGATACAATTCTCGGATTGTTTTTCACAATAAAATTTGTGTAAATAGAAAACTGTTATCACATGCAACTAAGCCACCTAAACAGTGGTGATAAACACAATATACACATGAGCACCGAAGATGAAAGTGTAGCGACTTTCGAAAAGAGCTGTTCTGCTCTGCTGTGTAAGTTGAATAAAACTGATGTTGACTTCGTTTATGCCGAGGAATATTTATCATCATATCTTTCTGAGATTTTAACTAAGTTAGAACAATTTAGCCTATACAAATATTAATATAGCAAAATAAAAATGTTTAATAAAAATAAAATCACATACAATTTAAGCTTTGGCTTGAGCTACCAATGAAAATTGGAAAAACGTTCACATATACTTAAGTATAAAATTCAAACCAAAAAAGTTTGTCTTAATGTACAATGGAACAAAAAATTCAGAAAAATGGGGCATGAAGAAAATAATCAAATGGTAACACAGGTATCAGAACACACAAGTGTTAACATCAGGTTGATACAGTTCTCGGATTGTTTTTCACAATAAAATTTGTGTAAATAGAAAACTGTTATCACATTCAACTAAGCCACCTAAACAGTGGTGATAAACCCAATATACACATGAGCACTGAAGATGAACGTGTGGCGACTTTCGAAAACAGCTGTTCTGTTCTGCTGTGTAAGTTGAATAAAACTGATGTTGACTTCGTTTGTGCCCAGGAATATTTATCATCATGTCTTTCTGAGATTTTAACTAAGTTAGAATAATTTAGCCTATGCAAATATTAATATAGTAAAAATAAAAACGTTCAATAAAAATAAAATCACATTCAATTTAAGCTTGGGTTTGAGCTACCAATGAAAATTGGAAAAACGTTCACATATACTTAAGTATAAAATTCAAACCAAAAAAGTTTGACTTAATGTATAATGGAACAAAAAATTCAGAAAAATGGGACATGAAGAAAATAATCAAATGGTAACACAGGTATCATAACACACAAGTGTTAACACCAGGTTGATACAGTTCTCGGCTTGTTTTTCACAATAAAATTTGTGTAAATAGAAAACTGTTATCACATTCAACTAAGCCACCTAAACAGTGGTGATAAACACAATATACACATGTAGCGACTTTCGAAAACAGCTGTTCTGCTCTGCTGTGTAAGTTGAATAAAACTGATGTTGACTTCCTTTGTGCCTAGGAATATTTATCATCATGTCTTTCTGAGATTTTAACTAAGTTAGAACAATTTAGCCTATGAAAATATTAATATAGCAAAAATAAAAATTTTCAATAAAAATAAAATCACATTCAATTTAAGCTTGGGTTTGAGCTACCAACCAAAATTGGAAAAACGTTTACATATACTTAAGTATAAAATTCAAACCAAAAAAGTTTGACTTAATGTATAATGGAACAAAAAAAATTCAGAAAAATGGGACATGAAGAAAATAATCAAATGGTAACACAGGTATCATAACACACAAGTGTTAACATCAGGTTGATACAGTTCTCGGATTGTTTTTCACAATAAAATTTGTGTAAATAGAAAACTGTTATCACATGCAACTAAGCCACCTAAACAGTGGTGATAAACACAATAGACAGATGAGCACTGAAGATGAAAGTGTAGCGACTTTCGAAAACAGCTGTTCTGCTCTGCTGTGTAAGTTGAATAAAACTGATGTTGACTTCCTTTGTGCCTAGGAATATTTATCATCATGTCTTTCGGAGATTTTAACTAAGTTAGAACAATTTAGCCTATGCAAATATTAATATAGCAAAAATAGAAATGTTCAATAAAAATAAAATCACATTCAATTTAAGCTTGGGTTTGAGCTACCAATGAAAATTGGAAAAACGTTCACATATGCTTAAGATTAAATTCAAACCAAAAAAGTTTGACTTAATGTATAATGGCACAAAAAAAATTCAGAAAAATGGGACATGAAGAAAATAATCAAATGGTAACACAGGTATCAGAACACACAAGTGTTAACATCAGGTTGATATAATTCTCGGATTGTTTTTCACAATAAAATTTGTGTAAATAGAAAACTGTTATCACATGCAACTAAGCCACCTAAACAGTTGTGATAAACACAATATACACATGAGCACCGAAGATGAAAGTTTGGCGACTTTCGAAAACAGCTGTTCTGCTCTGCTGTGTAAGTTGAATAAAACTGATGTTAACTTCCTTTGTGCCTAGGAATATTTATCATCATATCTTTCTGAGATTTTAACTAAGTTAGAACAATTTAGCCTATACAAATATTAATATAGCAAAATAAAAATGTTTAATAAAAATAAAATCACATACAATTCAAGCTTTGGCTTGAGCTACCAATGAAAATTTGAAAAACGTTCACATATACTTAAGTATTAAATTCAAACCAAAAAAGTTTGACTTAATGTATAATGGAACAAAAAATTCAGAAAAATGGGACATGAACAAAATAATCAAATGGTAACACAGGTATCAGAACACACAAGTGTTAACATCAGGTTGATACAGTTCTCGGATTGTTTTTCACAATAAAATTTGTGTAAATAGAAAACTGTTATCACATGCAACTAAGCCACCTAAACAGTGGTGATAAACACAATATACACATGAGCACCGAAGATGAAAGTTTGGCGACTTTCGAAAACAGCTGTTCTGCTCTGCTGTGTAAGTTGAATAAAACTGATGTTAACTTCCTTTGTGCCTAGGAATATTTATCATCATATCTTTCTGAGATTTTAACTAAGTTAGAACAATTTAGCCTATACAAATATTAATATAGCAAAATAAAAATGTTTAATAAAAATAAAATCACATACAATTCAAGCTTTGGTTTGAGCTACCAATCAAAATTGGAAAAACGTTCACATATACTTAAGTATAAAATTCAAACCAAAAAAGTTTGTCTTAATGTACAATGGAACAAAAAATTCAGAAAAATGGGGCATGAAGAAAATAATCAAATGGTAACACAGGTATCAGAACACACAAGTGTTAACATCAGGTTGATACAGTTCTCGGATTGTTTTTCACAATAAAATTTGTGTAAATAGAAAACTGTTATCACATTCAACTAAGCCACCTAAACAGTGGTGATAAACCCAATATACACATGAGCACTGAAGATGAACGTGTAGCGACTTTCGAAAACAGCTGTTCTGTTCTGCTGTGTAAGTTGAATAAAACTGATGTTGACTTCGTTTGTGCCCAGGAATATTTATCACCATGTCTTTCTGAGATTTTAACTAAGTTAGAACAATTAAGCCTATACAAATATTAATATAGCAAAATAAAAATGTTCAATTAAAATAAAATCACATACAATTTAAGCTTTGGCTTGAGCTACCAATGAAAATTTGAAAAACGTTCACATGTACTTAAGTATTAAATTCAAACCAAAAAAGTTTGACTTAATGTATAATGGAACAAAAAATTCAGAAAAATGGGGCATGAAGAAAATAATCAAATGGTAACACAGGTATCAGAACACACAAGTGTTAACATCAGGTTGATACAGTTCTCGGATTGTTTTTCACAATAAAATTTGTGTAAATAGAAAACTGTTATCACATTCAACTAAGCCACCTAAACAGTGGTGATAAACCCAATATACACATGAGCACTGAAGATGAACGTGTAGCGACTTTCGAAAACAGCTGTTCTGTTCTGCTGTGTAAGTTGAATAAAACTGATGTTGACTTCGTTTGTGCCCAGGAATATTTATCACCATGTCTTTCTGAGATTTTAACTAAGTTAGAACAATTAAGCCTATACAAATATTAATATAGCAAAAATAAAAATTTTCAATAAAAATAAAATCACATTCAATTTAAGCTTGGGTTTGAGCTACCAACCAAAATTGGAAAACGTTCACATATACTTAAGTATAAAATTCAAACCAAAAAAGTTTGACTTAATGTATAATGGAACAAAAAAAATTCAGAAAAATGGGACATGAAGAAAATAATCAAATGGTAACACAGGTATCATAACACACAAGTGTTAACATCAGGTTGATACAGTTCTCGGATTGTTTTTCACAATAAAATTTGTGTAAATAGAAAACTGTTATCACATGCAACTAAGCCACCTAAACAGTGGTGATAAACACAATAGACAGATGAGCACTGAAGATGAAAGTGTAGCGACTTTCGAAAACAGCTGTTCTGCTCTGCTGTGTAAGTTGAATAAAACTGATGTTGACTTCCTTTGTGCCTAGGAATATTTATCATCATGTCTTTCGGAGATTTTAACTAAGTTAGAACAATTTAGCCTATGCAAATATTAATATAGCAAAAATAGAAATGTTCAATAAAAATAAAATCACATTCAATTTAAGCTTGGGTTTGAGCTACCAATGAAAATTGGAAAAACGTTCACATATGCTTAAGATTAAATTCAAACCAAAAAAGTTTGACTTAATGTATAATGGCACAAAAAAAATTCAGAAAAATGGGACATGAAGAAAATAATCAAATGGTAACACAGGTATCAGAACACACAAGTGTTAACATCAGGTTGATATAATTCTCGGATTGTTTTTCACAATAAAATTTGTGTAAATAGAAAACTGTTATCACATGCAACTAAGCCACCTAAACAGTTGTGATAAACACAATATACACATGAGCACCGAAGATGAAAGTTTGGCGACTTTCGAAAACAGCTGTTCTGCTCTGCTGTGTAAGTTGAATAAAACTGATGTTAACTTCCTTTGTGCCTAGGAATATTTATCATCATATCTTTCTGAGATTTTAACTAAGTTAGAACAATTTAGCCTATACAAATATTAATATAGCAAAATAAAAATGTTTAATAAAAATAAAATCACATACAATTCAAGCTTTGGCTTGAGCTACCAATGAAAATTTGAAAAACGTTCACATATACTTAAGTATTAAATTCAAACCAAAAAAGTTTGACTTAATGTATAATGGAACAAAAAATTCAGAAAAATGGGACATGAACAAAATAATCAAATGGTAACACAGGTATCAGAACACACAAGTGTTAACATCAGGTTGATACAGTTCTCGGATTGTTTTTCACAATAAAATTTGTGTAAATAGAAAACTGTTATCACATGCAACTAAGCCACCTAAACAGTGGTGATAAACACAATATACACATGAGCACCGAAGATGAAAGTTTGGCGACTTTCGAAAACAGCTGTTCTGCTCTGCTGTGTAAGTTGAATAAAACTGATGTTAACTTCCTTTGTGCCTAGGAATATTTATCATCATATCTTTCTGAGATTTTAACTAAGTTAGAACAATTTAGCCTATACAAATATTAATATAGCAAAATAAAAATGTTTAATAAAAATAAAATCACATACAATTCAAGCTTTGGTTTGAGCTACCAATCAAAATTGGAAAAACGTTCACATATACTTAAGTATAAAATTCAAACCAAAAAAGTTTGTCTTAATGTACAATGGAACAAAAAATTCAGAAAAATGGGGCATGAAGAAAATAATCAAATGGTAACACAGGTATCAGAACACACAAGTGTTAACATCAGGTTGATACAGTTCTCGGATTGTTTTTCACAATAAAATTTGTGTAAATAGAAAACTGTTATCACATTCAACTAAGCCACCTAAACAGTGGTGATAAACCCAATATACACATGAGCACTGAAGATGAACGTGTAGCGACTTTCGAAAACAGCTGTTCTGTTCTGCTGTGTAAGTTGAATAAAACTGATGTTGACTTCGTTTGTGCCCAGGAATATTTATCACCATGTCTTTCTGAGATTTTAACTAAGTTAGAACAATTAAGCCTATACAAATATTAATATAGCAAAATAAAAATGTTCAATTAAAATAAAATCACATACAATTTAAGCTTTGGCTTGAGCTACCAATGAAAATTTGAAAAACGTTCACATGTACTTAAGTATTAAATTCAAACCAAAAAAGTTTGACTTAATGTATAATGGAACAAAAAATTCAGAAAAATGGGACATGAACAAAATAATCAAATGGTAATACAGGTATCATAACACACAAGTATTAACATCAGGTTGATACAGTTCTCGGATTGTTTTTCACAATAAAATTTGTGTAAATAGAAAACTGTTATCACATGCAACTAAGCCACCTAAACAGTGGTGATAAATACAATATACACATGAGCACTGAAGATGAAAGTGTAGCTACTTTCGAAAACAGCTGTTCTGCTCTGCTGTGTAAGTTGAATAAAACTGATGTTGACTTCCTTTGTGCCTAGGAATATTTATCATCATATCTTTCTGAGATTTTAACTAAGTTATAACAATTTAGCCTTTGCAAATATTAATATAGTAAAAATAAAAACGTTCAATAAAAATAAAATCACATTCAATTTAAGCTTGGGTTTGAGCTACCAATGAAAATTGGAAAAACGTTCACATATACTTAAGTATAAAATTCAAACCAAAAAAGTTTGACTTAATGTATAATGGAACAAAAAATTCAGAAAAATGGGACATGAAGAAAATAATCAAATGGTAATACAGGTATCATAACACACAAGTGTTAACATCAGGTTAATACAGTTCTCGGATTGTTTTTCACCATAAAATTTGTGTAAATAGAAAACTGTTATCACATTCAACTAAGCCACCTAAACAGTGGTGATAAACACAATATACACATGAGCACTGAAGATGAAAGTGTAGCGAATTTCGAAAACAGCTGTTCTGCTCTGCTGTGTAAGTTGAATAAAACTGATGTTGACTTCCTTTGTGCCTAGGAATATTTATCATCATGTCTTTCTGAGATTTTAACTAAGTTAGAACAATTTAGCCTATGCAAATATTAATATAGCAAAAATAAAAATTTTCAATAAAAATAAAATCACATTCAATTTAAGCTTGGGCTTGAGCTACCAATGAAAATTGGAAAAACGTTCAAATATACTTAAGTATAAAATTCAAATCAAAAAAGTTTGACTTAATGTATAATGGAACAAAAACAAATTCAGAAAAATGGGACATGAAGAAAATAATCAAATGGTAACACAGGTATCATAACACACAAGTGTTAACACCAGGTTGATATAGTTCTCGGCTTGTTTTTCACAATAAAATTTGTGTAAATAGAAAACTGTTATCACATTCAACTAAGCCACCTAAACAGTGGTGATAAACACAATATACACATGTAGCGACTTTCGAAAACAGCTGTTCTGCTCTGCTGTGTAAGTTGAATAAAACTGATGTTGACTTCCTTTGTGCCTAGGAATATTTATCATCATGTCTTTCGGAGATTTTAACTAAGTTAGAACAATTTAGCCTATGCAAATATTAATATAGCAAAAATAAAAATGTTCAATAAAAATAAAATCACATTCAATTTAAGCTTGGGTTTGAGCTACCAATGAAAATTGGAAAAACGTTCACATATACTTAAGTATAAAATTCAAACCAAAAAAGTTTGACTTAATGTATAATGGCACAAAAAAAATTCAGAAAAATGGGACATGAAGAAAATAATCAAATGGTAACACAGGTTTCATAACACACAAGTGTTAACATCAGGTTGATACAGTTCTCGGATTGTTTTTCACAATAAAATTTGTGTAAATAGAAAACTGTTATCACATGTAACTAAGCCACCTAAACAGTGGTGATAAGCACAATATACACATGAGCACTGAAGATGAAAGTGTAGCGACTTTCGAAAAGAGCTGTTCTGCTCTGCTGTGTAAGTTGAATAAAACTGATGTTGACTTCGTTTGTTCCAAGGAATATTTATCATCATGTCTTTCTGAGATTTTAACTAAGTTAGAACAATTTAGCCTATGCAAATATTAATATAGCAAAAATAAAAATGTTCAATAAAAATAAAATCACATTCAATTTATGCTTGGGTTTGAGCTACCAATCAAAATTGGAAAAACGTTCACATATACTTAAGTATAAAATTCAAACCAAAAAAGCTTGTCTTAATGTACAATGGAACAAAAAATTCAGAAAAATGGGGCATGAAGAAAATAATCAAATGGTAACACAGGTATCAGAACACACAAGTGTTAACATCAGGTTGATACAGTTCTCGGATTGTTTTTCACAATAAAATTTGTGTAAATAGAAAACTGTTATCACATTCAACTAAGCCACCTAAACAGTGGTGATAAACACAACATACACATGAGCACTGAAGATGAACGTGTAGCGACTTTCGAAAACAGCTGTTCTGTTCTGCTGTGTAAGTTGAATAAAACTGATGTTGACTTCGTTTGTGCCCAGGAATATTTATCATCATGTCTTTCTGAGATTTTAACTAAGTTAGAACAATTTAGCCTATACAAATATTAATATAGCAAAATAAAAATGTTCAATTAAAATAAAATCACATACAATTTAAGCTTTGGCTTGAGCTACCAATGAAAATTTGAAAAACATTCACATATACTTAAGTATTAAATTCAAACCAAAAAAGTTTGACTTAATGTATAATGGAACAAAAAATTCAGAAAAATGGGACATGAAGAAAATAATCAAATGGTAACACAGGTTTCATAACACACAAGTGTTAACACCAGGTTGATACAGTTCTCGGCTTGTTTTTCACAATAAAATTTGTGTAAATAGAAAACTGTTATCACATTCAACTAAGCCACCTAAACAGTGGTGATAAACACAATATACACATGTAGCGACTTTCGAAAACAGCTGTTCTGCTCTGCTGTGTAAGTTGAATAAAACTGATGTTGACTTCCTTTGTGCCTAGGAATATTTATCATCATGTCTTTCGGAGATTTTAACTAAGTTAGAACAATTTAGCCTATGCAAATATTAATATAGCAAAAATAAAAATGTTCAATAAAAATAAAATCACATTCAATTTAAGCTTGGGTTTGAGCTACCAATGAAAATTGGAAAAACGTTCACATATACTTAAGTATAAAATTCAAACCAAAAAAGTTTGACTTAATGTATAATGGAACAAAAAAAAATTCAGAAAAATGGGACATGAAGAAAATAATCAAATGGTAATACAGGTATCAGAACACACAAGTGTTAACATCAGGTTGATACAGTTCTCGGATTGTTTTTCACAATAAAATTTGTGTAAATAGAAAACTGTTATCACATTCAACTAAGCCACCTTAACAGTGGTGATAAACACAATATACACATGAGCACTGAAGATGAACGTGTAGCGACTTTCGAAAACAGCTGTTCTGTTCTGCTGTGTAAGTTGAATAAAACTGATGTTGACTTCGTTTGTGCCCAGGAATATTTATCATCATGTCTTTCTGAAATTTTAACTAAGTTAGAACAATTTAGCCTATACAAATATCAATATAGCAAAATAAAAATGTTCAATTAAAATAAAATCACATACAATTTAAGCTTTGGCTTGAGCTACCAATGAAAATTTGAAAAACATTCACATATACTTAAGCATTAAATTCAAACCAAAAAAGTTTGACTTAATGTATAATAGAACAAAAAATTCAGAAAAATGGGACATGAAGAAAATAATCAAATGGTAACACAGGTTTCATAACACACAAGTGTTAACACCAGGTTGATACAGTTCTCGGCTTGTTTTTCACAATAAAATTTGTGTAAATAGAAAACTGTTATCACATTCAACTAAGCCACCTAAACAGTGGTGATAAACACAATATACACATGTAGCGACTTTCGAAAACAGCTGTTCTGCTCTGCTGTGTAAGTTGAATAAAACTGATGTTGACTTCCTTTGTGCCTAGGAATATTTATCATCATGTCTTTCGGAGATTTTAACTAAGTTAGAACAATTTAGCCTATACAAATATTAATATAGCAAAAATAAAAATGTTCAATAAAAATAAAATCACATTCAATTTATGCTTGGGTTTGAGCTACCAATGAAAATTGGAAAAACGTTCACATATACTTAAGTATAAAATTCAAACCAAAAAAGTTTGACTTAATGTATAATGGAACAAAAAAAAATTCAGAAAAATGGGACATGAAGAAAATAATCAAATGGTAACACAGGTATCATAACACAAAAGTGTTAAAATCAGGTTGATAAAGTTCTCGGATTGTTTTTCACAATAAAATTTGTGTAAATAGAAAACTGTTATCACATTCAACTAAGCCACCTAAACAGTGGTGATAAACACAATATACACATGAGCACTGAAGATGAAAGTGTAGCGAATTTCGAAAACAGCTGTTCTGTTCTGCTGTGTAAGTTGAATAAAACTGATGTTGACTTCGTTTGTGCCCAGGAATATTTATCATCATGTCTTTCTGAGATTTCAACTAAGTTAGAACAATTTAGCCTATACAAATATTAATATAGCAAAATAAAAATGTTCAATTAAAATAAAATCACATACAATTTAAGCTTTGGCTTGAGCTACCAATGAAAATTTGAAAAACATTCACATATACTTAAGTATTAAATTCAAACCAAAAGAGTTTGACTTAATGTATAATGGAACAAAAAATTCAGAAAAATGGGACATGAAGAAAATAATCAAATGGTAACACAGGTTTCATAACACACAAGTGTTAACACCAGGTTGATACAGTTCTCGGCTTGTTTTTCACAATAAAATTTGTGTAAATAGAAAACTGTTATCACATTCAACTAAGCCACCTAAACAGTGGTGATAAACACAATATACACATGTAGCGACTTTCGAAAACAGCTGTTCTGCTCTGCTGTGTAAGTTGAATAAAACTGATGTTGACTTCCTTTGTGCCTAGGAATATTTATCATCATGTCTTTCTGAGATTTTAACTAAGTTAGAACAATTTAGCCAATGCAAATATTAATATAGCAAAAATAAAAATTTTCAATAAAAATAAAATCACATTCAATTTAAGCTTGGGCTTGAGCTACCAATGAAAATTGGAAAAACGTTCACATATACTTAAGTATAAAATTCAAACCAAAAAAGTTTGTCTTAATGTACAATGGAACAAAAAATTCTGAAAAATGGGGCATGACGAAAATAATCAAATGGTAACACAGGTATCAGAACACACAAGTGTTAACATCAGGTTGATACAGTTCTCGGATTGTTTTGCACAATAAAATTTGTGTAAATAGAAAACTGTTATCACATTCAACTAAGCCACCTAAACAGTGGTGATAAACACAATATACACATGAGCACTGAAGATGAACGTGTAGCGACTTTCGAAAACAGCTGTTCTGTTCTGCTGTGTAAGTTGAATAAAACTGATGTTGACTTCGTTTGTGCCCAGGAATATTTATCATCATGTCTTTCTGAGATTTTAACTAAGTTAGAACAATTTAGCCTATACAAATATCAATATAGCAAAATAAAAATGTTCAATTAAAATAAAATCACATACAATTTAAGCTTTGGCTTGAGCTACCAATGAAAATTTGAAAAACATTCACATATACTTAAGCATTAAATTCAAACCAAAAAAGTTTGACTTAATGTATAATAGAACAAAAAATTCAGAAAAATGGGACATGAAGAAAATAATCAAACGGTAACACAGGTTTCATAACACACAAGTGTTAACACCAGGTTGATACAGTTCTCGGCTTGTTTTTCACAATAAAATTTGTGTAAATAGAAAACTGTTATCACATTCAACTAAGCCACCTAAACAGTGGTGATAAACACAATATACACATGTAGCGACTTTCGAAAACAGCTGTTCTGCTCTGCTGTGTAAGTTGAATAAAACTGATGTTGACTTCCTTTGTGCCTAGGAGTATTTATCATCATGTCTTTCGGAGATTTTAACTAAGTTAGAACAATTTAGCCTATACAAATATTAATATAGCAAAAATAAAAATGTTCAATAAAAATAAAATCACATTCAATTTAAGCTTGGGTTTGAGCTACCAATGAAAATTGGAAAAACGTTCACATATACTTAAGTATAAAATTCAAACCAAAAAAGTTTGACTTATTGTATAATGGAACAAAAAAAAATTCAGAAAAATGGGACATGAAGAAAATAATCAAATGGTAATACAGGTATCAGAACACACAAGTGTTAACATCAGGTTGATACAGTTCTCGGATTGTTTTTCACAATAAAATTTGTGTAAATAGAAAACTGTTATCACATTCAACTAAGCCACCTAAACAGTGGTGATAAACACAATATACACATGAGCACTGAAGATGAACGTGTAGCGACTTTCGAAAACAGCTGTTCTGTTCTGCTGTGTAAGTTGAATAAAACTGATGTTGACTTCGTTTGTGCCCAGGAATATTTATCATCATGTCTTTCTGAGATTTTAACTAAGTTAGAACAATTTAGCCTATACAAATATCAATATAGCAAAATAAAAATGTTCAATTAAAATAAAATCACATACAATTTAAGCTTTGGCTTGAGCTACCAATGAAAATTTGAAAAACATTCACATATACTTAAGCATTAAATTCAAACCAAAAAAGTTTGACTTAATGTATAATAGAACAAAAAATTCAGAAAAATGGGACATGAAGAAAATAATCAAATGGTAACACAGGTTTCATAACACACAAGTGTTAACACCAGGTTGATACAGTTCTCGGCTTGTTTTTCACAATAAAATTTGTGTAAATAGAAAACTGTTATCACATTCAACTAAGCCACCTAAACAGTGGTGATAAACACAATATACACATGTAGCGACTTTCGAAAACAGCTGTTCTGCTCTGCTGTGTAAGTTGAATAAAACTGATGTTGACTTCCTTTGTGCCTAGGAATATTTATCATCATGTCTTTCGGAGATTTTAACTAAGTTAGAACAATTTAGCCTATACAAATATTAATATAGCAAAAATAAAAATGTTCAATAAAAATAAAATCACATTCAATTTAAGCTTGGGTTTGAGCTACCAATGAAAATTGGAAAAACGTTCACATATACTTAAGTATAAAATTCAAACCAAAAAAGTTTGACTTAATGTATAATGGAACAAAAAAAAATTCAGAAAAATGGGACATGAAGAAAATAATCAAATGGTAACACAGGTATCATAACACAAAAGTGTTAAAATCAGGTTGATAAAGTTCTCGGATTGTTTTTCACAATAAAATTTGTGTAAATAGAAAACTGTTATCACATTCAACTAAGCCACCTAAACAGTGGTGATAAACACAATATACACATGAGCACTGAAGATGAAAGTGTAGCGAATTTCGAAAACAGCTGTTCTGCTCTGCTGTGTAAGTTGAATAAAACTGATGTTGACTTCCTTTGTGCCTAGGAATATTTATCATCATGTCTTTCTGAGATTTTAACTAAGTTAGAACAATTTAGCCAATGCAAATATTAATATAGCAAAAATAAAAATTTTCAATAGAAATAAAATCACATTCAATTTAAGCTTGGGTTTGAGCTACCAATGAAAATTGGAAAAACGTTCACATATACTTAAGTATAAAATTCAAATCAAAAAAGTTTGACTTAATGTATAATGGAACAAAAACAAATTCAGAAAAATGGGACATGAAGAAAATAATCAAATGGTAACACAGGTATCATAACACACAAGTATTAACATCAGGTTGATACAGTTCTCGGATTGTTTTTCACAATAAAATTTGTGTAAATAGCAAACTGTTATCACATTCAACTAAGCCACCTAAATAGTGGTGATAAACACAATATACACATGAGCACTGAAGATAAACGTGTAGCGACTTTCGAAAACAGCTGTTCTGTTCTGCTGTGTAAGTTGAATAAAACTGATGTTGACTTCGTTTGTGCCCAGGAATATTTATCATCATGTCTTTCTGAGATTTTAACTAAGTTAGAACAATTTAGCCTATACAAATATTAATATAGCAAAATAAAAATGTTCAATTAAAATAAAATCACATACAATTTAAGCTTTGGCTTGATCTACCAATGAAAATTTGAAAAACATTCACATATACTTAAGTATTAAATTCAAACCAAAAGAGTTTGACTTAATGTATAATGGAACAAAAAATTCAGAAAAATGGGACATGAAGAAAATAATCAAATGGTAACACAGGTTTCATAACACACAAGTGTTAACACCAGGTTGATACAGTTCTCGGCTTGTTTTTCACAATAAAATTTGTGTAAATAGAAAACTGTTATCACATTCAACTAAGCCACCTAAACAGTGGTGATAAACACAATATACACATGTAGCGACTTTCGAAAACAGCTGTTCTGCTCTGCTGTGTAAGTTGAATAAAACTGATGTTGACTTCCTTTGTGCCTAGGAATATTTATCATCATGTCTTTCTGAGATTTTAACTAAGTTAGAACAATTTAGCCAATGCAAATATTAATATAGCAAAAATAAAAATTTTCAATAAAAATAAAATCACATTCAATTTAAGCTTGGGCTTGAGCTACCAATGAAAATTGGAAAAACGTTCACATATACTTAAGTATAAAATTCAAACCAAAAAAGTTTGTCTTAATGTACAATGGAACAAAAAATTCTGAAAAATGGGGCATGACGAAAATAATCAAATGGTAACACAGGTATCAGAACACACAAGTGTTAACATCAGGTTGATACAGTTCTCGGATTGTTTTTCACAACAAAATTTGTGTAAATAGAAAACTGTTATCACATTCAACGAAGCCACCTAAACAGTGGTGATAAACACAATATACACATGAGCACTGAAGATGAAAGTGTAGCGACTTTCGAAAACAGCTGTTCTGTTCTGCTGTGTAGGTTGAATAAAACTGATCTTGACTTCCTTTGTGCCCAGGAATATTTATCATCATGTCTTTCTGAGATTTTAACTAAGTTAGAACAATTTAGCCTATGCAAATATTAATATAGCAAAAATAAAAATGTTCAATAAAAATAAAATCACATTCAATTTAAGCTTGGGTTTGAGCTACCAATGAAAATTGGAAAAACGTTCACATATACTTAAGTATAAAATTCAAACCAAAAAAGTTTGTCTTAATGTACAATGGAACAAAAAATTCTGAAAAATGGGGCATGACGAAAATAATCAAATGGTAACACAGGTATCAGAACACACAAGTGTTAACATCAGGTTGATACAGTTCTCGGATTGTTTTTCACAACAAAATTTGTGTAAATAGAAAACTGTTATCACATTCAACGAAGCCACCTAAACAGTGGTGATAAACACAATATACACATGAGCACTGAAGATGAAAGTGTAGCGACTTTCGAAAACAGCTGTTCTGTTCTGCTGTGTAAGTTGAATAAAACTGATGTTGACTTCCTTTGTGCCCAGGAATATTTATCATCATGTCTTTCTGAGATTTTAACTAAGTTAGAACAATTTAGCCTATACAAATATTAATATAGCAAAATAAAAATGTTCAATAAAAATAAAATCATATACAATTTAAGCTTTGGCTTGAGGTACCAATGAAAATTGGAAAAACATTCACATATACTTAAGTATAAAATTCAAACCAAAAAAGTTTGACTTAATGTATAATGGAACAAAAAATTCAGAAAAATGGGACATGAAGAAAATAATCAAATGGTAGCACAGGTATCATAACACACAAGTGTTAACATCAGGTTGATACAGTTCTCGGATTGTTTTTTACAATAAAATTTGTGTAAATAGAAAACTGTTATCACATTCAACTAAGCCCCCTAAACAGTGGTGATAAACACAATATACACATGAGCACTGAAGATGAAAGTGTAGCGACTTTCGAAAACAGCTGTTCTGCTCTGCTGTGTAAGTTGAATAAAACTGATGTTGACTTCCTTTGTGCCTAGGAATATTTATCATCATGTCTTTCTGAGATTTTAACTAAGTTAGAACAATTTAGCCTATGCAAATATTAATATACAAAATGTTAAGCTAGTTAATTTGCTTTCGGATGAAAATGTATTTAAACCAAATACGGATAATTTACTACTTCTCTTATCAATTTTTAATATAAAATCTGATATGGCTGACGCTATGAATAGCCAATATCTAAACAACGAGTTTATTTTGGGGCGAAACTCTAAGCTTTAAGGACTTTGCTGGAAATAACCTTTCAAAGAGCTGGCTATACTTGCTTTTGACGTCTTATCACTTCCGTGGTTCAATACTGATGTTGAAAGTGTTTTCACTCAGCTAAATATTGTTAAACCAAGTTGCGAAATAGGATGATGACTGATACAGTAAATGCGGTGTTACATGTAAAATATTCTGAATTGTAGATATCTACTACATTTTTTATTAATTGTAAATACATACATATTTATAGATACGGCGTGAAAATAAAAAAATACATGCTGCCACGATTATGAAGTAAAAAAATCGGTTTTGTGAAAAGTAAGTACAAATTCTACTTTTGACAATAAAAATGCGGATGAATGGCTTCAAATCTTCAGCTAAATATAAAATATTATTTCAGTTAAAATTAATTGATTTAATTTACTGTTAGGTATTGAATACTTTGAATTACTTTTATATTGAATGACCTAAATATATATGTTTCAAAAAATAGTTTTGCATATACATACGTATGTATGTATGTACATTCAATTAAAAAAATATTTTCTGCGTTACTTAATTTTATGTTTACACATATTTTCGAGAATAAATTATAGAAGTTTTAATATAAATTGAAAACTCTAAATAAATAAACTATTTTTGTTTATACATTTTTTAATTTATTCAATATAATTTATGTGATTGAAAAAAAAAGTTAGCGATTTACGGCTAAATTGTTTCTGAATTTAGCGATTTTTAAACCATATCTAGCTATATTTTCGCAAAATATAGCCTGTACATACAAAATGAATTATTAGTATTTTTTGTGCTTTTGAAAACACACTGGATGAATTCATCTGGCATAAAATTCTATACGTATGTGCGTTAGTATTTCTTTGTTCATTTGGTGTTATTTTTCGTTCGCAGTACACATGCGTTTTGAAACAAACTTAGCGGATAAGTGATGAGGAATTGGCAATAATCTTAGGAGGAATTTCTAGTTTCATCATAAATATATTTTGCTGTAAATAAATAAAGCCTAAATCAAATGTTGTAGAAATCAACTAGGACCATATTAAAAATATATATTTAAAAAATTATTTATAATGTAAACTAATGTTTTTATAGTTTATATATAACAGTTTTTTTGAGACAAATAAACAAACAAAAAAGTATATAGTGCAATTTGCACAAGCACGAAAAGTGAATTCATATAAGATTGTTTAGGTACATTCATATAATATTATTTTCTCACACATAATTAAAAACACTATTCAAAAACCAATAGAAGTTTTTGCTTATTCATGCGACCATTAATATTTATTTAAGTAATTTCAGTAAGATATTGCTGAAATTTTCTGTAACAAAAAATATTACTTTTACTAGTTACTAAAAATTACTGCAAAAACTTTTATGAGTTTCTTTTAATAGTTCTACTGTTGGTTGCCGCGATCAACCCCCTTCTGTTTTTATATTCATGTTCACACAAAGATGGACATCTGAAGACTAAAAATTCTCTGTAAAATAGAAAACACAGAACCTGTGTTTTCTTTGTTTTCATAATTGCGTATGTATTAGTTTTGTTCTGCTAATGCGGGTTGAAGATGGTTGAAAAATTGTGCCAACCAAAAACCACTCCCCTCACCGAAAATGCCAACAACCTGCTATGTTATGCCAGCATAATTAGTCTTGTGTGTACTGGGCCAATGGGAGAAAATATTTAAGTACAATTGGGGGATTCACACTGTAGTCATAAGGTCTTAATATAATAGCACGAAATATATGACAAGTGTGAACAACCCGTCATAACTTGGTCTCCTAAATAAATTTGAATATATATACTCTAATAGGGCTATTAGACAGGCATACATGTCGGCTGACATGTACGTCGGCAAAGTTTGCGTTTAGCCATTACACTGTCGAACATACTTCAGTACTAGTGTGGCCATATCAAAACTATTTTAAAATTATGCTAAAAAGAATCCTAAATTGCCAAAATAAAATGCTAAAATTTTAATTGCATTAAATTTTGTTAATTTAGTTAATAGATCTTTATAAATAGTTTATTTTTCATATGCTTCCCTATAAACAGTTATTGTACATCATTTTAATGAAACAAAGTGATTAAAAAGTAACAGAATATGTATTGAAGTATATGTACATATTTATGTACATTCATAATAAAATGTTTTTTTAAGAAAAGGTACCATTAAATTCAACATCACATTAAATTATTATAATACTTGTTGGAGCACTCTTAAATGAATTAGTTTAACTTTCGTAATTTCTGAGTTAAGTCTTTTTTCATGACTGTTAATGCTATAATTCTCTTTCATTGTATACATATGAGAACGAAACATATTGAACTATATAGGCTCTGTAAACATTTTTTAATAAACACTTCGCAAAAACTCATTGAACCATCCTGTGTCAAATTTCGCAAATAGCCACAAGATCTACATTTTTCTGGCGCCCAACGTGGGGCAGACCCTCAAAAATCGATGAGAACAAACAATAGAATTCGTAAAATTGGATTCGTCGCTCGACCAAGAGAAACCTATCGTAGCAGTTGTCATCCGCACGAGGAATAAATCAAAGGCAGAAAGTCCCTGGATAAACTCATCGCCGCCAGCAAAAACAATTGGTGTTCACCCAGGAAACATAGCTTTTCGCCACCACCCGGAACAACTATCAGCCATCCGAGAAATTCAACAAACAACCCACAGAAATACGCATGGAAAAAATACCACTTGTAAGCCCTTCATACAGTTTCTTCTGTTATTACTATTAAATTTTGAAAATGAGTGAGTTAGAGTCTCTTCAAAGACAACGTTCGTCTGTAAAGGCAAATATAACTCGAATTAAAAATTTGGTGAGTGACACAATGTCTATGTCACAACTTGAGTGCCGGTTAAGTTTAGTAGAGGCATATTTCAAGCAACTACTTTCTATACAAAATGATATAGAAACTCAAAACTCAAAAGATAAAGGACGGGCAGACGTAGAAGAATTATGCATTCTTACAAAATCGAAAATAATTGATCGTATGGGCGACAATTATAAACGATCTGCTGAAGCTTCATTCGCCATCCCAGCATTCACTAATTCTAAATTGCCAAAATTACACTTACCACATTTCGATGGCAAATATGCGGCTTACAAAAATTTAATTTCAACTTTTAAGCAGTTGGTACATAACGATACTTCGATCTCAGACATTGAGAGATTCAACCATTTGTTGCATTGCTTATCGGGGTAAGCCCTTGATACAATACGTGCTTTTGAAGTTACCACAGAAAAAAAGGCTATCAAACGGCTTGACGAACGTTACAATAAGAAAACATTGATATTTCTAGAGCATATATCGAATATTTATGAATTGCCATCTGTTGAAAAACCATGCGCTATGCAACTCCGAGCATTAATCGACAATGCTTCCGCCGTTTATAGTTCCCTTAAATCATTAGGCGATGAAAAAGATAACTGCAACGCAATGTTAATCCATCTAATATTAACTAAAGTTGATTCAGAATCTGGTGTGAAGTGGAAAGAAACAATTGATTTCGCTTCTTTACCGACATGGGAAGAATTTACCAAAGTTTTAGAACGTAGATGTCAATTTTTAGAATCAATTGAACCTCAGCCATCGTCCAATAATGAATCAGTCACAACAACATCGTATGATAAACGTAATAGATCACGTCGTCAGCCACAAAAACACTCGTTCGTGGCTGAAGTAAAAAAGAATTGTATTTTCTGTAAGCGTGTAGATCATTGGAGCAGCGGCTGTCCAAATTTTAAATCCATGGATACAACATGCAGATACGATATGGTTAAAAAACTTGGTGCTTGTATCAATTGTATTTCACTTGGACACAACTTATCTAACTGTCCATCAAAAAATCGTTGCAAATCATGTGCTCTTGCTCACCATACATTGCTACATCGCGATGCACCTGCGACTAGCAGCCGTTCCACTCCTAATACTGCCCAAGTTTCTCAAGCAGCCGTTAACACTCACATTGATAATGAATCAAGCAGAGTAATTCTTGCTACAGCCATTATTCTTATTTCAGATGGTACAGGTGGGTACAAAATGGGCCGAGCACTTTTAGATTCAAGTTCCCAGGTGAATTTAATAACCGAAAAATTCGCCAACATTTTAAATTTACCACGTAGAAAAATATCAGTAGGTGTTTCTGGTGTTGGAGGCACATCATCCATCATGAAATACGAAGTCGCATCCACCATAAGATCCCGATTTAACTGTCACGAGTATTCTTTAAATCTTTTGGTAACAAATCGTATCTCCGGATATTTGCCAGTTGGACACATAAATGTTAGAGGATGGAAGCTACCCTAAATCGATATGGCCGATGAATTTTTCTACAAACAACAACCGATCGATTTACTGCTCGGTACAGAATACTTTTTGAGGTACTAGGTAGTGAAAAAATTAGTATTGGTCCAAACATGCCTACTTTCCAAGAAACTAAAGCAGGTTGGATAGTTACGAGTCGCTATACGCCAAACCTTAAACCATCAGTGTCAAAATGTATATTGTTTACTGCTCAAGACATCAGTCTTGATGAGCAACTTAAGTTCTTATGGCAAATGGAAGAAGTGCATCAAACAAAAAATAAGTGGACACCAGAGCAGCAATTGTGCGAATCACACTTTTTGTCAGCTGTCCAAACGAATTCGACAGGTAGAATAATCGTTAAATTGCCTTTTAAAGAACACTTTTCGAATCTAGGGTCATCTTATAATACAGCCTTAAAAAGATTTTATCTTCTCGAGCGACGTTTAGCTCGAGATAGCAGTGTAAAAACACAGTACGAACAGTTCATGACTGAATATGAAGAAATGGGACATATGACTCTCATAAAAAACCCGAACATGGATGCTCCGAATTACTTTATACCCCACCATTGCATGCTTCGCCCAAACAGTACAAGCACGAAGCTCAGAGTCGTGTTTGATGCTTCGGCTAAAACTTCGTCGGAAAAATCCCTAAACGATATTCTTCATACAAGATGAACTATTTCTACAAGTTCTTCGTTTTCGTTTATATAAATATGCCCTCACAGGCGACATTGTTAAAATGTATCGAATGTTTTTAGTACATGAGTCGGAAAGACGCTTTCAGCAAATCTTGTGGAGGCCTAGTGAAAATCAGCCAGTTAATGTTTATCAACTTAACACTGTAACATACGGTATGTCGGCGCACCATTTTTAGCCATACGCAGTTTACAGCTTCTGGTAGATAAATTGGAAGTTTCACATCCAACTGGTTTTGCAGTAATCCCAAAAAATTTTTACTTCGATGACATGATGACTGGCGCGAACACCCTAGAAGAACTACATAGTATTAAAAATGATGTCAGTCATATTTTATCTCAAGGTGGATTAGAAATTGCAAAACTCCAATCAAACCATAATCAATTTCCATCAGATGAAACCACACCTAAAAACATGAACATGGAAAAACTACAAACCCGAAGCGCACTCGGCATAAGCTGGCATCCAGTAAACGATGTGTTTCTATTTGCTTTCAACTCAGAATCAAAATTTTCAATGTATACGAAGCGAGCAATTTTATCACTTACTGCGTCGATTTTTGACCCAATGGGGTTAATCAGTCCCCTAATAATAATACCAAGAGTCTTATTGCAAGACTTGTGGCTTCAGAAGTATGACTGGGACACCGAAGTTCCCGCAAACATAAAAACCTCATTCATCAATTGTCTGGAGGACTTACATAACTTAAACACAATTTCTATCTCTCGTTTTGTTTTTGATGACAACTATACTGAAATACAACCACATGGATTCAGCGACGCTTCTATTCGTGCGTATGGTTGTTGCTCCTATGTATGTGCCAAGAATTCCAATAAATGTACGAAAACAACACTATTCGCAGCGAAGTGTAGAGTTGCACCAACAAAGAAACGAACAATGCCACAGTGGTGCACATATTTTGTCAATTTTGTACAGAAAAATTGCTCCTCTATTTGCAGCATTTAACCCTCGTGTATTCTTTTGGGCTGATTCGTAAGTGGTATTACGATGGTTGCAGTTGCATTCTTCAACACTAACTACGTTCGTTGGAAATCGCATTTCCGAAGTCCAGGAAATTACAGCAAATGGGTCTTGGCGACATGTACCTACCGCTCTGAATCCTGCTGACCTCATTTCTAGAGGTTGCTCCCTCGAAAAGTTAAAGGAGCCGTTATGGTTTTCAGGACCCGAATTTTTAAAACGTGAAGAAACTCAATGGCCAACACCTCTAAATGAATATGACGAAGAAATCGTCAAATCAGCTGTTCGTGTATCTCTTTTCAAGTGCGAAATTCAAGATAACTGTATTCTAAATTTGTGCGATAAATTAAGCTCTTATACAAAAACCGTTCGTACAGTAGCGTTGTTGTTTCCTTTTGTTCGTGGCACCACCTATCTTTCGGCCGAAGCTCAACAACATGCTTTGGAGTGTATTGCATGGACTTTGCAGCGACACCACTTTGTTGAAGAAATCCATTGTCTCGAAACCAATTTAGATATTAAAACATCCTTTAAATCGCTTGGTTTATTCATAGTCAAAAGTATGAATTTCCCTCTAATTCGAGTGGGTGATAGGCTTGAAAACGCTAGCATCCCTAAAAATCGAAAACATCCTATTTTGCTTCCGAACTGTAACTTAGTTTTAAATTATATCCGACATCTTCACGTGTCAAATTACCATGCTGGAGCGAAAGCGATGGTTGCCTTTTCCCGTCAAACATTTTGGGTAGTCAACGTCCGAACTATAGCAAGAAAGGCAGTACGTACGTGTGTAAGCTGTATTCGATATCGGCCGAAACTTATGGAACAAGTCATGGGAAACCTACCTTCAGAACGAGTCACCCCAGCGAGACCTTTTCAACGTTGTGGCGTCGATTTTTTCGGCCCCATAGATACTCATTTTGAAATAAGGGGAAAACGTCCTACAAAAAGCTATGGTGCTATTTTCATATGTTTCGTGACCAAAGCGGTGCATATAGAGCTGGTCTCAGACCTATCATCGAATGCGTTTATTGCATCACTAAAGCGACTAATCGGCCGACGCGGCATGCTGTCTGATATATTTTGCGATAACGCGACAAATTTTGTAGGGGCAAACAATAAGTTAATCGAATTAAAAAATGCATTTTTAGGCAAACAATTTCAATCATCATTAAATAACTTTTGTTCAAAAAATCTCATTAATTTTCATTTTATTCCGCCAAGGGCACCCCATTTCGGCGGTCCCTGGGAGGCCACTGTGAAAACCGTAAAGGGCCATCTATATCGAACTCTGGTTGGAGCAAAAATGACGTTTGAAGAACTTACGACTGCATTAATCGAAATAGAAGCAATAATGAATTCACGGCCGATTGCAGCATTGTCAAGTGACCCCAATGATATCGAAGCCCTGACACCTGGCCATTTCTTGGTGAATGGTCCTCTCAACTCTCTCCCAGAACGGGAAATTCAATGCGATGATATAAGTCTACTCGAAAGATGGTGTCATATTAGTGCCGCAAAACAACAGTTCTGACGTTGTTGGTCTTCAGACTACTTAAGCGAGATGTTGCAACGAAAAAAGTGGTTTACAACAGCACCTAACCTAAAGCCAGGAGTACTTGTACTAATCCATGAAGATAATTTGGCACCACTTTACTGGCCCACGGGACCAATTATTGCAACTATACCCGGAAAAGATGGCAAAGTACGAGTGGCAGACATAAAAACCGCAAGAGGAATCATATGCAGACCAATTCGTAAATTGGCAGTTCTTGTGGAATCTTGAAAGGATATACTTTCAACGCCGCCAGGATGTTGGAGCACTCTTAAATAAATTAGTTTAACTTTCGTAATTTCTGAGTTAAGTCTTTTTTCATGACTGTTAATTTTATTTTGCCGATGCTATAATTCTCTTTCATTGTATACATATGAGAACGAAACATATTGAACTATATAGGCTCCTTAAACATTTTTTAATAAACACTTCGCAAAAATTCGTTGAACCATCCAGTGTCAAATTTCGCAAATAGCCACAAGATCTACAATACTAACAAAAAATCAAAGTATCTTCAATCATAAATTAGCATTTCAATAGAATTTGTATAACAAATTTTAAAATTATAAATTAAATACGTGATCGAATGAATATCCTTCAGCTTCTGAAGTTTCGTTCGATATATCATTGTAATATATATATTCTTATCACATTTTTTAATGAGATCATTCATAATATTAAAATTTGCCATATATAAAGTAACGAATTCATGTTGTTTAGGTCATTCTATTTCGAATTTTCGTTTTTAGGAAATTCATGCCACTAAAAACGCGTTGCTAAATGAAAAAATCAATAACTTTATTGAGAAAGTTGCTAATTCACTGAAGGGATTTTCATTTAGTGCATTTTTAAATTCATATACATATACCCAGAAGTCAACTGTTGTATTCTTATTTAACCATTCATATGAATTTAGTTTCTGCCACTGATGTTCCAAAGGTGCAATATCTTCTACAGATTTGGAATAAATAAACCTTTGGAATAAAATAAAGAATGCTCAAAATACTAAATATATATTTGAGAAATGCTAAATGCAAAATGGAATATATACAGCAAAATTAAAAAACAAGCTAAATCTAGCCGCAAAAATGCCAAAATGGCCACACTGCTGATCAGTACACAGATATTTTTGAAGTGAAAGCATGTCAACAAAGCGGAAAGTGTAGCGGCGATGATTATCAATGAAATCGAATAACAAAAGGAGGAAAACGAAGATAAAATTTTATATATTGCACCCAATAATTTTTAATTGCTTATTATGGTATAAATCTGACTTTTCCCCACAATTACGGCAGGCTTTTATATAATTCAATAAATTCTTCCCAAAAACTAACGTTACTGAAAAACATTTTTGTGCAACTTTCCGATCAACGCACAGCGACGTCAACGACAACAAGAAAACTGAATTTTTACATGTTGGTACGCCATGAACATAAGAAAATCAAAAACCTTTTAAAACCGACCGACATGTCACGCGTACTCGATATACATGCTATTAGACAAGGAGATTTAGTACGCCAACAAACATGTCAGCCAACATGTACGCCTGTGTAATAGCCGTCAATATAGTGGAAATTATCAGCCCTTCATGTTTCAAACACTATTTGTAATGCACCTTCGATAAAACGCATTGGATTTTCTTAATTCCTGGAAAAATTAATTCAAGTAACATATTTTTGCCTGAAAGCCTCACATAAGTTTTTTTTGGATTTTCCCAATTATTCATTGAAAAGTATTAATTCAAGGAACTTCAGAAATACTTTTCTAAAAAAATTTTAAAAAGTTGCGTTCATTTTTAAGGTAAATTGTCAGTTTTCATAGCTTATTATGGAAATAAGTTTTTAGTTAATATCTATCGTATTGTGTCTTTCAAAGTGCATTAGTGAATTTTCTTATGCATCTTCTAAGCTGTATTAAAAATCATTGAAATAATTTTTTTCCTTTTTGTTGTGGTTCGAAATAGCCATCGGCAAGTAGAATCAAACGCTCGTTATTGACAAGAACCTCTAATCAAATCCATTTAAATTACATGGGTTTGTTTAGAGGTTCTTGTCAAAAACGAGCGATTGAGAGCGTTTGATTCAGTTCGGCACAGCTCTAATATGCATTGATGGGGCGGCAGTTACGGTTGGTGCAAAAAAATGGTTCAATCGGTAAAATAAATCACGCTGGAATAAAAATTGTATCATTATACACTAACAGGCCTTGTTTGCCAAAATATAGGTTTAACAAATTCAATGAAAAAGGCGTTAAAAATTATAAACCGTTTAAGAGGGGGCATAATGCTCTTAGCCACCGAAAACTTATAGCCTTCCTGGAAAAAATTTACAATTTACATTTTGCCATTTAACGACGTACCGTGGCTAAGTCGCGGAAAATGCCTGGAAAGACTTTTTTTGCCTCAGAAATGAAATAACGCTATTTTTAAGATCTCAAGCAAGAGATACAGAATTATTGGACGCAATTACAAGCAGCTATTTCTTTTCTGATCTGGCATTCCTATCGGATATTCTTCTTCTAATTAATAACCTGAATCTAGTCCTTGAAGGAAATAATAAATATATTAGTTCCCGCAAAATTCTGCGGGAACCATTGTCAGCACGACATTTGTCAAATATTAAAAATTTTTACGATATATATCAAACTTTTCCGGCAGATGATATATTGAAATTATACCACGAAGAACTTAATAAATTAATCGAAAATTGTAAAAAATGATTTCAGGACATGTTGGAACTAAATTGGGTCATAGACATCTATAATGACCCACTGACTTGTTCCATGCATACATATTAATTAGACATGTATAACGACCCAATGATTTGTTCCATTGAAACATATATTAATTAAATACTGACGATGCACATTTTCGGCCATGTCGCATATAAAAAGTAAATACAGAAACGCATTTACTGACAGTCATTCGGAAACATTATTAAAAATAAAATGTTATAAAAAAGAAATAGATATAGATATATATATATATATATATATATATATATATATATGAAGTAATAAAGTGTGTAAAATTTTAAAAATTGGGATATATTTTAGTTTTTAATTTAATATATTTAATTTTGCTGCATAAAATATGCTATGAGCCACTGTACATACATACATAGAATTTTCTAAAATATGATAAGAGATCTTGGAAACAAAACTGTAAATGGTGTAAAAGTAATGTGACAAAATTTGAAAATACTCGTACTGCTGAGTAAATAATAATATTGCTTTGGATTTAAAAAATTTTTCTTTATAGGATATTTTCATTAGGCTTATATTAAAATTCTCTATTATAGACAAGACTACCTTCCATTGGAGGTATAAAATATTATAAAACTATTTTTATATCACACAAAATTACTAAAATGCATAATATATATATATATATATATATATATATATATATATATATATATATATACACTCTTTTTTTTGTTAATTTCAAAGCAACCGAACATATGCCTTTTTGTTGATTCTGATGGCATACTCATCGGCTGATGAACAACATTAATCTTTTTTAAGTTAGCAATAAAGGAATTAATCAAACTTGTTTAAACTTGTATAAACGTTGTTCATTTCAAGGCAATCGATCCACTTGCAGGTTGAACACTTGCTTATTTTTAAGATAGGACGAATCAAACTTGTCAACCTGTGAACTTGTCTTTTCCACTCAACTCTCAAAATTTTGATCAACATTAAAGGCTCCATTATCCAGACGCTGAAGTCGCAAGAGTAAACGCAAGCGCAGCGTAAGTGCTAACGCAACTCTGCTTATAGAATGCTTAAAAACGCACCATATGTTTTTACAGAAAAAAATTGTGTATGTACATATATATGTACATACAACAAATTGTAGTGTTTAAAGTTATTTGAGTGGTAATATTAAAAAAGAATATATTTATATTGTAAAATGGATATGGAAAATATATGTTTATTTGCTTAAACTTTTTACGTTTGTGCAAAATGTCACATAATACTATTTAGCTTGTGGTGTTTATCATTTAAAAACAAAAAATCAAAACAGATGCTTGAAACTGTGATGGAACTTTCCTTTTTATGTTTGTACAGAAAACGTACGAAATTGTATAAATAGTACAATATATTATTTTATTAATAATATTCGTATTTCTATCGTTCGGCTATAGGTCATGTTTTGAAAAAATTCATAAACATTAAATATTTTTATTATTTAATCTTATCTTCCCAATATTTCGAATAGCTTCGTTATTCATCTTCAGGGGAACACTGTTGGGTACAAAACAATATATGATAAACATTAAAATAAATTTTTGATTACATCTAATAAAATTACAATTACATACATGTAAATTAAAAATTAAATAAAAATATAAAAATAGATAAAGTTGACATATTTCCAATATGTCGATCGTCCTTAGCTGCGAAAACTGATTTGTTTATGTTATTTCTTGTGTTTGTTTATCACACTTCTGTAAATTTGAGCGCATTTTCCTGTGTCTTGTTTATAGTTAAGTCTTTTCTCTGCAGGAACGTCAATTATGTGTAACATCTCTAGAGTAAATCTCCTGGAATAATGGTTTTCTTGTTGTAATATTTTTACATTATCAAAATTTTCAACTAAAAATATACAATTTTATTAATGCATTTATTTTATAAGGGTGCTACTGGCTGAAGTAGTGAACACAAGACTACGATGCCTTAGATCCCGAGATTGACTTCACCCTCAGTCATGAATATGGTTTCGAAATTTTCTGACATGCATTAGTGCAAGATTGAGTTTATTGTTATCGGGTTGTCTGATAGCATAGCACTGGCCGCTAATCGACACATTTGCCAGCATGTACATACATAAATTACCTATGTAGTAATATTGGTACCACATATATTTATGCCCATGCGTTCATATATGTATAACATATATTGTCCATACGTATGTATAACAAAAAATATTTACAGTCTTTTGAAATTTTATAAAGTAAAACAAGTTATATAGCTAATTAATTTATTGAATATTATTTATTTGTGTATCTACAAATGTATCAACTATATGTTCAAATATCAAACCAAACAAGAAGTACAAAAAAAGCTTTGTGCCGCAATCTCATTCTACATACATACATGCCATCACTCTTGCGTATTTCTGCGTAAAACTTTATTTTCTGTAGGTTGGCTGGGCTGCGTTACGTTTTTCAGCGTTCAATTAAGCATTTTCACAATTTTCCGTGTAACAGATTGGATCAACTGACGCGTTTGCGATTTCAGCGTCTCGCTAATTGGGCCTTAAAGTACAAAAAGCAAGAAATCATCGTGTATGAATTTGTTCATTCCTATCAACAAAGGCATGCTTGTTTTTTTATATTAATTTCCAGTAGTTTATGATGTCTATTCGTTTAGTCTAGGCCAAAATGGGAAAATTTTTTAAGATATATCAATTTTACTTGCAGTTTGATATTGCAAACAATATTTATTATTATTATTGTTTCTTTTTATTTTTTCTCCTTTACAGTGGTGTGTGGAACATTTATTGTGTTATTTAATTTGTATGTTTTATTAAGTTAAAATTGAGAAACACAAGTTGAAATTGAAGAATGTAAATCAAAAAAACCCCACAAGCAAGATTTGCAAGATTTTTGGACTGCTTGTAAGATTTTAAGATTTAAAAATATTAGAGCTAAAAAACGGTTAGCACGTGGGTCTCCCGCTTGTTGGTTAAAGTGTCATAATACAATAACAGTACAATTATTAGAAAATAGAACATTTGTTTTTAAGTAAAAACTCAACAATTTATTCAAATTCTAACATTTTTTTTTAAACTATTATTCAACAAATAATATATATATATATATATATATATATATATATACATATATATATATATATATATATATATATATAATATTTATATATATATATATATAAATATATATATATATATATATATATATATATATATACATATATATATATATATATATATATATATATATATATATCTAAATATGTATATATATATATATATACATATATATATATATATATATATATATATATATATATCTAAAATAAAAATGAGATATCATTAAAATATCTTAGATCAATTATTGGTTCAATCAGGTTTTTTTTAAACATAAATGTTTTTCCTTAAAAAAATTAATATAATAACTTTCAAATTTTCATACTTATGAGACTTATATAACTGTAGTACATTTAATAATAAAAAAAATCAATTCAAACTTATTTCTTATTATACTACATTCAAGTATACTATATTAAGTTGAAATTAAGAATATAAAAATTTACTTTGAGAGAGTACAAAACTTAAGAGAGTACAAAAATTTAGAAATGCAAACTGGTATTGAAAAAATACAATTTGAAAATGAGAAAAATAAATTGAAATTGCAAAATACAAAGTGGAAGAAATAAATGTAAATTGATATAAATTTCAACTTACGTTTTTCAATTTGTATTTTATCATTTTCAACTTGAAATGGTGTATAAATGTGTTTTTAAATGTGTGTTTTTTAATTGTGATTATCAAAAAAGGTAACAACTTAAAAATTTTATATCTTAATTTTATATAATAATATTGCAATTTGATATTTACTTACCTTCAAAATTTTTAAAATATGAATGAAGGAGCAGTAAGCTATGTACAGATTTTTGTCCGAGACGGTTGCTGTTTTCTGTAATAACATTTCCAGCGAATGAGAATGCTCTTTCTACTGCTGCAATGCTAGCAGGAATGGTATGAATTTGCACTGCAATTTTTGAAAGGCTTGGGAAAGAATTTTTATTTGATATCCACCACCTGATTATATCAAATTCTTCAGGAGAATTGGGCGTGCTTAAGTTATGGATTGGGATCAATTCGGAAAAAAAGAAATTAATATCTTTTTGGGATTGGGACGGAGTTGAAGGTTCTATGTCTCTTGAAATGCTACTCTCTACAAATGAAAATGCCGTAGTAAAATCGGGGGTAGATGAAATTTCTGTTATAGAATGTGAGGATGTTGATGGCAATGATAAGGCGATGTTGTTAATTAACGAAATACAAAAATCTTTAGTTTCATTTACGTCGGCATGTTGCAATTTCTTAGCAGGCGGATATATAATAGACGGTATGCCATAATATAAAGAGGGAGAGCTACATAGTTGCAGTTTTTTAAATATGGTATCAAAGTCGTCGTATAAATCCACTAGTTCTCTGAGAGTTGAAATATTCATTAATAATAATCGTTGACCTTCTTCCTTCTCTTTTAATATTTCATGAATGGGGTACCAGTTATCTACTATCGATTTAAACATTGTGAAATTTGAGTTCCAGCGAGTGGGACATTCGTTTTTTAATGATGTAGGTAGCTGGTGCTGTAGGTTGTATTTTTTAAAATATTTTACAATTTTCTTGCAGGCCTCAACCAATTCTTTTAACTCCTCAGTTTCTCTAAAAGAGTGCTCCAAGACATTTGCAAACAAATGGCTGCTGTAATTAAGCCGTACATTATTTTGTAATGCCTTAATAACGTTCGATCCTCCATCCGTTATAAATTTTATTTGGTCTATATTGCTAACACCAAATTCCTCAAATAAACTGTGGAATTTGCTTCTAATATTGGAACCTGTTGATCTTTCTAAATCCATCGATTTCAGCCCCAAAATAATATCATAAAATTTTTAATTTTTTTGGTAGTGTAAAGTTACTCCCAAAAAATTTCTATGTACAAAATTATCTGTCCAAAGATCAATTGGGGAAGATGCGCCTCCGCTTTGAACAGCTTCATATATCTCGTCCTTGATTTCCATTTTTTTTTCATCAGCGAGTTTCTGCGTAGTGCGGGACAGTGTTATCGCGTTAGGAAGCAAAGCTTCAACATCAACTTGTTCTCCGTACTTAGCTCCAATATTAATTAGAAACTTTGCCAGTTTCATAGAACCAGAACCACTAAAATGCTGACAGTCCTCACTTACCCATGCTACACAGGTGTTATCAGCAGCTTTTTTGTCTTCTGCTGCAACATTTTTCAAAACAGGATGCTCTTTCAGCAATTGGCAACATTTATGGCGGCTCAAATTTGATGTTTTTTTCGGCGAATACTTTAAAACGTTGGAACATTTTTTGCAGTATAAGTAGCCCTCCAGTACTTGTTCGTTTTCCATTATTAGGTTACTTAAGATGTACCATATTACGCTTTTTCCCTTACTCCGTGCCGACAAGGTGTAAACGTTATTGGAAATTTGACTTAAAATAAAATTTTCATCGTCTGCCATATTTGTATGTCTATTTCGGCGTATGCAATTCAACTAAATTTGATCTATTAATCGGACGCACTTTTATCCCGAGTTCAGAAAGGTACACACACCCTACAAAATCTCGTACATAAATGTAAACGAACCAGCTCAAAGCAACCAACACATATTTTTATTTTCATAACATTTATGTGTGTTCCCAAATTTTTGTACTTTGTCGTACATGTACTTTGTTATATTTTGAAAACGACTATAAAAAGTACGAGCACTGTTGGATTAGAACACACTTCGAACACATAGTTTCAAATGTATCAAAATTTTAAGTTCGTGTACGTACGCGACAAGACATAACATGTACACGAAGGCTCTCGTGTTTCTAAATTTATTGCAGGCACTTCTTCAAAGGGGAAAACCCCTTTGTAAAAAAAATTCCAATGTTATAATTATTTTTATAGTTTGAAGACTCTGCGACAAAAAAAATTTATTAAATTAATTTTTTCAGGAATCAAGAAAATGCAAAATGCATTCCAAAATAAGGTTTGAAACATCAAAGGCTGGTAACTTCCACAACAAGAATACAATAACGAAAACGAAATTTGGCATTTTATTGCAGGTAGTTTTTTTCTGATAAAAAGAAAAATAAGCATTGGAATGTTACAATATTATTTTCTATATTTTTAAGTCTTATAGGTCAACTAGAGAAGTAGTTGTTACACTTTATTTAGTCACACAAATCAACTTCCATTTTGTAAAAAATCTCATAAACCGCACTGCATTTGTCGATGTGGATTCCCTTTAACTTTGCTTTTGATGAACATATTCAAATAAAGACAACGTGTATCAATGTTGAATTGGTTATGTTGTTTGCATTGTTCGTATATCATATTGTTCAAGCCAGAAAGACCATCGGTTCAAACATGTTGTATGGGTTAATGAGAAGAAGAGCGTTTGGACACGATGAATTTACTACAAGGCACTCTCTTGCCTGTGCGATCATGTTCATAAAATACTTCTGTTAATTCTACTCATAATCAGAATTTGATGTATAGAGCAGAATGAAATGATTTTTTAATCGCCAGTGAATTTTTCTTTAATCACTAATATGAACAAAAATTTTTGTGCTGGACAAAATCAAGAAAAATCGTGATTTTGAAGTTCTCTGATGTGAATACGTGTACGCCGACTGGTACTCGGCTTCTAAGTGCAATGGTTGAGTCGGGCTACCATAGACTGTGATATATGTAAGTTAAGAAACAATGTTTTTGTTTCTTTAAAAAAAAAAAAAAAAAAAAAATAAAAAAAAAAAAATAAAAAAACAGTCTTGATCTAGTTGCGATCACTGGAAGACGTTTTTGATGTGAGCTCGCAAAAAATTTTTTTTTTTATTCTCAAGTTATAAATTTTTACTTACAAAAACAAATTGTTAAGAAAAAAAAAAAACTAGAAGCAAAAAACAAGATAAAAGAAGTCATAAATATTTCACATATTATACAAATAAAAAAAAATATATATATATATAAAATTACAAGTGATTAGCAATAACAACAACGTACATTTTATGTACGTTGACCAGTCAAACATTCTTGTTGACAACAACAAGACTATACTGCATGCTTAATCATGCCAAGCAGTGAAGTTAAAACCCAAAAACAAAAAACTGAAAACGTAAATCATACAGGCAATGATAAAAATAATAATAATGATGATTATAATGCGAATCTAACTGATAGCAGTTCTAATGTAGAGTTAAACTGGCAGTATGTGCCCGTAAAAAATCTTAAGAGAGCAAATTCTCAATCACCAAAAATAAACAAACCAAAACGACAGCAGCTAGAAACAGGTCCATCTACATCTAACCGATTTGCAGCTCTTGCTTCTAATAATAATGAAAACGATAATGAAGTTATATCACCACAAGAATCTCAACAACCAAAACCTCCACCAATTCTTATTCCAAATGTTGGTGACATTGCTAAAATGGTTAATAAATTAAGCAAAATAGTTGAGCACAATCAATTTTATTATAAGTCGAACAGTGACGGACAGGTTCGTTTAAACGTTAAGACAGTTGACTCTTACCGAAAAATAACTAAATACTTTGACGATAACAAAATAATATTTCACACTTATCAACTGAAACAAGAACGAGCTTTCACAGCAGTTATAAAGGGTCTGCACCATACAACACCAACTGATGATATAAAATCTAATTTAATATTGTTAGGACACCAAGTAAGAAGTGTAAGAAATATAAAAAGCCGTATAACAAAGAACTCACTGCCAATGTTTTTCGTTGACTTAGATCCTAAGTCTAACAATAATGAAATTTATAATATAAAGACACTTGGTAACGCCACTGTTGTTATAGAAGCTCCAAAAAAATTCAATGATATTGTTCAGTGTTTTAGATGTCAACAATTCGGACACACTAAGTCATATTGCAGAAAACCGTACACATGTGTTAAATGTGGACTAGAACACCCCACCAATGAGTGTACTAAGTCGACTAGTACTCCGCCGCAATGTGTTCATTGTTTAGGAAATCATACTGCGAACTATAGAGGCTGTATAGTTTATCAAAAACTGGTCACTAAACGCAAAAATATAAGTGCAAGCAATGTTAAAAATGAAAACTACAACATTAGTCATAATATCCCTGCTGCTTCTCAGAATAGTGGTCAGTTAACATATGCGCAAGCCGTCAGAGGTACAAATGATGGAGTAAATAATGTCCTTCATAAAATTGAGTCGATGCTAGAAAAACAAATAGAATTAACCAACACTTTGATGAATATGATGTCTATGTTAATGACAAAATTATGCAAATAGATCTCATAATTGCTGAATGGAATGCTAATGGCATTTTAAATCATGTAAATGAAATAGAAACATTCCTAAAAAACAATTTTATTGACATTTTATTAGTTTCGGAAACACACCTTACCAGTAAATCTCTTTTTCGGATAAGAGGATTCGACTTAGTAACAGCCAATCAACCAAATGACAGGGCTCATGCTGGAGCAGCTATCGTCATAAAATCTACTATTAAATACGAAATATTAGAACAAATAACTGAAGTATATATGCAAGCTGCCGGAGTTAAAATAATTTGCAACAATTGTAGTGTGTCCATATATTCTGTTTATTCCCCGCCAAGATACATTATTAAATGTGATCAATATGAAAACTTTTTTAAAAACATTGGCAATAGATTCCTAGTCGGTGGAGATTACAATGCCAAACACACATGGTGGGGATCACGTTTAATTAACCCAAAAGGTAAAGAACTTTTCAAATGCATAACCAAAAACAATTACAGTTCGCTATCCACTGGAGCTCCCACCCACTGGCCAGCTGACACTAACAAAATACCTGATCTTTTAGATTTCTTTGTTTATAAAGGGATTCCTCGAAACTCGATTGATATTGTATCAAGTGACGATTTAAGTTCAGACCACAGTCCAATTATTGTAAACTTTTCAACTGTTTGTAAAAAAAGAATCAAAAAAACCAAAATTATTTCTCCAAACACTGACCTCAACTGTTTTCAACAATTTATTGAAGCAGAAATCGATTTAAATTTATCGTTGAAAACCGGATACGAAATTGACATGGCAATTGAAAATTTTTCAAAAGTAATTCATGAAGCTTCGTTTGTATCAACCCCTCCAGCAAGCAATCATATCTCTAATTTTCAGTTATCTTTTGAAATAAGACAACTTATTGCTACGAAAAGAAGGCTACGTAAAATTTGGAAAAGAACGAGATTACCTTCAGATAAAGCAAATTTTAATCGTTCGGCTAATATTTTGAAAAAAAGATTGAAAGATTTGAAAAATGAGTCTATTGGTAGATATTTATATAAATTAAGCCCAAAACATACTAATGAGTATAATCTTTGGAGAGCCACGAAATATCTAAAACGTGCTCAAAAACGAAATGTTCCAATAAAGAACACAAACGGCATTTGGTGTAGATCTGACGCTAGTAAAGCGGCCGTTTTTAAGTCTCATCTTGAAAATACATTTACCCCATTTTCCTTCTGTACAGCAGAAGAAGATGCGGCAGTCAATAATTTTTTAGATGTTGCATGTCAAATGAGTAAACCAATCAAGCCTTTTAGATATCGGGAAATCGAAGAAGAAATTAGTAAACTTAATTCAAAAAAATCTCCAGGTTATGACAATATAGACGCTAAAACTCTTAAAAATTTACCTAAAAAGGCTAGAATTTTCCTCACGGTTGTGTTTAATGCAGTCTTGCGACTCTCATATTTCCCACCTCAATGGAAACACGCTAAAATTATAATGGTACCAAAGCCTAACAAGCCTGAAATTCCATTGAATCTTACAGACCTATCAGTTTACTACCAGTTTTATCGAAATTATTCGAAAGACTTTTTCAAAAAAGGTTAATGCCTATATTGGAATCTCTACAAATTATACCTGATCATCAATTTGGTTTTCGTAATAAACATGGGACTCCAGAGCAGTGCCATAGAGTTGTAAAAACAATAAGCGACTCTCTTGAAAAGAAACACTACTGTTCAGCAGTATTTATTGATATAAAACAAGCATTTGACAGAGTATGGCATAACGGTCTTATGTATAAATTAAAACATTTGCTATCAGCTCCATATTACCTCCTGCTCAAATCATATCTTAGTGATCGTAGCTTTTATGTCAACATCAACGACGAAGATTCAGAAATCGGACTCATTAAGGCTGGTGTACCACAAGGAAGCGTATTGGGTCCAACTTTGTACACATTATTTACTTCTGATATGCCGACAAACAACGATGCAGTATTTGCAACATATGCTGATGATACTGCTATACTAGCGTCCAACGAATCCGCAACCATAGCATCAAATATTATTCAAACGCAGCTTGACTTAGTTAGTAACTGGCTAAAAAAGTGGAACATTAAAGCGAATGCAGAAAAATCGAACCATGTCACATTTACACTTAAAAATGGTGACTGTCCTGCTGTCAACTTAAATGGTGATGTAATACCCAAGTCAAATGAAGTAAAATATTTAGGTCTTAACATTGATCGACGCTTAACTTGGAAAACACATATAAAAATAAAAAGAAAACAATTAAAAATTAAAACAAATAAAATGTACTGGCTTCTTGGTCCAAGATCAGAATTAAACATAAACAACAAATTACTATTATATAAGACCGTACTGAAACCTATATGGACTTACAGTATACAATTATGGGGAACCGCATCCTACTCAAACATTGATATAATTCAAAAATATCAGTCAAAAACCCTTAGATTTATAATAGGTGCTCCTTGGTATATAAGAAACAATTCAATTCATAATGATCTCAATATTCCAAATATCACGGATGAAATCAAAAAATACAGCACAAATTACTTGAAAAGACTAAGTGCCCATCAAAACATTCTTGCAATAACGCTTTTAGATGACAGTGAAGAATTAAGACGGTTAAAACGAAGACACATATTAGATCTCCCCTTTAAATCCTAAGCTGTATTAGCTCTGTAAATGTATAAATAATAAAATTGTTTAAAATTGTTAAATTTTAAATTGTTAAATTCAATGGAATTTAACGCCACTGTTATTTATTGTTAATGTATTTATCAAATTTGCTTATTATTACATTGTAAATAGATTGCAAATAAAAAATATAAAAAAAAAAAAAAAAAAATTAAATAACTTCAAAATAGTATCAGTACTTTGAAGTGTTCTTTATTTATATATATTTTCTTAAATTAACACTTACTTAATTGAGTATGATTAAGAACTGTTTTTTGTGAGTTTTCTTATGAACTATGAACTATGAACTATCAACTAGCTTGCTTAATGGCTAGGTTCTTCTGAGTTTACATATGAACTGAAGAACGGAAGTATTTACATTTCTATTTATACCTTCGTTCTGTATATCTTAAATTAGTTAAATGTCTATTGTCTAGATATAACTAAAGTATTTACATTTTGGTTTATACTTTTTTTAGTATATGTTAGGGATGAAAATACTTAGAATTGTTATATGTGTATTGTCTATTAAATATGTTTCTTATCGCTAATGTGATAGCAATGGTCATTATAGTGTGACCTTTGTATTATTTTATTACATATTGTTACGTTTTTAGACCTTTTCGTAAAAACGGTTTTATTACTTATCCTTCAAGGATTCCTTTTATTGCATCAAATTAAAACACGGGCAAATTCAATTCAGAGATAAAATGCGGCAACACTTATTACTTTATTAAAATGAGTATTTGTACTACTCAACACTTAGCGATGTTAACACGTCTATATTTGAAATCACACTGATCCTCCCTGAGCTCTGGCAGCGCCTTTATATAGCAAAAATGACGTCGTCTGGTAACCTCGCGAATCTTCTGGGCATGGTGGTTGTATTTTACTTGACATGTGTGTCTGTATACATGACAATGCTGACTTGTTTGTTTTGCCTATGGTAACTATGAGTGGTTGTATGGATGAGTGTTCTGTGTGTTGTGTGGTTTGGTTCTTCTTCTATGTGTAGATGTGTATACTTGTGAATCTGTTTAGCTTTATTAGCAGCGAATACTTGCATACAAGATCATCAAGAATAACATCTCTTAGCATTTATGTTGCTAGGTTTGTTGTTGTTGTTGTTTACACTTATTGTCACAGCCTCGAATGATCTTGTATATTCTGGAGTATTCCATTTCCGTTAATTTGAATATTATCTATATTGTGTTGACCAGGGTTGTAACATTTTGACAAGAGATTAATTGGCAGTGCTGCCAAGTACATATATCCACATTGTCGTTTTATTTAAATCTGTGTAACAATATGTTATGTTTATGATTTTTGCCTTATCTATAGCTTAGCGTAGTTATAGTTGTTTTATGGATTTGTTTTATCTTTATTACTTTCTTTGTTAATTAAGAGTATTTAATGTTACTTCAAGTGATACGAGATGTTAACTCTCCTCCTGCTTAAAATGAATCGTCCCGATTCGTAATTCTGTCAATAATCCTCCCCTTACTTAAAAAAAGAATCGCCTCGATTCATATCTGATTACTACTTGTTTCGTATCTGATTCTTTCTAATTCTGCGTTATATAGAACTTGAAAATTCTCTCTAGTCCTTATTGCTCTTAAAGTTAAATAGTATTTTGTTGCCTTTAAAATAATATATGTAAGTACCATTGTTGTTATAATTGCTAAAATTATATATAAAGAGTATCTGATAGGATGCGTTTCTATTGGTATTATAAATTTCCTTAGGGAATCTATATTGTTGAATGCTAGTTCTGAAGAGTATGTTAGTATTTTTGTATATTTTATGGTTCGTATTAATTTATCGTGAATATTTATAAAGGTAATATTATTAATCACTACTCTGTCCGTGTATTTCACTAATATGGTTCCAGTAATATTTTCGTCATTGACAGTGTTTACACCGTCTAAAAGGATGAATCCTTCGTCTATTTTCAATAATGGGTAATTATATTCCTGTAATACTATACATTTTGCTTTTCTGTTTTATAATAAAGGCTTGATGCAGTCATCATTTATGGTATTGGTTTTGCAAATATTTTTACCTAAATAATTTTTACAATTTGACTTTGCCATGTTTAATGCTAAGTGATGTGAATTTATATAACTTACAATAGTTGTTTATGATGGGGTACTTGTATATAGTAATGATGGAGTCATTAGTTCTTGCGATAAAAATGTCAGAATATTCTAGTATGTTGATGATTGGTACAAACGATAATTTATGTCCCGCTAATTCTTTTACATCATTTAGATTTAGTGATTTAGCTAGGTACGCGTTGTTTTTGGCAGCGTTCATCGTTCTGACCAGTGTTAATAATTGTTCGTGAATCAGTTTGATTGCGATGTGAGTTTCTGTCGTTTCTACTTGTATATAATTCAGCATTTTTTCGAATCTGGAATTCATTTTTCTTTGTTTTTCATTATTTTCGATTATTGTATTCATTTTAGTTTCTATTTCAATTACGTCATCATGGTCTGGTATACCAGTAATGAACTTCAGAGTTGATCCTAAGAAATTTAATCCGCGGTTTTCAATTCTATGTTCATTAAGTTGATCGATTAGTGTTTATATTTTCTTCATTAAAATCTGTTCTCGACAGTAGGGTAAGAAATTTCGTCAAATATTTGTTCATATGATTTGAGGATTTTTGTTAAATTAGTCACATGAAACAAGAATGTAAATTCATCAAATAAATATGTGTTATCAGTTCGGGTTAATATGTATTTTTTTCCTTCTATGTGCTCTATCTCAATTTTTGCTTCTAACTTCTGGAATAATATTGCCAACAGGGCTATAGTCTGGAATACTTTCTTCATTGCTTGAAAATGTGATGTTCTTTTTATTGTTATCATGTACTTTTTTCCTTTCTTTGTTAGGATAATGTTTCCTAAGTCTTCTTCAACAATTTCTTTTTTATAACGCTGTAAGTTTTTATTTCTAATTCCAACTATTTTCACTAATATTTGTGTTCATTTTGTGAGAGTTCTATGTTTGGCGTTTTTGTTTAGACGGTTAAGCACTTTTTCAGATGCGTTTTTAGGTTTTTTATTATTTCTTCTTTATTTATATTAATTGAACCGAAATATATGTCTCTTGGTCGATGATTTGTTACAGTGTGCACTGAATTCTCTACTTGTAGAATTATTACTAAATTTAAATATCCGTGTTAGTTCACCAATTGAGTTATGCGCTCTTTCCACTTGCCCGTTCGCTGCTGATCTGTGTACTGGAGTTTCTATTTTTTGAATGCCGTATTTATAACATAATTGTTTAATGGCTGGAGTGACAAAAGATGCTTCATTATCAGTTATTAATCGTTTACACTCAGGAAAACTGGTGTTGATTATTTCCTCCAATACATTTTCAATTGCTGCTTTAGTTTCAATTTGCCGAGCTACTATGTATTTAGAGAATTTATCTATGGTTACGAGGTACATCATTTTATCATTGAAATAAATATCGGCGTGTATAAATTCTCTGGGCTGTGTGGGTATAGTTGAGTCACGTAAAGGTTCTTTGATAGGATTTCTCTCATACCTACCATATAGACATGCTGAACAATTGTTATTATATTTCTTTACATCTCGTTTTATTTCCGGCCAATAGTGTTTTTCAAGTATTTCCTTTATAGTATTTTTACAGCTTCTATGAGCTCTATGATGTGTTTCTTTAACAATGCGTATTTGCTCATTCTTATCCAATACGTCTTTTAGTTTTATAGACGCGTAAACAAATTGTGATCCAATAAATGTGTCTTTGATTATTTTTCCATATCCATGCATGTTTTCAGTATTTGTATGTACTGATATAATTCTCTTGGATTGTATGATTTTTTTTAATTCAGTTATTAGATTATCATTGTTAAAAAAATTAATGGTGTATCGTATTTTTCCGGAGAAAATAGTTCGTACTCGTGTTTCTACTAAACACGTACTAATTCTATTTGTATGCCGTAGGAATTAAATGGTTGTGAAACTGATTTGATTGCATCACTATGTGAGCTTTCGGCTATGTGAAGATGTGTTTATAACACTAGGCAACAGCCATTTTGTTATTTGGTTCTAGCATACTTTTTCTCATGGATTTGGACCTACTGAATACGAAAATGAATTTTAAAAATTTTTCTGTCGATTGGTTTGCGAGATACAAATTTTTTAATTTTTTTTTTTAATTTTTGGAGGTACACTTACTATTTTGAGCATATCTTTAGTCTTCTTTGACCTATTATATCCTACTACTACTCAAATTAAAGACAATTGAGCCGTCTACAACTTATTCTCAGAAAATTTTCAAATCGGGTTAGTAGTTTTGATGTTGGCGGCTTAAAAAGGTTAAAAAACTGGGTTTTTTTAGTAAAAATGTGGCTGAAAAATTCATATAAAAATTCATATAAAATATTAAACGCGATATTAACAGCGATTTTAATTTTTTTACGTATAGCTGACACTTTTCCAAAGAAAATAAGCCCTTACTTAACAAAATCTGATGAGAAATGGCCGACTTATTATTTTTTTGGTAAACGACCGAAATTCCGCTATTTCACGATTTTTTGATTTTCATTATTTGCACAGCTTACCTACCCAACGCAAACGAATAAATACATTTGAACTTAATTTAAAATAAACAAATTAGTCTTCGTATATTATTTTTTAATTTATTTACAGCACTACATGCTCAATGTATCGCACAATTAGCTAAACTAACGAAAAAAACAAAAAAAATGAGTAAAAACAAAGATATAAGTGTACATTTTATGCCATGTGGAAAAACTGCTGACTTCTTCTTTGTTTTTTGTATCCGCTGCAATCGGTCTCACGTATTAGGGTCCAAATATAGTCACCTATCATAGCCGTGTCATAGATGCCCTGATAGCGTCGTTCCATAGCCTTCAATTCCTGATGAAAGCGCTCGCCGTGTTCGTCGCTCACGTCTCCTAAATTCTCAGGGAAAAAATCCAAATGAGAATGCAGAAAGTGTATTTTAAGTGACATGTGCACTCCCATGGCTTCATAGTTCTTTACCAGATCCTCAACTATGTCCTTATAATTCGGGCTTTTGTTGTTTCCTAAAAAGTTTTCCACAACAAGCCTGAAGGAATTCCATGCTGCGGCTTCGATGGGTGATAACAGCTTTGGGAATTTTTCATCTTTCAAAATTTTTTTTATCTCGGGTCCTGCGAAGACTCCTTCTTTAATTTTTGCCAGCGAAAGGTAAGGGAAAATTGACCGTAAATAGGCAAAAGCTTCACCTTCTTTGTCTAATTTTTTGGCAAAATTTTTAATCAAACCCAATTTTATGTGCAGCGGCGGAAGTATTATATTTTCACGGTTCTCTATTAGTGGTTTGCGCTGAACATTCGCTTCTCCAACTACAGGTTTCGTTCGTACCGGCCATTTTTTTTTATATAATGCTGATCATCAGCGCGGCTATTCCAAAGGCACAGAAAACAGCAATGTCGCGTATAGCCTCCTTGGAGTCCACACAGAATGGCCACAACTTTAAGGTCGGCGCATATTTTCCAATTGTATTTCCTATACTCTATGCATTTCAGCAAAATGTCCATAGTTTCATAGTTCTCCTTTGAATGAACCGCATGAGCAATAGGAACAGATGGCTTTTCATTCCCATTATGTAAGAGAACTGCCTTCAAGCTCTCTTTGTTGCTGTCAATAAACAACCTCCATTCGTTGGGGTTGTGAATTTGGTGAAGCTCTTGGAACAAGCCTGAAATGTCGCTGCAAAAACATATTTGGTCTTTCTTTGTATAAAATTTTGCATACTCCTTGTGACGGTTTCTGTACGCTGATACTTTCACTTCTGAAGCCGCAAATCCACACTGTATCATCCGAGACGCAAAAAGTTCGGATTTCTCCTTAGTGAGACCAAAATCGCGCACCCAATCGTTTAGTTCGGCCTGTGACAGTAATTTTCGCTTTGCACCCGGCTCAAATTCGCTTGCATTTGACTCGGACTCTTCTTCTGACGATTCTGCTTTTTGAAGAGATTTACCAGGGCACACTGGATATGGCACATCATGCGAATGTGGTACTGGAAGCGCAAACGATCCCACTTGAGCGTAGTTCCATTTAAAAAATCTTCCTACCCCACTGTTTGTGGTAAGGCAAAAATAATTTAGGGTTAGGATTCTTTTCTGAAATGGCGTAAGTTAAAGATTGATGGTCTGTGAAAATAGTTAAGTCGGCTATGCCATATATATAATTCCTCAGTTTTTGTAGGGCCCATATTATTGCCAATAATTCTTTTTCGTTTGTGCTGTATCTCTGTTCTGTTTCACTCAAAGTTCTTGACAAGAAATAAATGGGGTTTTTATTTTGGCTTAACACGGCTCCAATAGCTATGTTGGATGCGTCCGTTGTTAATTCAAATGGTTTTTTAAAGTCTGGTTGGAATAATTCCACCTGTTCTTTTAATTTTAATTTTTCTACAGCTGCTATGGCTGCCTGGTCTTATTTAATTTCTTTATTTGCATTTTTATTCTTACCTGCATGTGCGTTTTCTCCCTTCAAATGTATGGTTAGAGGTTTTGTAATTTGAGCGTAGTCTTTTACAAATCTATGATAATAACCTGTTAGTCCTAAAAATCCTCTCAAGTCTTTGAGGGTTTTAGAAATGGGGACATTTTCAATCGCCCTTATTTTCTCTGGGTCTGTTGTTATTTTATTGTGTTTGATGATGTGACCTAAGTACTCAACTTCGGACATAAAGAATTTTGATTTTTCATCCGAGACTTTTGGAGTAGCCTTTTTTATTGCATTAAAGACAATGTTTATATGTTTCATGTGCTCTTCTGCTGTAGATGAATAGATCAAAACATCATCTATGTAGACATATACAAATTTACCTATGAACTCTCTTAATATGTCATCTACACTCCGTTGAAAAATGGAAGGTGCATTCTTCAATCCGAAAGGCATACGTATGAATTCATACTTGCCTCCATTTACACAAAAAGCTGTTTTTTTCCCTGTCACTTTCTTTAATTCTAATTTGATGAAAACTCGATTCCAAATCTAAGGTGGTGATAAATTTTGCTTTAACTAAATTCTGCAAGGTTGTGTTCACATCAGGGATAATATATCTATCTGTAATTATGTGTTCATCTAATTTGCGGAAATCTATTACCATTCTTCTTTTAGGTTTTCCACTTTCGTCGACTCCTTTTTTATGTACCGCTAACATTGTTAACTTATTTTATTATTTTCCTGCATAAAATTATTTATTTCTAATTCGTATTGTTTATAAATCGTATATGTATTTATTTTCTGCGATAATTCTGGGACAGAAAATTGTTCTTCCTATGACTATGACTGCATTTAATTGTTTTAGCTCTTCAAAATTCTAATTCTTGTTTAAATAATTTTATTTTCTGTTTATAATTTAAAATGGATTCACCGTGCATGGTGATCATTCTAAGTGGTCTTGTTTTAATTCTAGGTCCAATAATTAAATTCTTACTAATATAATTATGGGTTGCACCACAATCTATAAACATTTTATAATTTTTTTCATCTTCGTCTTTCATATATATATATATATATATATATATATATATATATATAGAGCAACCCATCTATTAGTTTAAAGTCTTATAAATACTACTATTATTATATCGTGACTTACTACTCTTTTCTGTTGTGGTACTGCCGTTTTCATCTCTATTTTGGGTTGTCTCCATTCTATTGTTGCGCTGAAATTTGTTGTTGTTGTTAAAGTTTCCGCTTTGGTCTCTCATTCTTTTCCAGGGTTGGCTGTGAAATCCTTGTGGGTTGTATTGGATTTGCCTGGTGTTGCCAGAAGAGATGACCATTGGCTCTGGCTTCGGAAAATTTTTATGTAGTTGACGTTGTTGTTGATTTTGTTGGTGATGTTGATTTTGTTGATGATATTGATTTGGTGAATGATAAGAAGGTCTTCTGAAGTGTTGATTACTTTCGAATCGTTGACGTGGTTGTTGATTTTGCTGTACTTTTATATGATGGTCTCTGTTGTTTCCGTGATGGATATTATGTTGAAAACTTCTGTGGTTATTATCATGCTCTATAGTTTGAGCGATGGCATAGGCGTGTTCTAGATCTTTTATCGGGTTTCCGTAGAAGGTTGAACGCATGAAGTTATCATTTATGCCGTTCTTAAACGTTCGGACAGCATCTTCCATTGCATGTGCCGTCATACACTTGATTGACTCTGGGGAATCTCCAGACATTGTAATTTTTGATGTTACCACTGTCAGTGCTTTGCTAACTTCATCATGAAATTCTGACAGTGATGACTTGCCTTGTGTTAATTTTGTTAATTCGTCCTTAAGGACATACAGTGGCCGTTGATCACAATAAGTGTAGTTCAATCTATTTAAGATTGCTTCAAAGTTAAAAATCGTATTGTGGTTCAAGAGGATATTTGCTGCGTGTCCAACTATCTTTGATTTGACAATGGATAGTGCTTCTACATATTTGTTGGAATTGGAATGTCTGCTAATGGTATTCATTAGACGTGTAGCATCTTCTCTCCATAATCGATAGTTGCTGTTTATTCCATCAAATGTGGATAGTGATTTGAATATTTCAAGATTTATGTCGTTCGGGCTATTATATGCAGCTACCCTTGGTTCTAAAGCTACGGCATATGGTTGATTTACAACTGGATTTATTGGGATTTGTTCCAATCTGCTGCGTAGCATATCATTTTCTTGTTGGACGGCTTCTAATGCTACTTGGAGGTTTGCCATCTGCTGCATCAATTGGTTTAGGTTTACTTGCTCCATGCTTCTCTTTGTATCGTATATGTGTCCTCTGGATGCTTTTCTCATTAAAAACTTAATTGTTTTATACTTTACGTTCCTTTCTATGAGGAATTCTTTTTAAGTTTGAAATATCCTATTTCTATGCAAGATTATTTGTTATCCTTGCTGCGACAAGGAATTTGGCCTCCTGGCAGGATCGCCAGTTAAGAAACAATGTTTTTGTTTCTTTAAAAAAATAAAATAACTTCAAAATACTATCATTACTTTGAAGTGTTCTTTATTTATATATATTTTCTTAAATTAACACTTACTTAATTGAGTATGATTAAGAACTGTTTTTTGTGAGTTTTCTTATGAACTAGCTTGCTTAATGGCTAGGTTCTTCTGAGTTTACATATGAATTGAAGAACGGAAGTATTTACATTTCTATTTATAGTTTCGTTCTGTATATCTTAAATTAGTTAAATGTCTATTGTCTAGAGATAACTAAAGTATTTATATTTTGGTTTATACTTTCGTTTAGTATATGTTAGGGATGAAAATACTTAGAATTGTTAAATGTATATTGTCTATTAAATATGTTTCTTATCGGTAATGTGATATATTATAGTGTGACCTTGGTATTATTTTATTACATATGTTATGTTTATGATATTTGCCTTATCTCTAGCCTAGCGTAGTTATAGTTGTTTTATGGACTTGTTTTATCTTTATTACTTTCTTTGATAATTAAAAGTATTTAATGTTACTTCAAGTGATACTGGATGTTAACTTGTATGTATGCACCAGAGAACTTCACTTGTTCATTAAAAAACCGTTCAACAATAGCAAAGGCACAAAAAACGTGTCTTATTTGCAAATGATCAAACTTGCCCGCACACACTCTTTTGTTGTTATGCTTTTTATTGTATGGTTATCCATAGAATAGTATATTTATTATTATAAGAAACCAACAAAATTTGAGATGAATTGAGATATATATGCTGACTCATCCTGTGTTTCACAGAGTGACGACAATTTTTTCGATGCGAGAAGTTCTCACTTCAGTTACAGAAACGAGACACAGGTTTCAAAATAGCTTTGTTTTCCATATTGAGTTCAGATTTATGACTGATTGACCAATAAAATTTTCTATTTATTAAATTTAAATGCTGTTGCTTGCTTTGTATGTGCTGTTTCTAAGGGAGTCTACTATCCATATCCAAGGTAGGGTATTTAACGCAATCATGTTTAGGTATCTGAATGTTATTAATAGTTAAATTTGAACAATCACCCTGGCGAATTGTAAAAGTTACGTGTTATGATTTTTCTGCATTCACTTTAATTTTCTATTTTTTCAGCCATAACTCTTTTAGATTTAATTCATTTTGAACATTATTAGATGCAACTGTAGGTGAATTGTTTGCTACTAATGGTGCCGTATCATCTGCATATGTTAACATAGTGACATTTTGCGAAATTGACAAGTCAGCTGTGAAAATTTTATATAACACCGGACTTAGTACGGCACGTTGTGGAACTGCTACTGTAATGTCAAAAATATTTCATCTCTAATCTTTAATTTTTACAATGTTCGGTTTTGTATAAAAGACCTTATAATTTAATAAAACGTAGCTAGAATGAGATTCTTCAAATTGTATGACAGGCCAGACTCTGTCGAATGCATGTTGAATATCCAAGAAAACCCCGGAGAAGTACTTTTTTTCTTCAAAACATTTCTTCAGAAGTTCCGTGCTTATTTCTAAAGCCAAAATTATGATCGTGAATAATATGTAATTTATCAAGTATTGGAGGCAATCTACTTAAAAAATGTTTTCAAACATTTAAAAAAAATAATTAAGCTAATTGTTAATTATTATAATTTCAGTATATTTCCACTAAGAAGGAACGTGACTTAATTTCAGAATAGATTTAAAAATTAAAATAAAAAATAGAATGGTATTTTTTGGAAAATTTTTAAAAACCCTTCCATCTATATTATCGTATCCAGTAGATTTTTTATATTTAGATTTGTTATTTGGACCTCAAACTCAGAAAAAGAAATGTATCTCATTGGTAAACACATCTTAGATTTCATCATCGTCAACAGGAGTACCCATTTGTGCCTTTTTTTTTTACCTGACCTAAACCACGACCCATCAGCATCTTTAAAAGGAGGATTTCTTTTTGTTGGCCGCTTAACGCATTTCGTGGCCTTCCATAAATTGTGATTTTTATTTGGTGCTAAATTAATGTTGTCAAAAAACTCCCCAATAGATTTGTTTTTGATAGTATTCAAATGAAATTTTTTTTGCTAGGTTTCGACGGCTTTTATCAATGGAATTTCTATTAATCTGACATGCTTTTTAAACATTCTCTTAATTTCAATGAGTTCACGTGTTAACGAAGAAATTTGGAATCTGTTATGCTTAACAGTTAAATATATTGATGGATTCGGTAAAAAAACTGCTGCATGGATTAATTTGGTAAAACATTCGACTGCATTATCTAATTCATAACCGTTGATCATGAGTAAAATTAAATTAGTATCAACCCAAAATAAAAAATATTCTAATTCGGTTTTACAGGTTACAAGCTTTTGAACTTTATTAATTAATTGAAGAGTAGAGTCAATGTTTATGTCAATAAAAACGGAGAATGACCAGAGCTAAGATCATAATTGTCTTTGATTTTAAGTTGATTTGTGTTTATTCTGGTGTAAATGAAAAAATCAATTAAGTCAGGAGTTTAGGTGGGCCGGAAGGCCAATAAGTTGGCCTACTGATCGATATTACAGAACAATATTTTAGGCTATACTTTTATATAGTTCTCTTCTCTTAGGATTTACTAAACGCGAGCCCCACCAAGGATGTTTTAAAATCTCCACCAACAATGAATCCCAAGTTTATGAAAGAAATCGTTAAGGTCATCACAGCTAATGAGGGGTGATATATTTTTCACAAAAAATATATGACATTTAACATTAATAATGGAAGCTTGCATACTTGCTTGCAAAAAATTTTCTTCTTGATAGTAATTAATGCATGGTTTACCTTAAAATTGTTGAGCCATCATAAGCTCTTTCATTATTTTGATTAGCACTTATCATATCATAACCTTTAATCTTGAAAAATGCGTTTCTGATAATAAAAATATATCGATGTTATTTGACTGTAAAAATGATTCAACCTCTCGTAAATGGTTACAGAGACTATTAGCGTTCCAAGTTGCTATACGAAGATCTATTGACATTTAATATGAACTGACATCATATTAATAAGAGAGTCTGTCAGCTCAATCTGTTTCGTTAATAAGATCTAAGTTGTGTTTTCATTATTTAATTTATACATCACGAGCAATTTAGTGAAGATTGATAATTGTTGTGATTATTAAGATGATTTGAATATAACGATGCTCGTTGTTTTTGTATGTTGAACATTATAAAACTTTTGCTGTATTCTTTTTTTATATTTTTGATATATAGCTTGCAAGATCCGATTTATCACAATTAGTACATTTAGCTGGCAAGTTTTTGCTCTTTGTACATTTAACACATTGCAATAAGCCCTTGTACGACCATACTGCTGAACACGGTGACATTGTGGAGAAATTTTCGATTGACGTGGGGCACAGTGAGATTTGTTCATACAATGTTGGGCAAAAATTGTACGGAGTGCTCTGAGCCTTTGTTTAGCTCAATCAAGAAATATATAAAGTTTCATTAAAATTGGCCACGCCCAATACCAATAGAAACCAAAATTTATTTTTGGGCCAAATGCATGCATTTAAATATAGACTTTTATTCATCATCCAGTTTCTGTAACTGTATCAAGTTGACATCTAATGCTACTTGTAAAAGGATCTGACAATACCAGAAGTCGATGAAAAACATCTGTATTTGTTGAAAGTGTGATACTCTTTCTGGAGAACCTTAATCTATAATTTCTATAATCTTTATTTCTGGCTTTTTCGGGTTCTTCAGAAAGCATGCCAATAGGAAGTATTGCTGCATCCATGATATCTTTTCCGTGTATCAGTATTTTGTGTACTCTTACTGGCATATAATACCAACTATATATTTCAACAAAAAGTTTTGCTGTATTTTGAACAAAATTCTTGAACTTCAAGGAATTAATTTTTTTTGCCACTACTTATTATGTGTAGTATAATGCAAAATCGATCAATTAGTTGCTCCTCTACACCAGTCACATCGGCAACAAATGTGGGGTTAGAAAAGAAACACCTGGCCGTATTTTCATCGTTAGTAGATCTGAAGATGAACCTGTAACAGTTTGAGCTGTCTTGCCTTTAACATTGTAAACACGAAATTGTGCTTGATCGAAAATTGCTTCCCGCACGCTACAACTTCGGTATTTTTCAAAGCAGCAATATCTAAATTAATTTTTTCCATTCTTTCTTTCTTTTTTCAATATTCTCCTTGAGAAATCGTCTGTAGACTTAACGGAACCATACATGCCAGTAACAAAGTTTTATAGCTTACATCAGTAGGTGCCTACAATTATGGCATATCTTTTTGTAATATTTTAAAATTAAAAACTCCATGAATTTGGATACACATGTTATGATTTTATAAGAGATTATTAATTATTTAAAATTTTTTTATTTTAATTGATAATATGGAGTCTTAGCTTTCATTTTATTATAGCGGGAGCACCTAGCACGACCGCGCAACCCTTTTTTTCTTCTAAGGAAGTTAGCAATCAGGGCACATTATGGAACAAATTTTATTCTATCATTTCTTTCAAACCATATGAGCGAACTTTATGATTCTTTTTTTTTAAATATGCAGAAAAGGCTATATTTGAAAACCCCTATTTAAATCAGAGCAATAAAATTATATTACGTACAAACACTATAGAAGTGCGTAATCAGTTTTCAATATTTTGAACCAAAATTTACATGTAACTTTACTTCATTATTTCAAAGAGAAATAAACGTCTTTTTGAGATACAATTTATGAATTCTTTATACTGAATCAATTTTCTACAAAACTGTGGTATCATTACATATTTAAATTTTATGTGTCCAAAAAATTACTTATTGCACAAAAAATCCCACTGTGTGGCGGTTCTATTGAGATAATAGCATTATTGATATTTGTTATATTATAAATTTCTTTATTGTTGTCGAGAAAGAACATTGAAAGTGGCTGTTTTGTAATATGAATTACTTCTTATATAAGAAATATTTTTTACTTTATGCCCTAGTTTTTCAATAAATTTTTTAATGTCTTCAACGTTAATAAAGTAGTGCAAATTTTTAATTACCACTCTATTGACCCTTTCCTGTATTATTTGAAATGTGTGATAACTTATCTTCTTAAGTATCAGACTTTTAACCATAACTCTAACTTGTCCACCTTTTAAAGATTTATATAAATATTGATCTGCAACAATAATCGCTGAAAAATGTTTGATTATATCTCCTATATTTGATACATTTGGAATATACAAAGGTGGTGGTTTTGATTCAATTGGCTTCAATATATTAATAATATCGTCATCTCCATTGGAAAGATCACTATATCTATTTGTATTTGTTTTTGCAGATTTATTATTGTTGATTATTTGCCTTTGTTTATTTTCGTTGCTAATTATTTGTCTTCTTTTATTTTCGCACAGCAGAGGCGAAATTTGACGTTTCCTTGACTGTGGAACAGTTTCCTATTCTATTTCTTCATTATTTTTTCCATAATTTGATGTTTGTGCAATAACACCAGGGCTAATGGTTCTGGAACCATACATGCCAGTACGAAAGTTTTAATGCTTACATCAGCAGGTGTCTAAAATTATGGCATATCTTTCTGTAGTATTTTAAAATTAAAAACTTCATGAATTTGGATACAAATTTTATAAGAGTTTATTAATTATTTAAAATTTCTTTTATTTTCATTGATCACACTGCTCAGCAGCCAAATCCGCCTTTGAATAAAACTATGTGGACTATATGGATTTTGATGCGCTAAACTCGAATCCGTTTTCGGTTTTTTTCCATCAGGTCCATTACAGGACCATTAGAATTACAGGTTATTGAAAAATACTATATTATAACTTTTAAATCCAAGAACTATACAAAATACCGTTGTACTTTAGTTCCTTTACCTGTTCACGTAACGAAATGCTATCGTCACGCATATGAAAGGTAGGTAGTATTACAACATTGGGTACCTGCGGTAAATTGAAAATAAAATCTAAATTTTATATCCGATTTTTATCCTTTGCACCTTTTCTTATTTCTTAGATCTGTAAAGGTGCAAAGTGTTGAGTATTTGCTTTAAATTTTTTTTAATTTCATTTTTAATTTGAAAAAAATTAAGAATTTTGCACGAAAAAATTTTTTTTCTCGGTTAATATCTGAATATTTCCAAAACGATAAGAGATAAAGAAAAACTGTATTTGACTAAAATAAAACAATTTTGTTACACATCTTCTGGTGTTTTACTTCTTAAAATCGGATGATTCGTTCCCGAGTTAGCTATTTTAATTTAGGGGCAAAAAATTGCGACGCCCATAAAAAAAAAATCTGGACCTGATGGAAAAAAACCGAAAACAGATTCGAGTTTAGCGCATCAAAATCCATATAGTGCACATAGTTTTATTTAAAGGTGCGACAAAAAGTTATTTTTTGCAGAGCATTGTTATATGGAGTCTTAGTTTTCATTTTATTATAGCGGTTCTGGGCCATACTTAAAAAAATTGTTTATGAATCTTCTGTAATAGTTCCAAAAAGCAACAAATCTTCTTGCATCGTCTACATTGTTAGGCATCGGGTAGTTTCTTACTATATAAAATTTTGTGTCATATTGGTAAATGCCTTTGTCAGTCTAGTTAGGGCCAAAAAATGTTACCTGATGTTTGAAAAATAGGGTTTATATATATATATATATATATATATATATATATATATATATATGTATATATATATATATATATATATATATATATATATTTATATATCTACCAGAATAACTAATTAGTGATGTCCAGTAGTAGGTTTATGTCTTTTCTAAATCAAATTTCCCATACAAAACGGCTGCTCATGCTGCCACTGTTGCCATATTGATTATTTTTGACCAAAATTGGTGATTTCTTCTTAATATCTTGTTTACAAATTCTTTTTTTTACAAATATCCAAACGTGTATGCATAAATACATATCTACATATGTATGTATGTACATAAATTTTTACAGATAAATAACACCATATTAATAGTTTGATATCGAAATGCTGGATACATGAGTGTAATTAAAATAGTTACCCTTGGCAATGAAATAAACACATTTAATTTTAGTAAAAAGAAAATGTTATATACATTTATATAATTTTAATTCAAAATATATAGCAATGAAAAATATAAATTATAAATTTATACTAAGTTTTAAACATTAACTGATAAGAACACATATGCGTTAGATGTAGTTGTGAAATTCAAACACATTGTTTTTTAACTGATAAGAACACATTGTGTTTTAAAGGGCATTAAATATATGTTTATAAATTTTTTTATAATGCTTCCATGAGTGTATTTACCCTTGACAATGAAATAAAGACATTTAAATTTTAATAAAAATATATATTCAAAATTTTATTTTACAACTAAATCTTAAGCAAATGCAAATATGTGTATTATGTATTATTAAACTTTATAAAAGATACAATTTTTACATTCAGATTAACTATAGAAATTTAATATTTTTCTTGCTTCTTCTTGGAATTCGAAATGTTTTCTTCTATAATTCGCACAGCGACAGATATCAGGTCCATATATAGTAGTTTCTTTAGACCAAACACAATCCTCATAATGTTCACCAAATTTATTTTTATTTATTTTCATATTGTTTGTATGCTCCAAATATGATTGAATGTTAACAAGTTCTTGTTTATGTTCGTTGGAAATGATGTTGGAGAAATTTCTTAAGAAATTATATATTTCTTTTAGTAGCATATTGTTAATTACTGAATACTCCTATGTAATGTTTGTGAATAATCTTTAACGTTAATTGTTCTTGTATTTATATCATTTATACCGCGATTAATTTATATCATTATACGCGACTACCGCGACAGAACCATTTTGATGTTTAATTTGAAAGTCTAAGTATTTGCTAGTTTCACCATCTAACATGTTGTTGTTGATTATAAGGATTTTGATTACTATGGATTACAATGTTGAAATAAATAAGAATTATCATAAATACTGAAGCGAATACATTTTTATTGTTTTTACTGTAACGGTTGATGCTACACTAGTAAGAAAAAATTATTCGATAACCATTTTATACGTTTGAGTATAATTTTTATACTCTTATCAGTTGTTGGTTTCAACAAAAAAAAAATTTTTACACACCGGATGTTCTTTAAAACGAGTTGTCAGTTGTTTTTAATAGTAAATATTAAAATATATAAGTTCATACATTAGATTTGATTTATACCCTAGATTTTGATTCAATATCATTAATATGTTATCAGATATTTTATCTCTATTCCTCTAGATATGTATCTTTTCTTCTATAATTTTTGGTATAAATGATGAAATTCATCATTCTTATTATAAAATTTTTTAAATAAATATCTATTCTTCAAAAATAAAACAAATACAAAAGGCAGAGTACTTTAGAAATACTTAATGGATTGGGAGAAAAAAAAACCAAAAAACAATTTTATCTCTAAGAGATTTTCCTTTTAATGAATCAATGAAAATAGTTAGATGTGTTAAAAAGCTAACACTATATGGAGTAAGAGTTGTGCTTTAGTTGGAAAATCAAATCGTATTTTTACCTGAGAAATATAACTATATATCAGATGAAATGATCAACGATATTTCGCTGGGAGAATATTATATAAGAAAACTTCCAGATGGATTCTATTACAAGCTTGTTTTTGAAATGAAGCAAATAAATGAGAAAAAAAAACTGTAATAAAATAATATAAATATATATATTTATTAAAATTACTAGTTGTATTATAACAATGAATCAAAAGAGGTTTATAGTAATAGATGTGCAAGGATTTTACATTGACAATAAATTATTTGGAAAAGAAATTATCGTTTCTGGAGTTGATTCAAAAACCAAGACGTTTCTCATCCAACCTCCTTTTAAATATTCAGAACTATCATGTAAGAAAAAGATTACAAATAAATGGTTATATAACTTTTGAGAAAAAATTTACATGGCATCTGCTGGAATGATGGTAACTCTATATTAAATGAATTTAGAGAGTATATAACAATAACAATGAAATATGAAGGATATATCAATATTTACGTTAAAGGACTTGAAAAAGCTAAATGGCTAAAACAACAGATTGCGAAAGAAGAAATATGTATATTTAATTGAGATGAATATAATTGTCCAAATATAAGAACTTTATATAAAAATAATGAAAATATAAATATCTGTAGCTATCATCATAAAAACAATTCATATCAAATGTGAGCTGAAAAAACTGTAATTGTATTCGGAAATTTTATTAATTTGTAAATAAAGAAAATTTTGAAAAATGTTAGTTGAAATTTTAGTTTTATTTGAGAAAACAATTTTTTATAATAAATAGTCTTAGAATTATATTATTTTACTTAGTTTATAATTACATCATCATTGTCTAATTCTGACGCAATATTTATAAACCGAAATTATAGAAATTGTTTTAATTTGAAAGTATTAAAATTGATAAGCGCTGTGGTAAAAAAAATTGTACACACGATTTATATAATCAGTTGTTTTTAATTTTTTTAGTTGTGGTAAAAAAACAAGTTCAAATTAGAAGCACATGTAATTCATATAATCAGTTTTTTATTTTTTTCAGTTTAAGATTATTTACGTTCTCAACCCAAAAACCTTTGCTGTGATTATCTAAAAATATTATTCCTAATATTAACCACATTTCATCAAATTCTTGAGAAATTAATATAGATAGATATATTTCTATAAAAAAAAAATATAATAAAAAAAAAACCTGTATTGTTTTTTTATTTCAAATTATATTTATTAAATAAAAATTTCAAACATAAATGACCACAATTAATTGTATTAAATTTTTGTTTTTGTGTATAATTGTATTGATAATTTCAAGTGGTGGCTGCAAGTTTCCAAAATAATCAAAATATTCCTTATCATTATGCTTTTTATAATATGCTATCCAATGAGTTCCAGGACCATTTAAATTATCTAAATTAACAATACAACATTCCTCTGCTAATGGTTTTTTAGGTAAACCATCCCGCATAAAAACACCTCAGAAATATTTTAGATAACTGCAATATTTATATAAATCCAAGTCCGTCAATGGTCGATTAGGTAGATTATTTAAGAGTTTTTTCGAGCTGGGTTGTAATAAAGACCGTATCAAGATTTGTATGGTTTAAGATATAAACCACGGCAATTGATTCCATATATCTATTGTGCCGAGTAGATTCAGCTAGTTGCTCCTTTCCATTTTTAATACTATTAACAACTTTAGCAATAGCTGCTCCGCCAGTAGCGAAACCTCCAAGTGCTAACAGTGCTGTTAAAATTGGAATTAAAGGAAGAAATCCACCAATTTTAGGTATACGTATAACTCTTGGTATACTAATATTAGCTCTCTTTTTGCTTTTAAAATTTAAATTAACGGTTTTTTTCTGCAAATTTAATAGCATTATTTATATTAACAGGCTTCTAATTTTTTAAATTTTCAATGTATTTTTTACAGTAGATGAAAACAGTTTTCGATTACATGCTTTTTTCTTTTGTTTTTTCAATTTACGAGATTTATTTCTCGTCATATCTAGTCCAAATTTTACTTTAGCTTTCATTGCATTCATTACAAGCCAAGAGTTTGCGCGTTCTTTTAACTCGCTATCTTTAGAATTTACTCGTTGCAAAGCCTTTTCAACTAGTATTTGATCAGCTTGATGTCTTTTATTAATATCATTTGGTTGCATGTATACAATATCATGTTCTTTGCAAGCCGCATCCAATAAATTTATCCCTCTATCTCTTCTTTTCAATCATTTTTCAAGCTTCGTACCAGGACCACAAAACTGATATCCAAGTAAATGTAGCTAGGAATTTATTTATTAAGTTGTTAACGAATCCTCTTCCAGTCTTATACTGATCTCCTTTATAGCTTTTACCATGATTTATAACCATTTTTGTTATAGTTGAGTCTGATTTAAACTCCTACTTAAAAATTATACAATTTTCTTATATAAGGGTTAATTTATATCATTTTTTTATCAATCATTTATTATTTTAAATATCAATCAATCAATATGCGGTTAATTAAACAAGCAAAACAAATTGTTCTAAGAAACGCAGATGAAACGCAAGAAAATAAACAAAAGATTGTCCATAGTACATTGTTACCAAATTCAATACGAGCACTAATTGAAAGACCTTCAAATTGTGTAGAAAGTCCTAATGGTCTTGTCTTTAAAAATATTTACATTTATTCTAAATCATTATATCAACCATAGTATATTTATTTAAAGACATTAATTAATCCAACAAAAGAGATAAATCTGTTTACGTTTTTGGAAAATGAAAAAGTTCTAACTCCTACTGAAGCAAAACCACATTCTATAATTATATTCGATGGTGTCATTTGTGAAAAACAGAATACTATAAGAGATTACTTTTGTATGGGGAGACACAAGCATATTGATTGTTTTTATCTATGTCAAGCATTTACAAAAATTCCTAAACATCTAATACGTGACAATGCAAATATAATTATAATATTTAAACAAGATTAAATATATATATATATATATATATATATATATAATGGTCATGTTATTGGTGATATATCGTTTAAGGAGTTTACAAAGATTTGTGGGGAGTGTTGAAGAGATAAATATGGATTTGCAGTTGTAAGTAAGGATTATGCTAAAAATAAAGGAAGAAAGAAAAGGTTTTGATGAATTTACAAGCCAAGAGAAATAGATTGTAACCAGATGCAGTGCAGATATAATGCAGATCGTAATCAGTATAAAGCAGATCGTAAGCAGATACAAGCCAGACCATAAGCATATATAAACCAGATACAAACCAGGTCATAACCAGATACAAACCAGGTCATAACCAGCTATAAACCAGATACAGAGCAGATACAGATCAGATACAAAGAAAGTTGTAACCAGATACAGATCAGATATAAAGCAGATCGTCATCAGATACATAACAGATTAAAATGAATAATAAATTGTTAAAATATATTGTTCAGACAAGAAATATATTAAAGGAAAAATTAAAAAAAATTAAATTAAATGAAGTAGATAAAAAAAATTTATTAGAAGATTCATTTAAACCCATAACTAAACCTTTGAATATGATAAGTGAAAAAATTGCTGATTATCAATAAAAAATTTTGATGAAAGATGAGATGAAATCTAAAAAAACGTCTAAACGCAAGTTAAAAGAGGAAAAAAATTATGATGATGATGATCGATCAGACAATTATCAAGCAGAATACAATCAACCCAATGAAGATAAAACAGATACAACGCTTACATCACTATCAGATGATAATAGTTTCGATGAAAGTTCTGATAATTATGATGATGCTGAAGACTATAATCAAGTTATTGAAAATGATAATAATACTAAATCTACACTTGAAAAAAATTAAATTGCTTCTAAATAATAATCAAATAGATAAAGTTTATGGCTTCAATATAGACGAAAGAGGAAATTGGCAAATAACGAACTAAAATTTAATGATTACAACTATTTTCAATTGGGAAGTACAAAGTGGAATATGACACCAGGATTATTTCAATTATTATTTCATTCAAAACCTTTACATTACACTGAAAAAGATTTAGAGAATTGTAGAGAAATCTTAATGACTACAAATGTATATAAACGTAATTTTCAAGCTGAAGGTCAAATAAAAGGTTCAAATTCATATATATATCAACATGTAATTAAACCGTTAATTAATACGATATTCACAAAGGGCAGTGGACTCTTGTTAAAATCGGTTGTCAATAGTAAACCCAACTATATATATTGGGAGAATCCAAATGAATTCTTTCATCAGAAGGTGCTGGTCATAATGATCATAAAAACGAAATAATATCTATAATTGAGGAACTTAGAGAAGCTAATATAATTTACTAAATGAGCTTTAAATATATTTATACAATTAGAATAATATACATATATAACATGAATATTGATAAAAGAGCTACGTAAACAAGCGAGAAAAAATTTTAAAAGAAGACTAGTTATTGTTAAAGGAATTGATGATTTATGGCAAGCGGATCTAGTTGAGATGGGGAATTATGAAACAAAAAAAAACTTACAAACAGATAATGGCAAAGAGTTCTATAATAATCAATTTCAACGATTAATGGAAACATTCAATTAAAGATTATTGAAAGCATCAATAGTTGAATGATTTAATAGATAAGAACTCGTTGATAAATATAATACATTTCATAGAACAGTAAAAATGACACCTAATGAAGTGAATTCATCTAATGAGAAATCTCTTTTAGATACGGTCTATAATAATTTAAAAATTAAAAAAAAAAACCAAAGTTTAGAGTTGGTGATGATGTTCGAATAAGTAAATATAAACATGTATTTGAAAAAGGTTATACACCAAATTGGACTACAGAAATTTTCAAAGTTAAAACTACAAGAAACACAAATCCTAAAACATATATATTCGAAGACTATCAAAAACATGAAATTAAAGGTGTTTTTTATGAATTCGAGCTGATGAAAACAAAATATCCACAAACATATTTAGTTCAAAAAGTTTTAAAGAGAAAAGGAAGCATGATATATGTTAAAGGGTTAGGCTTTTCATCAAAACACAATTCTTGGATTAAGGCTAACGATATATTACTATAAAGGAAATAGTATGAATTTAAAACTATTTTATTCATTCATCGAACGTCAAGATGTCGTTAACATTAACGTTGAACGGACATTTATCATTACTTGGGGCAAACTATTTTATATATTATATTTAACTATATTATATATTGGATATGAATTATGTTTGTGGATTAATAAGCTTTGATGTTGAAATAATTTATTTCATATTGGTGATTATATAATAGAGATTTCTGATATAGTTGATTTAATTAAAGATAAATATCATGATTTGACTAATGAAGGTAATCTTTATATTAATGAAAACCTTAATACGTTTGAAACATTTATAAAATTTCAATAAAGAACGATCAATTGGATCTTTGCTTGGTTTTAGTAAGAGAGTATTACGACAACAAGATAAAACAATTATATAACAAATATTAATACAGTAATCATTGAATGTAATATTGTGAATGGATCATATATAAATAACGTGTCAGCACATACTATTCATCAGTTTTCACTTGACGTTAGTCCAGGATATAAAATAACAAAAAGACCGGATAATCCAATATATTTATCTGTAAATTCTAGAGAAATATCTACACTGGTTTTAAGAGTTGTCGATCAGGATGGAAACCTAATAAATTTTTATGGAGAACAAATATTTATTAGATTACATTTGAAACCTATAAAAGAATGATTATGTATATTCAACAAAAATAGTTTGTATAAGGATTCACCAATCACTCTGTCATCATCCACAACACAAGACACATCAAGGAAAGTTTCTTCTGGTAAACGAAAATTGTATAATAAAAAGCTGACATATCAAACAAGCAAACATCAACGAAACACTTTAAATTAAACTAATCGAAAATTTTTACGAAATGAAGGATTTCTACTGAAACATGAAAATGAATAATTTAATTCATATATTAGACAAACCACAATTTGATAATTCAATTATTAAAAAAGAGTATCACAGCTATAATTCATACTTACAATCTTTCAAAAACAATGATGAAATCCGAATATCAATACAAAACCAAGATTTATATGTTTTACCAAGGAAAGCATGCTTTGTTTCAACAAAGCTACTATTCACGAGATCCACAACCCCTACTATCACGAGAAGACTTTAAAACAATAGCGCCAATAATTGTCTTAGATGTAACACATCAAAATGAGACTGTTAAAACTGGAGCAATAGATATTCGTATTGAATTGAAAACACTTAATAATATACCAACCGGAACATCTGCATATTGTTTAATTATACACGATAGAATGGTTGAATATATTCCTCTTACTATTATTGTAAGAATTATATTAAGACAAATAAATGTTTTTTAATGAAAACTGATTTGTACTTATTTCATTTATGATTTACTAAGGTTAGGTATGAATATAGCAATATTGTGAAATTGAAGAAGTTGAATTGAAAAATATTTTAGGGTATATAAGGAAGCAATATTAAAGTGTTTTTATCATATCATCTCTAACCTTTATACAGTGTGTATAGCATATCGCTTACTAAACGTAAAATGAAATTTATCATTTTTTATTTAATCATTATATTAAAAGTGGTATACGGTATTTCACTACCAATGCCTATTATTAGTACTCCACATATAGAAGAGAACACAAAAAGTTTAGAATTTAATTTTACACTCCCCAACGAAGATATTTTAAAACTTAATATATCATTTGTAATGTTAAAAGAAAGTAAAGTTTCAGAAACAACATATAGTGATTATCAAATGAATGATGATATTGGTATAACATCAATAACTACTACTACTACTGCTATATCAACATCGTTCTTTGAAGAAGATGAAAAAGAGGAGAAAAACTATGAGGAAGAGGATTTGAATGATGAAACTCACAAAAAGCAACCTTTCTATAATTATTTTTTGTCAATAACTACTGATTCACCCAAGAAAATAAATGAAACTGCTTCATTATCATCCCAAAAATTGTTTACAGTTGATTAAGTTATAGCGGCATTTCGTAAGGAATTAATTGGAAAGGAATCAAATATTGGTAGTATACTGGACTCTAATGAGTCATTTCACCAACATTTTAATCTTAAATATGATAATGTTGATGTTCCTATTCGTTGTACATATGATAGTACATACGAGAAACGATACCTGAAAATAAGTTGTTATGAATATCGTGAAGTTAATGACGAACGTATATTAAGTAATGGTGAAATCGAAAGAGTTCGAATACCTGATCTTTCACATAAATTAAATAACATAAACATAATTGATGTTGAAAATTATACTCAAACGTATAAAATGGTTATCGAATAATGTTTTCATACTAGTGTATCATCAAGCGTTAAAGAAAAAACAATATGAATTCATTCGCTTCAGTATTTTTGATAATTTCATAGTAATCAAAATACTTATAATCAATAACAACATGTTAAGTTAGATGGTGAACCTAGCAAATATTTAGACTTTAAAATTAAACATCAAAATAGTTCTGTGAATGTAAGAGTACATTTATCACTTCGATTAGAAAATGATGATGAAATTACAACAACAACAATAACTACAAAATCTTATGATCAGATATATAATGATGGAGGATATAAACACTTTACTATAGATGAAGCAATCGAAGCATTTAGGATGGATTTGATTGAAAAGGAAAATAATATTGGTGGTACTATTGAAAGTTCTGGGGTATTCTATCGAAACCTCAACTTAAAATATGAAGATTTGGAGATCATTTTAGAACACCATTTCCAACGAACATAAACAAGAACTTGTTAACACTCAATCCTATTTGGAGCATACAAACAATATAAAAATAAATAAAAATAAATTTGGTGAACATTATGAGGATTGTGTTTGGTCTAAAGAAACTACTAGATGTGGACCTGATACCTGTCGCTGTACGAATTATAGGAGAAAAAATTTCGAATTCCAAGAAGAAGCAAGAAAAATAATAAGTGTCTATAGATTATCTAAATGTAAAAATTGTATCGTTTATAAAGTTTAATAATACACATATTTGCATTTGCTTAAGAATTAGTTGTAAAATAAAATTTTGAATATATATTTTTATTAAAATTTAAATGTCTTTATTTCATTGTCAAGGGTAAATATATATTTCAATTACACTCGTTTATTTCATTCTCCAGAAAAGACATAAACATACTACTATGTCCTTGTAGAACCTGCCGTATTCAAATTAATTAGTCCAATATTGCTTATGCCAAAAAAAGTTACCGAAGAGCTTTTACATCAATAAAAAAACTCGCAAAGGACAAATTCAATCTTCTTAGCATGGATGGCATTTAAGACCAGCAGGCCTGAAGACGTCACACGCATTTTTTTATACGGATGACTTTATATGCTGAAGTATTTATATGCTCAAAAATCTCCAAAAGATCTTCGAAGCTTGAAGAAATTTTAATTTAAAAATGCACTCTGACAAACACCTATTTTTTAAACAACAGGTCAATGACACAAAATTTTATATAGTAAGAAACTACCCGATGCCTAAAAATGTAGACAATGAAAATTTTTCTAAGTATGCAATAAATCTGACAAGGTTAGCAAACAAAAATACGCAAGTTATTTGATGAAAAGAATGCGAAGAAGCGTCAACATCTAAAAAGTTCTCTGTTATCACCGCAAATATTATAATATCCGAATTTGGAAACACAATTCTGCAACTCAGCTTATGAAAGCAAAGATGCCTGGGGAACTTTTCTTAGCAAAGAAAATAGTGGTTCATCTATCTTTATTTCATGCCTCAATGGCCTTTACCCAGGGCGAATCAAATAAATCGGTTATCGAACTGGAACTGACCACAATACATTGGATCATTAACTTCTTCCGATCATATGTCTATAGAACAAAATTTTTGGTTTGAAGCGATCATAGACAATCCATAATCAATTTATATATTTTCATTGAAAAATTTTTCATCTAAAGTGTGGCATTAGTACAGATTGTAGAGAATGTTCGGGTAATGTGGACTACCATTATATATTTTTCATCGCATAATAAACGAACTGTGCGTGTATTGCAGACCAGTATGTGCGGGTAATGTAGACTACTGCTTCACATTACCCGCAAACAAATTATTAAACAAAAGTTATGTGGTAAATTTTTATTAATATCACTTTTGGATAACAAGAAAAACATAAATAAAAAACAAAATTAAGCAAAATATAATATATCAAGAATTGTCTCCTTGGCTTTAATTAAAAAATTAAAGTTATATATAGTGCTATATATAATTATATAGCACATGATTCACAAATCAAAATTACATTGTTTTGTCGTGAACCTAAATTAAGTTGCATTGCATTGGTTGAATGGTCTCATTGAGGCAATTCACACTAGCCTAATTAAGCTGGCATAACAAGGCAGCTTGTTGACATTTTCGGTGAAGAGAGTGGTTTTTGGTTGGCATAATTTTTCAACCAGCTCCAACCCCGCATTAGCAGAACAAAACTAATACATACACACCAGTGAAAAAACCGGTTCTGTGTTTTTTTACAGAGCGTTTTTAGTCTTCAGATATCCATCTTTGTGTAAACATGAATTTGAGAACAAAAGGGGGTTGTTCGCGCCAACAAGCATTAAAACTAATAAAAGAAACTTATAAAATGTTTTGCAGCAATTTTAGTAACTAGTAGAAGTTATTTCAGTAAGCCGTAAACATATTTGCTTACTGAAAATTTCAGCAAAATTTTACTGAAAGTACTTCAATAACATTTATTTGTCTCATGAATAAGTAAAAACTTCTTCTGGCTTCTGCACAGTCTTTTTAATTTTGTGTGACGAAATAATCTTATATGAATGTGCCTTTAAAAATGAGCTTAAATAGGGTGCATACAATTTACTATTTTCGGCAATTTCCTTAAAGATTGCTTCTGTGGCTAAAAATCTTAAAGTTGCAGCAAATTATTCTTAAACCAGAATGAATTTTCTCAAATGTGTATCGCTTCGCTCAATATCTGACCTTACATAGTTCAATCAACGATTATAACATAAATCCATACATTGATTTGCCGATAATAAAATGTTAATGGGATTTATAATAGCGACCATCAGAGTAAAACGTTTTTACTCTGAGCCAGAGAAACTTTTGGAGAGAGATATCAAAGGAGAGTATATTTTAAAGTATACAGCTGTACTTCTTGTGCTTCTGTGTATTTTCCATTTTTTTCATAAAAAATGTATGTGAACATTGTGACCAGATTTTAAACTTTAAAGTAATATAAAGCTAAATCAGGTTTGAAATAGAGCTAAAGAAGGAATTTTAAAGCCAAAAAGTTAAGCTAAATTTTTTTATAGCTTTACAGTAGCAACTTTTCATTATTTCTATATTTTTTAGTTTAAATGATATTTATGTGGGTATAAAAATTATAAAAACCAACGTCATCTGGCAGAATTATTAATTATTATTCGAAACATCCAAAGAAGATGATAATTAATAAGGCCAAGAATCTTACAGAGCGAATTTTGACAATAAGTGATGTTGAATTCCATAAGAAGAATGAGAAGAAGATAATAAATATATTGAGAGATAACAGTTTTCCTTATCATTTTTCTTGTAGATTGATGAGACAATTTAATTATAAGAAAAATAATACTAATAGCAATATTAATAATAGTAGTAATAATAATAATAGAAATAATGGTAATGAGCCAAAAATTTATAAGTCAACAATATATATACCGAAAATGTCCGAAAGATTAAAAAAATCGGGTATGTATGACAGAACAAAGTACAAGATGGCATATAAAATGCATAGCATTTTAGGAAATGTTTTTACAAATACAAAAGATAAGATTCATAAGGTAGATAAATCTAATGTAATTTACAAAATACCATGTAAAGGAAACAACAATGAGAGTTGCAACGGTGTATATATATGTAGGTACGACTAAAAATAAATTGACATAGAACCGGACATAGAACAGATCAAAGATATAGAAATATTAATTTAAAAAAGACAGCTTTATGTTCACATTGCTTTGGTTTAGATCATTATACTGATTTTGAAAATATTTCAGTTTTAAATACGGAATTTAATTTTAAACGTAGATATATGCTAGAAATGTTACAAATAATAAACGTACCAATAGATAAGAGAATAAATTTCAGAACAGACACAGCAAATGTTGCCTCTACTCTATTTCCGTTTGTAAAAATATTTCAAACATACATACATATATGTTAACTACTTTAATTTTCAATTTACATATTGTTAATATTAATTAACAGAATATATGTTAACATATAATGTTGTTAACATTTTGTATTTATAACATTTGAAATAGTTTAGAATTCAAAACTATGTGTTATTTGCTTACATATATTATTTTGATTATTGGTTATGTTAAAATAATAATATTTTATATTAATATTTGTTAATATTCATAGACATAAACATATATTACAGAATTATGTAGTTTTTCACAATTAGAAAAATTTTAATTTTATGATACACATTGTTTATTAGAATTGTAATTAAGAATTTCCTGCAGAAGTTAACCAAAGGTTAACGAAATAATAAAAATAAATTATATATATATATATATATATATATATATATATATATATATACATACATATATTATTATTTATATTAGGTTCATTTAAATAATTAACATTCAGTCAATAATAACATAAAATTATTTATTAAGCAAAAATTTTGTTCATAATCATAACATTTATTTATTTTGAAATAGAAATATATTACACGATATTGAAAATAAAGAAAATGCTAGACATTGTTGAAAAAAGCCAAGTGCTAAATGAAATATTTCGAGCTGCTTACTAACTTATAAAATAGTTTCAGTTAGCATAAAATAAAAACAACTTCAGTTGCGTTTTTTGGTTAATCAAAAAAATTTCCAAAATTTCCCACCCTTGGAAACGAAATTTTAATTTTTCAAATTTTTTTTACCAATACAAGTCCTCATAATGTGTAAAGCTTTATTTAAGCAAAAGTAAAAATTTTTAACCATTTCGGTAACGTTCATGTTATACAAAATATTGCAGTATCCAACCCTGGAATCAAAATTTACATTTTATTTTTTAATTTTTCATACCAATTTTGTTTTGCCTAAATAAAAATTAATTTAAACTTGGAAAAAACCTCATTAATTGATTTTTGGTTAATTATTGTATAAAAAATTTTAAATTTCGGAACCCTGGATGGAAACTTTAAATTTTTAAATATATTTTTCATCGATGCAAATCTTCATGATACCAAAAATGGTTTTATTTAAGAAAAACTTAAAATTTTTAAACAATTTAGTTACTATATGTACCACAAAATACCGAATGTGCAAAAAAAAATCAATTTCCCACCCCTGCAGACGAAAAATAAATTTTTTAAAATAATGTTTTACCAATGCAAGTCTTCATGATGTATAAAGCGGTTTTATATAAGAAAAACTAAAATTTGTAAAAATTTTTGTCACTTTTCCCAAGAAAAAACGACGTTAGTTGATTTTTTGTTATGTTAATGTATTAAAATATTCAAATTTCCTAACCCTGGATGGGAACTTTAAATTTAAAAATATTTTTCATCCATGCATATCTTCATGTTACCAAAAACGGTTCTATTTAAGAAAAACTTAACATATTTATACATTTTAGTTACTATATGTACCACAAAATACCGAATGTGCCAAAAAAAAAAAATTAATTCCCACCCCTGGAGACGAAAACTAAATTTTTTAAATAATGTTTTACCAATGCAAGTCTTTATGATGTATAAAGCGGTTTTATATAAGAAGAACTAAAATTTGTAACAATTTTTGTCACTTTCATGTACCACAAAACATTGCATTATCCAACACTGAAAACGAAACTTTGATTTTTTTAAATATTTGATACCAAATTTGTTTTGCCAGAATAAAAAATAATTTTAACCAAGAAAAAACGACGTTAATTGATTTTTGGTTATGTTATTGTATTAAAATATTCAAATTTCTTAACCGTGGACAGGAACTTTAAATTTAAAAATATTTTTTCATCCATGCAAATCTTCATGTTACCAAAAACGGTTTTATGTAAGAAAAACTTAACATATTTATATATTTTAGTTATTAAATGTACCACAAAATACCGAATAATATTTCAATTTCCGATCCCTGGAGGAGAAAATTAAAACTTTTTAAATTTATTTTTTACCAATGCAAGTCTTCATGATGTATAAACTGATTTTATTTAAGAAAAACTACAAATTTGTAATCATTTCTGTCACATTCATGTACTACAACATATATCAGTTTACGAGCCCTGGAATCGAAATTTGTATTTTTTTAAATTTTTGATACCAATTCTGTTTTACCAGGACAAAAAATAATTTTAACCAGGATAAAACAACGTTAGTTAATTTTTAGTTATTTTAATGTACAAAAAATATTACAATTTCCTAACCCTGTATAAGAATTTTTAGTTTTTGAAATTTTTTTCCATCTATGCAAATCTTCCTGATGTATAAAACGGTTTTATTTAAGAAAAACTTAAAATTCTTAAACATTTTAATTATTATATGTACCACAAAATACCGAATGTGTCAAAAAAAAATAATCAATTTCCGATCCCTGGAATCGAAAATTGAATTTTTTTTAAATTATTTGTTACCAATGGAAGTCTTCATGATGTATAAAGCGGTTTTATTTAAGAAAAATTACAAATTTGTTACCACTTTCGTTACTTTCATGTACTACAAAATATTGCAGTACCGAACCCTGGAATCGAAATTTTGATTTTTTTTTTTAATTTTTGATACCATTTTTTTTGTGGAAATAAAAAGTAATTTTAACCAGGAAAAACGACGTCAGTTGATTTTTGGTTAGTTTATTGTATAAAAAAAATTTGAATTTCCTAACCCTGGATGGGAACTCTAAATTTTTATATTTTTTTTTCATTGATGCAAATCTTCATTACACCAAAAACGGTTTTATTTAAGAAAAACTTAAAATTTTTAAACATTTTAGTTATGATATGTACCACAAAATTCCGAGTGTACAAAAAAAAAAAATTTTAATTTCCCATCCCTGGAAATTTTTTTTTTTTTTTAGTTTTAAATGGAAAATTGAGGAGTCCCAAGGCATGAAATAGGTTCAATTTTCAAATACGCATGAAAATAATCGGTTTTTGGTGTTAATTTTGCGTCGAGAAATAGGTGTAAGCTTCCCAGCTCTGGAACCGTCCTTCCGATTTTTCTGAATTTTTCAATACCACTCTAAGTTAGCTCACTTCCAATCGATCAGTCCAAGAACGAAGTCTCTAGCTCTTCTGGGGGCTTGGGAAAACCGATTTGACGTACAGACAGACGGACATCGCTCAATCGTCATCGCTATTTATAAGGATCCGAAATATATATACTTTATGGGGTCGCATATTGATATCGAAGAAATTACACACGGAATGACAAACCTAAATATACCCTTTCACATTTTTGTGAAGGGTATAAAAACAAAGTTAAATTTAGCTCCAAAAGAGCTGATATGGCCACACTGTATGTGAATAAGAAAATGAGCTTTACAAGTGCTTATATTAATGTAGGGAAAATTATGTTTATTTTATAGAAACAAATATAAATCGACTCGCACCGAAGTGTTAATACCTACATACATACATGTGTATATTATTAATGTGAAGTATTTGATGCAATTTTTGAGGACTACTTTTACCTCCAAATTCGTAAAAACAAAATTTCCATAGTATTTAATTAAAAATTACTTTATTGGTAATAACACATATTAGAAAAAAAGTAGTTTCCTCTAATACTGATTAAAAATTTTAACTTTCTGAACACTTGATGATTTGTACTTATATGTAGGTCTCCCATGAAGAATGCTTACGCAGTAAAGTTATTATTAGAAGATTAAGCATTTCTATTCTATGTTTGTAACATACTGTTACGTTTTTAGACCTTTTCGTAAAAACGGTTTTATTACTTATCCTTCAAAGATTCGTTTTATTGCATCAAATTAAAACACGTACAAATTAATTTTAGAAATATAATGCGGCAACACTTTATTTATTACTTTATTTACACGAGTATTTGTACTACTCAACACTTAGCGATGTTAACACGTCTATATTTGAAATCACACTCTAACTCTCTGAGCTCTGGCAGCGTCTTTATATAGCAAAGTGATCTCGTCTGGTAACTTCGCTAAACTTCTGGGCATAGTTGTTGTTGTGTGTGCTTTACTTAACATGTAGCTATATACGTGTGTTTGTATACATGACAATGCTGACTTGTGTGTTTTGCTTATGGTGACTATGTGTGGTTGTATGAATGAGTGTTCTGTGTGTTTTGTGTATGGTAACTATGAGTGGTTGTATGGATGAGTGTTCTGTGTGTTGTGTGGTTTTGTTTCTTCTTCTATGTGTATATGGCTGTGTATACTTGTGAATCTTTTCAGCTTTATTAGCAGCGAATACTTGCATACAAGATCATTAAGAATAATATCTCTTAGCATTTATGTTGCTAGGTTTTTCGTTGTTGTTGTTTACACTTATTATTGGCACAGCCTCGAATGATCTTGTATATTCTGGAGTATTCCATTTCCGTTAATTTGAATATTATCTGTGTTGACCAGGGTTGTAACATTTTGACAACTAGAGATTAATTGGCAGTGCTGCCAAGTACATATAGCCACATTGTCGTTTTATTTAAATCTATTTCTAATCTTTGTAACACTGCCGCCCACTTAAGCCTGTTCGACCCGAATAGGCATGAGAAAGAGAATAAATCAGTCATTGGATTACGAAGCACAACATTTTTGAAATTTAGTAATATACCTATGGCGTGCAACATCTTTATATTATAAAGTCTTTGCTTCCGCCTTTATTTTTATTCAATTGAATTAGCTTTCAAAGTTAGGGTCGCATATATAAAGAGTTTTGTATAATTTTCTTCATGCCAATTCATGACATTCTCCCCGCCAAATTTGTAGAGCTGTACAAAACAGCACTTTTGAGTGAGCGCTCTTTTTAGCTCCGCTCACTTTACTGAATTAATTCATGCATTTATTTCAGTTCATTCAGTAGCTCAGTTGTTTCAGTACTTCAGTTTATTCAGTAGCTAAGTTGTTTTACTATCTCAGCTCATTCAATAGCTCAGTTGTTTCAGTAGCTCGGTTATTTTCACACAAAAAAAACAGAAAATTCAAAAGTGACATGATTATCTCTAAGCACATATTTCACAATTTAAGCAAATAAATTGTCGTTTATTTCATTCTCCAGAAAAGACATAAACATACTACTATGTCCTTGTAGAACCTGCCGTATTCAAATTAATTAGTCCAATATTGCTTATGCCAAAAAAAGTTACCGAAGAGCTTTTACATCAATAAAAAAACTCGCAAAGGACAAATTCAATCTTCTTAGCATGGATGACATTTAAGACCAGCAGGCCTGAAGACGTCACACGCATTCTTTTATACGGATGACTTTATATGCTGAAGTATTTATATGCTCAAAAATCTTCAAAAGATCTTCGAAGCTTGAAGAAATTTTAATTTAAAAATGCACTCTGACAAACACCTATTTTTTAAACAACAGGTCAATGACACAAAATTTTATATAGTAAGAAACTACCCGATGCCTAAAAATGTAGACAATGAAAATTTTTCTAAGTATGCAATAAATCTGACAAGGTTAACAAAGAAAAATACGCAAGTTATTTGATGAAAAGAATGCGAAGAAGCGTCAACATCTAAAAAGTTCTCTGTTGTCACCGCAAATATTATAATATCCGAATTTGGAAACACAATTCTGCAACTCAGCTTATGAAAGCAAAGATGCCTGGGGAACTTTTCTTAGCAAAGAAAATAGTGGTTCATCTATCTTTATTTCATGCCTCAATGGCCTTTACCCAGGGCGAATCAAATAAATCGGTTATCGAACTGGAACTGACCACAATACATTGGATCATTAACTTCTTCCGATCATATGTCTATAGAACAAAATTTTTGGTTTGAAGCGATCATAGACAATCCATAATCAATTTATATATAAAATTAATGAGGAAAACTTTACTAAAATTTCCTGATCAAACTTTAATAACACAAAAGGCTGCATTACAGGAAGATGTAGAAAAATCATATATACAAATGAAAGGTAAAATTAAAGTGCAAAATTTTGGACTGCGGAGGCAGTTTAAGTATATTCTTGATGATTTAGAATCAAAGCTGGAAAATTTCAAACATAGAAAAGTAACAATTGGCAGTGTTAAAGAAAAATTTCAAATAACAAAAAGTGTTTTTTCAGTATATATGTAGGTAAATTTCCCGATAATGAGTTGACAGAGGTTTTTTATTCCTTTCGTGACTTATATCAAGAAATTTAAGATGTTAACAAAAATTTTAAGTTCCGGCCATTTACGTTACCATCTATTGACATACCACAATTTGATGGAAAGTCTACGGATTGGGATATATTTAAGGAACTGTTTGAGCAATTGATTCGATTGAAAAAAAATATTTTTCTGTTATTTAAAATTTTTCCTTAACATTATCAATTGTTTCATTTTTACGTTTGAAAATTTACAGCTTTGATTCTAAATAATCAAGAAACTGCCTCCGCAGTCCAAAATTTTGCACTTTAATTTTACATTTCATTTGTGTAGATGTGTTTTATTAGCCTAACATATTATTATACTGTGATTTTTTAAATTATTTTAAGTTTTTATATATATTCTCAAATGATTTATAAAAGTCTTTT
>OY776279.1:55480199-55500199 GCA_963675445.1 Linnaemya vulpina
TCATTTTGTGTGTGTTTGTGTGTATATTTTTTCCCACGGTTTAGTAGGGGGGTTCACATTGTTGTTTTTTTTTTTTTAAATAAAATGTTGGGGTAGGCGTGGGAATTTGTGTCTGTCCATATGTGACGTTGAGAATACATGTCCGTCGGTATGTGAGCGTGGGAATTTGTGTCTGTCCATATGTGACCTTGAGCATACATGTCCGTCGGTATGTGAGCGTGGGAATTTGTGTCTGTCCATATGTGACCTTGAGAATACATGTCCGTCGGTATGTGAGCGTGGGAATTTGTGTCTGTCCATATGTGACCTTGAGAATACATGTCCGTCGGTATGTGAGCGTGGGAATTTGTGTCTGTCCATTTACACTGTGTACGCCTGGTGAATAAAAAAATTTAGAAGCATTTTTAGGAATCACACTATTTAAAAAGTGGAGTAGTTATATATGGATACCCTTAATGTTTGTGGTTCGTTCCTTCTTGCTGGAGTGAGATTTTTTCTTTAATTTTTTTGCTTATTAAAATTTGGTGTGTTTACTTAAGATTTGTCGTCCAGCAATTCAGTGTGTTTTTTTTTTTTTTTTACTTTTTTGCTTGCAATGCTTGAGTCTGGAGGCATAATTTGCTTATTCTGATCTTGAAGACGTTGTGAAAAAAAAATTACTATTGCATAAATATTGAAACTGATGTTTTGTTTATTTTATACATGACGATCATCGATCGATTTTATTTGGGGATCTGGATGGTGGTGCGATTTCTGTATTTTGTAGAATATGAATATTTATGCTATGTTTAAGTGTGTGTGTTTTTTGTGTTCTGAGTGGCGGTTGGAATGTCTGGCTGTCAGACAGTCTGTGTGTGTGACGATTGGTGAGTCTGTATGGCAGTCCGCTTTCTTGCTTTCCTGGTCAGTATAAAATGTGATAAGGTGTACATATTCATGCGTACATAAATATCTACAAATTTATTTCATTTACGCATATACATACAAACAAATAATAAGCGTTTATTCTTTGTGCCCAAATATTCCCTTGACCATTTGAATGAATGAATGAATGAATGAACGATTGTGTATGTTTGTTTGTGTGTTCTCTGAAAAAAATATATATGTATGTAGGTTTTTTGTTTGAAATAAAAAGACATTTATTTTAATTTTTATAAGCATTTATTTAAAAGTTTGTTAACACTTTCATTTTTAAGTAAAATTGCATTCCTTAAGGCACAAACACCATAGTCGTGATAGCCACAATAGAGATATATGGAATGCTTAGTTTCCATTTGTTTGAAATTAATGCTGCCTATGTCTTCAATGTTATAAACTGTTTGATGAATAATTTTTTCCAGCCATTTTTTCTTCTCTCCCCCCTTAACATATATTTGTGAATTTCTTATATTCGATTTTAAAAACTTGCAAACGCTTTGAAATGAGACTGATCCATCATTCCAGTTAATATGATGATAGTTTTTTGTTAACCAAACTGCTTCTCTCTGTTTTTTGGCTGATAAACATGCGAAATCAAAAGGAGGTTTTATGATGAAATTGAACCATTCCTTGTTGCTGAAAACTACAGCTAGTTCTTTTGCGATGAAGTCATTTAAATTAGTTTTGAAACCTTGCAAGTCTACAAAAACAATATCACCATCCATGTTATTTAATTTATAAGAGCTTCCGGACTTGGCCTTTTATTGGTATGTATTCTATTACGCGGTCATGAATAAGAACGCAGTAAGCTGATGTTTTTGCTGGAATATTTGTTACTGTTTCAAATTCAATTTTTATGTCGATTGGTCCGGTATTGAGCGTTTCGTTTTGGTGACTGACATCAACTACAATAATTGGAGCGTTATTTTTAAACTCTTGACCTGTTAGAAGAGGTTGGGGTTGTTTCATGTAGTAGCTTTGTTGGAATCTTAGATACATATCATATAGAATCGCATAGCGCTCATTTTTTAATTTTATATTAAGATCGTCATATGGGTAAGATGTTGAGTTTAAATGTACTTTTAAGTTAGTAAGATCACAATGAACAAACTTGTTTTCTTGTTGAAAGGCAATCAAGACAAAACGAGGGCGTTCTTTATTAGCGGCCAGTTTAACATTCCATATGTGATTGGTTCCCGTATTAAGGTGTGGATTCATATGACCATATCCCAACTACGGAATGCCATTGGTATAGCAGCACCATTATTAAGTATTTTGATCATATTCAATTTACTATGATCAGATAATTGAACATGTGGAATTCTCCATGATATTAGTGAAATTGTAAGTTTTGCTTTCTCGGTGGAAACATTCGAGTGTACAAGATCTTCATCGTTCTTATTACGCAAGAGTATCAATTCATGTTTACTATTTAATAAAACTTTATTGTAGTCTTCAGCGAATCCTAAAAGAAGTTTGAGTGGTACATAGAAATTAAAATTTCCATTTTGAAGATCTATTTTATCAAGTTTATTCCATCCAGCATTTTGCAACACAACGCTTTCCGTAGGTGATAAAGAAACCAAATTTTTTATGGTACTGGCGGCTCCCAAATATCTTGTATGATCAATTTCAATACCATTCAGTTCATAGCGGATTTCATCAAAGAGATATGCAACAAAATTATTTTTCAACTGAAAGTTGGGTGTAGATTTCGATGTTTTTTCGTCTACAACAAGTCCTTCCACATATATATATGGCTTTCACTGGGTAACACATAGAGATCTTGGTTTTGTATTGAAATTCTTATTTCATCGTTGTTGTTAAAAGACTGAAGGTATGGTATGTATGTGTGATAATCCTTTTTGATAATATTTTCGTCAGATATTGGTTTATCTAAAACGTCTATTATTGAACTCATTTTGTTTTCAATTTAAAGTTCAGTGACTTGAGAAAACTCTTGTTTGCTGCTGTAAGCGATTTTTGACGAACAGATCTTTTCAATTGTTGCTTAGATTGTAACGTTTGAGAATTAGATGTTGCTGTAGTATTCTTTGATATACTCGTGTTATTATCATTATTTAGTTGTCCTTAAATGTATTCGTATTGTAATTTCCTCACCTCTGAAATTAATTAAGTCGCCGTTTTGATCAACCACGCGGAGAGCTAGTGAACTTATCTCTCTGGAGTTTACTGGCAAATAAATAAGATTTTTGGGAATCTCAACTATTTTGTATCCAACCGGTACATTAATCGGAAATTCATGTAGTGTATGAGCTTTAGAATTATTCATATAAGTATTAACCACAATACTGCTTTCAATCCTCAAGAGATTCACCTTAAAGATATTCACTGGAAGATCAGAGTAATGTTCTTTGTTTGGCGTTAATATTCTGCTATTGAATCCTAAAAGTCTACCTATTGTATTTTCTTTATTAAAATATATTGGTTCTTTAGAGCTGCTGACTTTGACTTGCATTGTATTGTTATTAGCTTCAATCAAAATTTTGTTTTCTGGTCTATATCGTTTGTATTGTTCTTCTATATAGTCAACTATATCATTTAATTCATAAGATCCGATCGGTATTTCAATTACAAGTTCACCGATATAAAATATATTGTTGTAGACATCCACATTCGGGATACTGTTGTATGAATGAAAATCAGTTAGAGCACATTCATAGGTTCCGTTTAAATCAATAGGAGGAAAATAATTAGCAGATAGCTCTGATGAATTGGAGCTCAGAGTCAATGTTATTGACATTGTGACTGTTTGATTGTAAATAAATGAGGTTAAAAACACAGTATGATTTATAAGAAGCAGTTTCGTATTTATTGTTTATTTACTTATTTTAAACTAAATTAAATATTGATGCCATTGTTGTTGTTTTTGTTGTTGTTTATTTATTGTATTCTTCCATTTACAATATCTCATCTTTGCTTATCCAAGAATTGTGCTCATTACCAAAGCCCAGGCACTTGACAAACACCTTATGTCCTTTAGTTTTGAGAACCTTTTCAACTAGGTATGTATTAGGATATCTGGTTTTTGAAAGTTCTTCTTCATAGAATCCACCTTTAATAGGATTTCCGCGATAGTCTTCTAATATATATGTTGTAGGATATGTATTTTGTACTCTTTTAATTGTAAAGATTTCTGTTGTCCAATTCGGAGTATAACCTTTTTCAAAAATGTTTTTATATTTGCTTATGCGTACATGATCTCCTGCATTAAATTTTGACATTTTATACATCTTTAAATGACTGTATACTGTGTTTAAAAGCTGTTTTTCATTTGTTGAATTTACTTTGATCGGTGACATTTTAATGGTGCGATGAATTTTTCTATTGTATGCATCAAGTAAATCTCTATACATATCAATCCAATTATATGAACCATTTAAGCTAAATTCCTTCCACATCATTCCTTTTAATGTTCTATTGAATCGTTGAGTAGTGATTAATATTGTATTTATTCATCAACTGACTGAAATGTTTATTGAAAAATTCTTTACCATCGTCTGTTTGCAAGTTTTTCGGTATTCGTCCCAATTTGAAAATATTCTCCATTGCCTGAGTTGTTTCGAATGCATTCTTTCTTCTCAAAGGTACTGCCCAAGCAAATTTTGAGAATGTATCAATTACAGTTAGCAAAAATCGATAATTTCTATTGTCTAAGGAATAATTTCCCATTTCAACTAAATCAGCTTGCCAAAGATCATCTATTCCTTTCATCACAACTCTACGACGTACAAAACGTTTTCGAGCCTGCTTATGCAATTCATTTACAACATTTCTCTTTGAAGACATCTTATTTTTCCAGTCGCTGTTTTAAGTGTGTTGTGATCTACTTGATGCACTTGCACCTATTGATACGAACATGTAATTTTCTATTCTATAAATTTTTTCCCGTAGCTCTTCAATTTCCATATCAAAAAGTGATTTATTACCATCCATTTTCTTATTGATATCCTGCAAATGAGCATTAAGATTTTCTAACTGGAAAGCTACTTCTTGTTGCTGTTTTTTGAGTTCAGTTTGCAGAAACGATTTACTGATAACATCGTTTTCCTCCACAGCATTTGCAACATTTTTGATTCTCTTGTATTGGACATCAATGTTTTTGTTCGTATCCATAAAGAAGCCCAACAACTTAGGCGCATTTTTGGTTGAAATTACTTCACTTCTATCGTTAATATAATGCCCAAATTTATCAACGGACATGTTTTATATAAAAATCTATGTATGTATATAGTTTATACAATTATATTAGCTTCACGTAGTTCTTCAATAATTGAGACAATTTCGTTGTTGTGATTAGTATGGCCTGCAGACTGTGATGCAAGCAGTAGTCTAAGTCGATCTACCAACTCGTTTGGATCATCCCAGTATATATAGTTTGGATTATGAGGGTTAAACTGCATCAAACCCCTTCCTAAATAATTACTTTTTGTTACATCTGATGAGCCTGTACGATTGTCTCCTTTGAAAAGTTTTCCAATAATATGTTTGTACTTATGGGCTATGCTCCCTTTGATTTGACCATCAGACTTATAGCCTCTCCTGTGGGCATTGGTAGCAAGTAATATTTTTTTTATAGATTTCAAGCTCGAATTTATCATAGTTTTTTGGTGCTTTATGAAACATTAAAGAAAAAAGTCCTGGCGTGAGCGCCCATATTTGTCCCCCAACCTGTATCTTATCTTGATTTAACTCGATGGTGCTATTACCAAATCTCCATTCGTTATTATTATCTTTATGTGGACCATAGTTAGTATCTAGTTCGTTTCTCGATTGCAATAGTGATAAGTCAGAATAACTTTCTTCATTATCCGAATTTTGTGAGTAAAAGTCATCTTCATCATAATTACTGCTACTTTTACTATTAGATTGCTTAAAAATTGTTTCTTCACTTAGTTTCTTGGGCGTACTCGTTTCCAATTTTATTGTTGAGTTCTGAGGATGAAAACTTTCATTGTCATCAATTCCAGTTTCCTTATCACTCGGTTCTTTTTTAACTGGTCTACCAATGTATTTAGAGCTATTGATAAATTCTTTTAAAGGTTCTGTGATAGGCTTGAATGTATCTGTTAATTGCTGATGTGTATCTATTTCACCAGTTTTTATACTACGAAGCTTTTTCTTCAAGATATTTCTTGTTGCCACCAAGTCTTTAAGAATTTGTTCATTCATTTTAGCTATCAGGTCAGTTCAATAGGAAGCAGATCAGGTTATCAGGTCAGTTTAACAGCTATCAGGTCAGTTTATCAGGTACCAGATCAGCTTATCAGGTCAGTTTATCAGGTATCAGACCAGCTTATCAGGTCAGTTTAACAGGTATCAGATCAGCTTATCAGGTCAGTTTAACAGCTATCAGGTCAGTTTATCAGGTACCAGATCAGCTTATCAGGTCAGTTTATAATCCATATAAAGGATCTAGATGAATTATCCAAACACACTATCGTACGTGCAAAGCGAGTAACAACAAAGTATGGGGAAACAGTTCAACTTGAGCTGGAAAACCACATAATGTTTCTCCCCAACCGATACAATGCATTGACCAATGCAGAATTAGAAGATCTTTCGAATAATAAATATCGACTACAAAGAAAAGGAGAGCGAAACCTGATCTTAGAAAGCGAGATGAACGAGTTTTTAATACCAAACTCCCAGTACCCCGTTTGGCAGTAAAAAATATGTTATGTTCATATATTTTGTAATTAACAAGAAAAAAAAAATAATAATAAAAAAGAAAATGTTTTTAAATATGTATGTATATAAATATATATGATTGTGTTTTATTTAATATCTTTGGTTATATCATAAAGAAATTTCAAACATAAGTGACCGCAATTATATGTATTAAAGTTTTGATATTGATTGTAGTTGTATTGAATATTTCTACCTAAATATTTGATTAATTCTAGAGGAGGTTGTAAATTTCCAAAGCTGTCGAAATATTGTTTTTCATTCTTGTTCCTATAGTATGCTACCCAATGAGTACCTGGGCCTGTTGATAAATCCAAATTGATTATTCCACACTCTACAGTCTTTGGTCGTTTTGGTAGTGAATCCAACATATAAACTCCTCTAAAGTGTGGAATATATTTTGAAAATTTTCTTAGATCAAATTCTGATAATGGTCTGTTGGGTAGCATTTCTAATAGTTTTTTGAATGATCTTTACAAACAAGTCCATAACCGTTTTTATATGGTTTAAGGTACAATCCTTCTCCCACAGCAATAGACTCCATTGCCTTATTGTGTCTGGTGGCTTCCTCAAGTTGTTTTTTTGCATTCTTTGTTGCATTTACAGCTTTAGCTATAGCTGCACCTCCAGTTGCTAGACTACCAAGTGCACCTAGAGCAGTTAGAATCGGTATTATGGGCAAAAAACCACCAATTTTCGGAACATTTATAATACGCGGTATTATAACACGAGCTTTTTTCCCCTTAAGAGATTTACTGATAGCTTTACGAGCAATCTTAATGGCTGAATTAATATCTTGTGGTTTTTCCTTCTTCAATATCTTTGTTGCTGATTTAATTGTTTTATGAAACAGATTTTTGTCATTTATACGAATTCGTGGTGATGGTCTTTTCACTGTATTCCTTTTCTTTGCTTCAACACCCATACCAAGTTTAGTTTTTGCTTTCATTGCGTTGGTGACTATATATGAAAATGTTTTTTCTGCAAGATCACTATCTTTTGAAAGAACTCTTTCCCAAGCCGTATTTTCAAGAATTTTGTCAGCTTGATGTCTGCTGTTTAAGTCCTTATTTTTCGAGTAAGCAATATCGTGATTTTTGCACGCAGCATCCAATAAGTTAATTCCTTTATCTCCTCTATCTAAACGCTTTTGTAATCTTGTGCCAGGTCCACAATACTGGTATCCAGGAAGATGTAATTCAAAAGGTAGAGAATTTATTGCTTTATTTAGTAAACCTTCTCCAACGATAGTTTGTTTGTGACTAAAACTTTTGTTATAAAGTACAACCATATTAATTTAATCTACAATAAAAGATATTGTTTGCAAGTTTAGCAAGTAGTTATTAAGATGCGCTTCATAAGACAACATAAAAATATTTTAGTTCGTAATGCTGATATTTGTTCAAATGACAGTAAAAAAATAAGACATAGTTCCTTGTTACCAAATTCTATTCGAGCATTAATAGTTGGTCCTTCAAATTGTGGAAAAACTAACATAATGATTAGTTTGCTGGAAAGTCCTAATGGTCTCAAGTTTGAAAATATTTACTTGTACTCAAAATCTTTATATCAACCTAAATATGAATACCTAAAGAAATTAATTTCACCAATTAAAGGAATCGGATACTACACATTTGCAGAAAACGAGGACGTTGTTCCTCCTAGTGAAGCTAAAAGCAATTCAATTATGATTTTTGATGATGTTGCATGTGAAAAGCAAAACAATATACGTGCATATTTTTGTATGGGTCGTCATAAGAACGTAGACTCATTTTACTTGTGTCAGACTTACACGCGGATTCCAAAACATTTGATAAGAGATAATGCTAAAGTAATTATTATGTTTAAACAAGATGCGACAAATATGAAACATGTATATGATGATCACGTTGCCAGCGACATGAACTTTGAAATGTTTCAACGAATTTGTAGAGAATGTTGGAAGGAAAAATACGGATTTTTGGTGATAAGTAAAGATAATGACCTAAACAATGGTCGTTATAGAGAGTCATTTGATTACTTCATCATAATATAATTTACTGTTCATCAAATGCACCCTGCAGTATTTAATCTGACTTCAAACTTTATACATGTGATTATTGTAACTGATCAGATAAGCAGATCTGATACCTGATAAACTGACCTGATACCTGTTAAACTGACCTGATAAGCTGGTCTGATACCTGATAAACTGACCTGATAAGCTGATCTGGTACCTGTTAAACTGACCTGATAAGCTGGTCTGATACCTGATAAACTGACCTGATAAGCTGATCTGGTACCTGATAAACTGACCTGATAGCTGTTAAACTGACCTGATAACCTGATCTGCTTCCTATTGAACTGACCTGATAGCTAAAATGAATGAACAAATTCTTAAAGACTTGGTGGCAACAAGAAATATCTTGAAGAAAAAGCTTCGTAGTATAAAAACTGGTGAAATAGATACACATCAGCAATTAACAGATACATTCAAGCCTATCACAGAACCTTTAAAAGAATTTATCAATAGCTCTAAATACATTGGTAGACCAGTTAAAAAAGAACCGAGTGATAAGGAAACTGGAATTGATGACAATGAAAGTTTTCATCCTCAGAACTCAACAATAAAATTGGAAACGAGTACGCCCAAGAAACTAAGTGAAGAAAAAATTTTTAAGCAATCTAATAGTAAAAGTAGCAGTAATTATGATGAAGATGACTTTTACTCACAAAATTCGAATAATGAAGAAAGTTATTCTGACTTATCACTATTGCAGTCGAGAAACGAATTAGATACTAACTATGGTCCACATAAAGATAATAATAACGAATGGAGATTTGGTAATAGCACCATCGAGTTAAATCAAGATAAGATACAGGTTGGGGGACAAATATGGGCGCTCACGCCAGGACTTTTTTCTTTAATGTTTCATAAAGCACCAAAAAACTATGATAAATTCGAGCTTGAAATCTATAAAAAAATATTACTTGCTACCAATGCCCACAGGAGAGGCTATAAGTCTGATGGTCAAATCAAAGGGAGCATAGCCCATAAGTACAAACATATTATTGGAAAACTTTTCAAAGGAGACAATCGTACAGGCTCATCAGATGTAACAAAAAGTAATTATTTAGGAAGGGGTTTGATGCAGTTTAACCCTCATAATCCAAACTATATATACTGGGATGATCCAAACGAGTTGGTAGATCGACTTAGACTACTGCTTGCATCACAGTCTGCAGGCCATACTAATCACAACAACGAAATTGTCTCAATTATTGAAGAACTACGTGAAGCTAATATAATTGTATAAACTATATACATACATAGATTTTTATATAAAACATGTCCGTTGATAAATTTGGGCATTATATTAACGATAGAAGTGAAGTAATTTCAACCAAAAATGCGCCTAAGTTGTTGGGCTTCTTTATGGATACGAACAAAAACATTGATGTCCAATACAAGAAAATCAAAAATGTTGCAAATGCTGTGGAGGAAAACGATGTTATCAGTAAATTGTTTCTGCAAACTGAACTCAAAAAACAGCAACAAGAAGTAGCTTTCCAGTTAGAAAATCTTAATGCTCATTTGCAGGATATCAATAAGAAAATGGATGGTAATAAATCACTTTTTGATATGGAAATTGAAGAGCTACGAGAAAAAATTTATAGAATAGAAAATTACATGTTCGTATCAATAGGTGCAAGTGCATCAAGTAGATCACAACACACTTAAAACAGCGACTGGAAAAATAAGATCTCTTCAAAGAGAAATGTTGTAAATGAATTGCATAAGCAGGCTCGAAAACGTTTTGTACGTCGTAGAGTTGTGATGAAAGGAATAGATGATCTTTGGCAAGCTGATTTAGTTGAAATGGGAAATTATTCCTTAGACAATAGAAATTATCGATTTTTGCTAACTGTAATTGATACATTCTCAAAATTTGCTTGGGCAGTACCTTTGAGCAGAAAGAATGCATTCGAAACAACTCAGGCAATGGAGAATATTTTCAAATTGGGACGAATACCGAAAAACTTGCAAACAGACGATGGTAAAGAATTTTTCAATAAACATTTCAGTCAGTTGATGAATAAATACAATATTAATCACTACTCAACATATAGCACTATGAAAGCCTCAATAGTAGAACGATTCAATAGAACATTAAAAGGAATGATGTGGAAGGAATTTAGCTTAAATGGTTCATATAATTGGATTGATATGTATAGAGATTTACTTGATGCATACAATAGAAAAATTCATCGCACCATTAAAATGTCACCGATTAAAGTAAATTCAACAAATGAAAAACAGCTTTTAAACACAGTATACAGTCATTTAAAGATGTATAAAATGTCAAAATTTAATGCAGGAGATCATGTACGCATAAGCAAATATAAAAACATTTTTGAAAAAGGCAATACTCCGAATTGGACAACAGAAATCTTTACAATTAAAAGAGTACAAAATACATATCCTACAACATATATATTAGAAGACTATCGCGGAAATCCTATTAAAGGTGGATTCTATGAAGAAGAACTTTCAAAAACCAGATATCCTAATACATACCTAGTTGAAAAGGTTCTCAAAACTAAAGGACATAAGGTGTTTGTCAAGTGGCTGGGCTTTGGTAATGAGCACAATTCTTGGATAAGCAAAGATGAGATATTGTAAATGGAAGAATACAATAAATAAACAACAACAAAAACAACAACAATGGCATCAATATTTAATTTAGTTTAAAATAAGTAAATAAACAATAAATACGAAACTGCTTCTTATAAATCATACTGTGTGTTTAACCTCATTTATTTACAATCAAACAGTCACAATGTCAATAACATTGACTCTGAGCTCCAATTCATCAGAGCTATCTGCTAATTATTTTCCTCCTATTGATTTAAACGGAACCTATGAATGTGCTCTAACTGATTTTCATTCATACAACAGTATCCCGAATGTGGATGTCTACAACAATATATTTTATATCGGTGAACTTGTAATTGAAATACCGATCGGATCTTATGAATTAAATGATATAGTTGACTATATAGAAGAACAATACAAACGATATAGACCAGAAAACAAAATTTTGATTGAAGCTAATAACAATACAATGCAAGTCAAAATCAGCAGCTCTAAAGAACCAATATATTTTAATAAAGAAAATACAATAGGTAGACTTTTAGGATTCAATAGCAGAATATTAACGCCAAACAAAGAACATTACTCTGATCTTCCAGTGAATATCTTTAAGGTGAATCTCTTGAGGATTGAAAGCAGTATTGTGGTTAATACTTATATGAATAATTCTAAAGCTCATACACTACATGAATTTCCGATTAATGTACCGGCTGGATATAAAATAGTTGAGATTCCCAAAAATCTTATTTATTTGCCAGTAAACTCCAGAGAGATAAGTTCACTAGCTCTTCGCGTGGTTGATCAAAACGGCGACTTAATTAATTTCAGAGGTGAGGAAATTACAATACGAATACATTTAAGGACAACTAAATAATGATAATATACAACACGAGTATATCGAAGAATACTACAGCAACATCTAATTCTCAAACGTTACAATCTAAGCAACATTTGAAAAGATCTGTTCGTCAAAAATCGCTTACAGCAGCAAACAAGAGTTTTCTCAAGTCACTGAACTTTAAATTGAAAACAAAATGAGTTCAATAATAGACGTTTTAGATAAACCAATATCTGACGAAAATATTATCAAAAAGGATTATCACACATACATACCATACCTTCAGTCTTTTAACAACAACGATGAAATAAAAATTTCAATACAAAACCAAGATCTCTATGTGTTACCCAGTGAAAGCTATATATATGTGGAAGGACTTGTTGTAGACGAAAAAACATCGAAATCTACACCCAACTTTCAGTTGAAAAATAATTTTGTTGCATATCTCTTTGATGAAATCCGCTATGAACTGAATGGTATTGAAATTGATCATACAAGATATTTGGGAGCCGCCAGTACCATAAAAAATTTGGTTTCTTTATCACCTACGGAAAGCGTTGTGTTGCAAAATGCTGGATGGAATAAACTTGATAAAATAGATCTTCAAAATGGAAATTTTAATTTCTATGTACCACTCGAACTTCTTTTAGGATTCGCTGAAGACTACAATAAAGTTTTATTAAATAGTAAACATGAATTGATACTCTTGCGTAATAAGAACGATGAAGATCTTGTACACTCGAATGTTTCCACCGAGAAAGCAAAACTTACAATTTCACTAATATCATGGAGAATTCCACATGTTCAATTATCTGATCATAGTAAATTGAATATGATCAAAATACTTAATAATGGTGCTGCTATACCAATGGCATTCCGTAGTTGGGATTGTCATATGAATCCACACCTTAATACGGGAACCAATCACATATGGAATGTTAAACTGGCCGCTAATAAAGAACGCCCTCGTTTTGTCTTGATTGCCTTTCAACAAGAAAACAAGTTTGTTCATTGTGATCTTACTAACTTAAAAGTACATTTAAACTCAACATCTTACCCATATGACGATCTTAATATAAAATTAAAAAATGAGCGCTATGCGATTCTATATGATATGTATCTAAGATTCCAACAAAGCTACTACATGAAACAACCCCAACCTCTTCTAACAGGTCAAGAGTTTAAAAATAACGCTCCAATTATTGTAGTTGATGTCAGTCACCAAAACGAAACGCTCAATACCGGACCAATCGACATAAAAATTGAATTTGAAACAGTAACAAATATTCCAGCAAAAACATCAGCTTACTGCGTTCTTATTCATGACCGCGTAATAGAATACATACCAATAAAAGGCCAAGTCCGGAAGCTCTTATAAATTAAATAACATGGATGGTGATATTGTTTTTGTAGACTTGCAAGGTTTCAAAACTAATTTAAATGACTTCATCGCAAAAGAACTAGCTGTAGTTTTCAGCAACAAGGAATGGTTCAATTTCATCATAAAACCTCCTTTTGATTTCGCATGTTTATCAGCCAAAAAACAGAGAGAAGCAGTTTGGTTAACAAAAAACTATCATCATATTAACTGGAATGATGGATCAGTCTCATTTCAAAGCGTTTGCAAGTTTTTAAAATCGAATATAAGAAATTCACAAATATATGTTAAGGGGGGAGAGAAGAAAAAATGGCTGGAAAAAATTATTCATCAAACAGTTTATAACATTGAAGACATAGGCTGCATTAATTTCAAACAAATGGAAACTAAGCATTCCATATATCTCTATTGTGGCTATCACGACTATGGTGTTTGTGCCTTAAGGAATGCAATTTTACTTAAAAATGAAAGTGTTAACAAACTTTTAAATAAATGCTTATAAAAATTAAAATAAATGTCTTTTTATTTCAAACAAAAAACCTACATACATATATATTTTTTTCAGAGAACACACAAACAAACATACACAATCGTTCATTCATTCATTCATTCATTCAAATGGTCAAGGGAATATTTGGGCACAAAGAATAAACGCTTATTATTTGTTTGTATGTATATGCGTAAATGAAATAAATTTGTAGATATTTATGTACGCATGAATATGTACACCTTATCACATTTTATACTGACCAGGAAAGCAAGAAAGCGGACTGCCATACAGACTCACCAATCGTCACACACACAGACTGTCTGACAGCCAGACATTCCAACCGCCACTCAGAACACAAAAAACACACACACTTAAACATAGCATAAATATTCATATTCTACAAAATACAGAAATCGCACCACCATCCAGATCCCCAAATAAAATCCATCGATGATCGTCATGTATAAAATAAACAAAACATCAGTTTCAATATTTATGCAATAGTAATTTTTTTTTCACAACGTCTTCAAGATCAGAATAATCAAATTATTCCTCCAGACTCAAGCATTGCAAGCAAAAAAGTAAAAAAAAAAAAAACACTGAATTGCTGGACGACAAATCTTAAGTAAACACACCAAATTTTAATAAGCAAAAAAATAAAAGAAAAAATCTCACTCCAGCAAGAAGGAACTAACCACAAACATTAAGGGTATCCATATATAACTACTACACTTTTTAAATAGTGTGATTCCTAAAAATGCTTCTAAATTTTTTTATTCACCAGGCGTACACAGTGTAAATGGACAGACAGAAATTCCCACGCTCACATACCGACGGACATGTATTCTCAAGGTCACATATGGACAGACACAAATTCCCACGCTCACATACCGACGGACATGTATTCTCAAGGTCACATATGGACAGACACAAATTCCCACGCTCACATACCGACGGACATGTATTCTCAAGGTCACATATGGACAGACACAAATTCCCACGCTCACATACCGACGGACATGTATTCTCAAGGTCACATATGGACAGACAAATTCCCACGCCTACCCCAACATTTTATTTAAAACAAAAAAAAACAACAATGTGAACGCCCCTATTAAACCGTGGGAAAAAATACACACACGAACACACACAAAATGAAATTTGAGAATTTTGTGAAATTTGAGAATTTTGGCAATTAAAATTGAAAAATTTCAAATTTAATTGCTGAAATTTAATATTTTTAATGGTCACAGCACATACAGTTCCCTACTACTCATGTCGAACAAAGCATGAAATAAAATTTTTTTAACTTATAGGTGCCAGAGGTAGGGGAAAAATTTACAAAAAAACAGAAACCAACGTGTTGGATCGGTGGTCATCGAACTCGTTTAACGTACGTTTCATCAAATTTAACTTAAGGAACTGAAGGAATGGTGGAAAAAACAAGCAAAAAACTCATAAAAACTTGTTTGAAGTTCTTTTCAAAAAATTCTACTTTCATTTTAAAGCATTTTTTATTATGTAGCTATAATATTTTTAATTATTGTAGCTTTTAACAGAGAAAAATTATTTTTTTATGTGCGTGTGTTATTTTCTTTGCAGTACATGATGAGTATACGTAACTTAAGAAAAATAAAACAATCTAATATCAAGCATGAAATTCTGCGCTAAGATATGCAAAAGAACTAGAAAGCATATTAAATGTTTTAGATTTTTTAAGTTTCCTTCTTTAGACGAAGTTTTAGGGGAAATTTGGCGCGAAAAATGTCAAATTCCTGCCGAAGATTACACAAAAAATCTTTTTGTCATTTTGAAAGCTCATTTATTGGGATAAAAAAATTAAAGGCGGAAACCATTCCAACCATAAATTTAGATGAGATTGAGGAAGATATTGAATTCCAGTATTTACCAAGAAACACTCACTTTGAAAATGCCGTCGACCCCTTTTTTCAAACTGTGAAATACAAACAAAACTGTCAAATCTGTATAAGAAAATGTATAACGATCTCTTACGAAAATACCAGAAAGAAAACTAGAACTGTCCGAAAAAAGTTAGGAAATTCGGTTTAAGAATCTATTGATGCTCTCAAATATATTAGCATGGAATGCATAATATTTTGTAAGCTTTTGATAACTTCTCGCCCAAAGGTATATTCTGAAGACGTAAAGAATTTAGCTCAAAATATGTATTACAAGTCTCGATCCACATACAATTTTCTAGGAAACAAGTTAAAGTTTAACTTGCCTCATATTTCCACCCTGAATCGGTGGGTGCCAATAAACATTTTTCAACATGGGTTAAAGAATAATACGAAAGTTTTGGTTATAGACGAAATGAGTATGAAAAAATAGTTAAGGTATAATCAGAGTTTAGGTTTAAGAAATGGATTCGAAACAACAGGTTTTGTAACCACTAAAAGTATTGGTACTCATGCGTGTGTTTTTTATTGTAAAAGACTTGTTTTCTAATTGGAGTATAATTTTAAACTATTTTATTTCCTAAAACGGTTTATCTTGGCATACTTTAATTAATATTATAAAAGAAAATATAACCATTTTGAGAAGCATTGATATATATATATATATATATATATATAGCTAACAGCAAATGTTTTTCCAACCTGAAGATATCTGTGCAAACTCCATTTTTTTAACTAAATGACCAAAAAGTCTTTTGTGTATATGATTTCCCGCACTTAATAAAATCTTTGTGAAATGGGTGGTTGAAATGTGACCTTAAGACAACTGATGGAACTGTAAGCAATCAAGTAATTAAAGAGCTATTCGAAATGGAAGCAAAATGTGTCCAAAATCGACACGAAAACATATATATCCCAAAACATTTTAAAAAATGCGTGTGAAATTTGCAACCCAAATTTTAAATAATAAAATTAAAAAAATATTACTAAAAAATAATAAAAAAGTTTTTTTTCTACACACAAATTTTTAGAAACGTTTAAACTTTTGTTTACTTTTCTTTAAATCTCCAAATCTCTAGATTTTACCTTTATTATTGTTCAGTTTCGTAAAACTAAAGGTTCCTTTGTCCTTTATTTAGGTTTTTATATTATTTGTTGTTCTTTAACACAGACAGTTTTTGGAATAAATGAGTTCTAACTTAATAGTGAAAATAGAAACATTTTGATGACCCCGACGTGATATTTTTAGTAGTGGGTTAGAAAACGTTTGGTCAAACCAGATCAAAAATTGGATGAGTAAGAAAAAAACACAATAATTTTATTAAATTTATTAATTGGTTTTAATAAAAAAAAAATTAAAACAAAAGGTTAAAATAATGATTACTATAATGAATTCAATTCAACTAATTAAAAAGCAGAGAGTTAGGGCAAAATATTGCCGCCCTTTAAAATTCTTTGAGAGCCTTGGTGCAACAAAGTGATGTTAGTAGAGAGGAACTAGCAATAAATGTATCAAAATTCGGGGAATCTTTTAAAAACATTTATGCTGCATTTGAAAAAAAATGATAAGGATCTGCGCCCACCTTCCGCAACATTTAACCGAAATAACTATTATAAAACAGATTTTGTGAATATATCAAACAGTGAAAAGTAAAATTAATGAGGAAAACTTTACTAAAATTTTCTGATCAAACTTTAATAACAGGAAGATGTAGAACAAGTAAAAGTGCTATATTCGGCTGTGCCGAATCTTATATACCCTTCACTAACGTACGTCTGCTTACTAACTTATAAAATAGTTTCAGTTAGCATAAAATAAAAACAACTTCAGTTGCGGTTTTTGGTTAATCAAAAAAATTTCCAAAATTTCCCAACCTTGGAAACGAAATTTTAATTTTTCAAATTTTTTTTACCAATACAAGTCCTCATAATGTGTAAAGCTTTATTTAAGCAAAAGTAAAAATGTTTAACCATTTCGGTAACGTTCATGTTATACAAAATATTGCAGTATCCAACCCTGGAATCAAAATTTTTATTTTATTTTTTAATTTTTCATACCAATTTTGTTTTGCCTAAATAAAAAATAATTTTAACTTGGAAAAAACGACATTAATTGATTTTTGGTTAATTATTGTATAAAAAATTTTAAGTTTCGGAACCCTGGATGGAAACTTTAAATTTGTAAATATATTTTTCATCGATGCAAATCTTCATGATACCAAAAATGGTTTTATTTAAGAAAAACTTAAAATTTTTAAACAATTTAGTTACTATATGTACCACAAAATACCGAATGTGCAAAAAAAAAATCAATTTCCCACCCCTGCAGACGAAAAATAAATTTTTTAAAATAATGTTTTACCAATGCAAGTCTTCATGATGTATAAAGCGGTTTTATATAAGAAAAACTAAAATTTGTAAAAATTTTTGTCACTTTTCCCAAGAAAAAACGACGTTAGTTAGTGTTTGGTTATGTTAATGTATTAAAATATTCAAATTTCCTAACCTTGGATGGGAACTTTAAATTTAAAAATATTTTTCATCCATGCATATCTTCATGTTACCAAAAACGGTTCTATTTAAGAAAAACTTAACATATTTATACATTTTAGTTACTATATGTACCACAAAATACCGAATATGCCAAAAAAAAAAAAATTAATTCCCACCCCTGGAGACGAAAACTAAATTTTTTAAAATAATGTTTTACCAATGCAAGTCTTTATAATGTATAAAGCGGTTTTATATAAGAAGAACTAAAATTTGTAACAATTTTTGTCACTTTCATGTACCACAAAACATTGCATTATCCAACACTGAAAACGAAACTTTGATTTTTTTAAATATTTGATACCAAATTTGTTTTGCCAGAATAAAAAATAATTTTAACCAAGAAAAAACGACGTTAATTGATTTTTGGTTATGTTATTGTATTAAAATATTCAAATTTCTTAACCGTGGACAGGAACTTTAAATTTAAAAATATTTTTTCATCCATGCAAATCTTCATGTTACCAAAAACGGTTTTATGTAAGAAAAACTTAACATATTTATATATTTTAGTTATTAAATGTACCACAAAATACCGAATAATATTTCAATTTCCGATCCCTGGAGGAGAAAATTAAAACTTTTTAAATTTATTTTTTACCAATGCAAGTCTTCATGATGTATAAACTGATTTTATTTAAGAAAAACTACAAATTTGTAACCATTTCTGTCACATTCATGTACTACAACATATATCAGTTTACGAGCCCTGGAATCGAAATTTGTATTTTTTTTTAATTTTTGATACCAATTCTGTTTTACCAGGACAAAAAATAATTTTAACCAGGATAAAACGACGTTAGTTAATTTTTAGTTATTTTAATGTACAAAAAATATTAAAATTTCCTAACCCTGTATAAGAATTTTTAGTTTTTTAAATTTTTTTCCATCTATGCAAATCTTCCTGATGTATAAAACGGTTTAATTTAAGAAAAACTTAAAATTCTTAAATATTTTAATTATTATATGTACCACAAAATACCGAATGTATCAAAAAAAAAATCTATTTCCGGTCCCTGGAATCGAAAATTTAAATTTTTTAAAATTATTTGTTACCAATGGAAGTCTTCATGATGTATAAAGCGGTTTTATTTAAGAAAAATTACAAATTTGTTACCACTTTCGTTACTTTCATGTACTACAAAATATTGCAGTACCGAACCCTGGAATCGAAACTTTGATTTTTTTTTAATTTTTGATACCAATTTTGTTTGTGGAAATAAAAAGTAATTTTAACCAGGAAAAACGACGTCAGTTGATTTTTGGTTAGTTTATTGTATAAAAAAATTTGAATTTCCTAACCCTGGATGGGAACTCTAAATTTTTAAATTTTTTTTTCATTGATGCAAATCTTCATTACATCAAAAACGGTTTTATTTAAGAAAAACTTAAAATTTTTAAACATTTTAGTTATGATATGTACCACAAAATACCGAATGTGCAAAAAAAAAAAAATTTTAATTTCCCATCCCTGGAATTTTTTTTTTTTTTTAGTTTTAAATGGAAAATTGAGGAGTCCCAAGGCATGAAATAGGTTCAATTTTCAAATACGCATGAAAATAATC
>OY776279.1:55502699-55520199 GCA_963675445.1 Linnaemya vulpina
AAGCCACAGCGCACATAGAGTTCCGAATGATATATATAAATTTTTCAGACATGAGGTCGAATTTTTAGGATTTGTTGTCTCTCGAAATGAAATAAAAACATCTGCTGAAAAAGTTAAAATGATGTTATTATAGAAAATTTGTAAAGGACTACGCTGCAATAACAAAACCACATACAACGTACCTATGCGGTGCAAACGCCATATAGGCACAAAATAAATAAAAATATGTTAAAACTAAGTCAGGCGATTAAGCATAAGATGCTTTTAAAATATTAAACCCTGACCTTAAAAAGCCATTTGAGGTGGGTATTAAAAATTTTAAGAAACTATCTTTACGGAGAGAAAATACAACTTGTTATATGTTGATGTTGGCCGTAATGGTCATGTGTTCAGATGGTGGAGTTTTCGGAAACTGTTCTTTTCAATGTGCTTTGGATAATAATGACTTAAATTTACCACTAACAAAACCTATTCGAGGTTGCAAAATTTGTTGCAGATGATGCTTTCCTGGTAAAAGTTTATCTGCAGGACATTTAATTTTTAATTGCAGGCTATCCATGTCCTTCCAAGCTAAATGCCGAAAAAACAAGCCATAAAGCTCTAGCTTGCTGCACAATTTTTTTAAAGACAAATTTAAATTTCACCACGTCGTTGCTTACAGATCGCTATGATGCTTTTATTCCTGGCACATGGAGAAATGATTTTCCACTGTCTGCTGTGAATCAAACAAAAAATTATCCAAGTTGTTAAATAAGTAAAGCAAAGGCTGTTCGTGAAATAATCAAAAATTATTTTATATCTCCAATTGGAGAGTCGCCCTGGCAATATAAATATATATCAATAGTACATAACTAGAATTTAAACTTTTAATTTTGTATCGAAAAATTCCCTTTTTTAACTCAAACAATTTTATTAAATTTTAGTTTTTAAAGAATACTATATTTAATTTTAACATAGTTTTTATAAAACATAACTTAAAAAGGAGTGAGATCCTCACAAACAAATAAATGTGTAAAGAGGCCAAGTTGATATATAAGTGCTCTTCCATGAAAAGTACTGAGGTCAAAATTTGGACCAAGTTCTTGTTTGATTCACATTTACACTTTTGTGAGGATTATAGCTACCTCAATATCATATAAACAAACACTTTAATATTAAATATTAAAATACAAAAATAGATTTATGCATAGAGTCTCAATTTTTTTATTCTGCTTCCAAAGTTGATTCCATTGCGGCTTTAACAAGGTGCATATGCAATTTATTGTCAGTCTTCTTGTTTTTCTTGAAAATTTTTCGCATTTGTGATGCCAAATACATCAATGTCAATTTTGTCAAGCTTGACTATCTCATAATTTGTTGTCTCAGGGAGAATAGAATTTTGCGATGTACCCTGACTAAGTTTTTTCCAAATGTAGCGTCGACATAGTACATGAACTTTTTGAAGTCGAATGGCGATTATAAAATTGCAAAGCAGTCCAATGTAGCTTGATGTCTTCGGCTCCCTGGCCAGATTTTGATTTAAGTTTTTTTTACATTTTGAAATGTCGTTTTGACATTGGACCATTTGGTTTTACAATTTTCCACGGTGTAGCCTGTACAAATTGTTTCAATTTCACGCCATGAATGCTCCCGTTTAAATCAGTTTTTGTAGTCTGAGGATGAATACTCCCAAATACATATGTGCTGTTCTAAAGCTTGTATTAAGTCATTTATACCACTGTAGGCCACAGATGAGAGTACACTTGCTTGTTTTTGTTTTGGACAAAAGTGTTTGTAGCTGTTGATCGAGAGAAAGTACACAAGTTCAGTAGAACTATCCATTACAATGCAAACATCGAATTATATATGACTTATTAAAGTGGAAGTTTATATAATATCTTTAGTTATTCTCAGAAATGTTGAGTAAAGGTTCCCTGATTATCTGCATTAACCCCAGTGAAATGCGCATAGGAACTAGCTTAAACCCCTCAATTAATCACTTTAAATTTTTTATTAACATTTTGGGAAAAAAGAATCAGTACGAAATTAAAATTAAAGAGCTTTAACCGACAATTCCAAAAAACATGTACTATATTGAAAATATAGTGTTCTAATATATAAGTTAATGTCCGTTATAATGTCCAGCGTCATTTGGTACATTGAAGTCTCTGCATTTCCACCCAAGTGTTAATTTGATTATTTTAAGGCTCTTGCAATATTTGCTAACGCAACATTTTATATCGTGTTACATAATTGACTTTATTTGGCCAATTGGCTGAAAAATTTTATGTGCCGATTTTTGCTGGTTTAGCAATTGGTTTTGGGTTTCCTCCGAGAGGCTCACATAGTGAGATATAACCAGTAATTAAATAAAATAATTTGAATAAAAGTAGACTTAATATTAAATTTAATAAAAACTAAAAAAATTTCGAATAAAAAAGGTTTAAAAGGTTTTAATAAATAAAAACTGAAAACTTATGGAAACATTAAAGAGAAACCATAAGATTAATAAATTGTAATACTAAAAGATAGCTTTTGAAAAACTTTTACAAATACTTATTATTTGACAATTGTAAGAAGCAATAGAAAAGAAGTTAAGACGAAAACAGAGCTGAAAAAAGTGGGAAGAAGACAAAAGAATAGCTGCCTAAAAACAACTATTGTATTTTTTACCGTTTTGTTTAAGATTTAAAATAATTTTTAATTCAAATTAAATTTCATATCGGCCTACATAACTTTCGGACTTTAAATTAATACTTTTGTTTTGCCGTTTATGGATTCTTATTAAATTTTCAGGAGATCAGAAGAACTCTCAGCTAGGATACGACAGACAAGAGGCAGCCACAGTAAGAAATAGTAATAGTATGGACACGAAAAATTTTAAAATTCTTCTAAATACTGCCATTAATCAGGCTGTACAAAGAACTAAAAAAGCATTTGAAGCCACTATCAATGATTTGACTGCTAGAGGTCAATAGCTTAGAACCACCGTCCGCTGTCGAAGAATATAGAGAAATCGAAATAAGACCAGGGGTACAATGTGATGAAGCTCTAGATATAGTCAAGTCTGTACCTGAGTTCTAGAAGAAATTCTAAAAGAATTGAGGGAAGCAGAAACCAGGTGAAAGAAATTATTAATAAGACATTAATACATTTATGTGTAGTAACAACACTAATTGTAATAGTAAGATTCCTTAAAAAATATGTAAAAAATCAAGTAAAAAGGAATAGCACTAGAAATATTACCCATAATTAATGTATACACATAATTTAAATCTTAACTACATTTTTTTAAATGTTTTTCATTCAATGGAGGAAACATTTAATAAAACTAGATCAGTTGTGTTATTTAGTATGAAGGTTTCACTTCATTGTTCCTATAATATATATCAATGAAAATTTAATATACATAGTTTATTTCCCAACCTCTTGATAAAGTCAACAAATAATTAACGAAACGTCGGGAAAAAATAAATAAAACTTCTTTTTTATTTTCATTATAACCTAGGCCTTATTAGCCTCCAACAAAAAGCATACAAAACTAGATATATTTTGAATAATGCCAGGAAGAATTTTAATCGTCGTTACACGACAGAAACTAGAGGCAAAAAAAGAAGACAAAAATTTTCAGAGTTTAATAGTTTTAAAAGAATTAGACCAGAAATATTAGAAGTATTAGAACTCTATAGAGATAGAAAAACAATACCCAATAGACAACAGCAAAATACAAATGTAAATCCAAATTAATACTAATTTTTACAGGTATAAAAGAAGATCTACACAACTTCCTATCTAATCTAGAATTAATTTGTGAAACAATAGCCACAGAAAAAAAAACTTCTTCTTCAAATTTGTGTTCAATACAAGATTAGATTTAAAAGTCCAGAATAGGATAAAACAGGAAACTGTACCAAAATCAGTGACTGAGTTAAAAGCGGCATTGAAGAAAACTTATAAACCCTCAAAGAACTCAACCGTAATTGTGAACAAACTAACTGGATTAGTTCAAAGAAACGAGAATCTGATTGGTTTCGCAAATAAAATATATTCTTTGATTTCAAAATTAAATAAAATTCACGTCTCAGAACAAGGCGAAGAAAGTAGAGCGCCAATAATAAATGCTAATGGTAAAATGACCTTCAATTCATTTCTGAATGGATTAAGAGACCCGCTAATAGTTTCGACCATTGAAGCGAGCCAAGTAAAAAATTTCACTAATGCTCTAAGAATAATAAAAAACATGCTTTCTAGAACAAGTCAAAAGCAAGTTTTATTTCAAAATGTTCACACTGTCAGGAACAACAACAATAGGTATAATAATAGCAATAGAAATTTTAACAGGAACAACCACACTAACAACAGGAGGAATGTTTACGAAAACAATAATAATAACAATATTTAATTTTGTGTATTTATGTTTAACTTAAATTCTTATTTTAATTATTTTTCAAGCTATAGGTCTAAGAATTGAAAATAAAACTATTATTGTTTTATTTCGGTATACCTTCGGTATTCTTTCGGTATTTATCACAAACATAAATTGATTTAATTTAAGTAAAACGTATTTATAAATATTTGTTTAAAACTATAACATCACGTGCATATATTTTGCCTTGCCTTTGAGTAAACTTGTCTAGTTTAAACAAGGGTAAAATGTTTACCAATAGTTTGGAAGGATCTAACAGAAAATGCATTATATGCTTTTGTCGGCATTCTTCTAGCAATGGGAGTTTCACATAATAATATGCAAAGTCCACGATTTATTTTCTCAACGAAAATCTTGCGAATAATTATAGTCCGCATGAAAGTGTAACCATTGACGAGCAATTATTTCCATACCGGGAAAATATACACAATGTATACTAACAAAACCTGCAAAGTATGGTATAAAAATTTGGTGGGCCTGTGATTCGAAAACAAAGTATCCATTACAAGGAACATTATACACAGGCCCAAAAAAGGTAAACAACGCGAAATAAATCAAGGCGAAAATGTTAGGCTGCAACTTTCAAAGCCATACGCTAAAAGTGGTCGCACAGTTGTTGCTGACAATTTTTTTACATCTTTAGAAGGAGCAAACGTCTGGCTAATCTAAGTCTAGCATTCGTTGGCACTATTCGATCTAACAAGAAATGCATTCTTACAGAAATGAGAAAAAGTTTTTCACGACCTGTTCAGTCATTTGTTTTTGGTTTTGACGACAATTTGGTTTCACTTTGCAGTTATGTTCCAAAAAAGAATAAATCCGTTAATCTTCTGTCCACTGTACATTACAAAGATAAATGTGAACGTGAAGCCAATAAACCAGAACCAATGTACTCTGATTCTATTTCTTTATGAATTAAAAACATTATATTAAATGAAATTAATTAACCACTTGTATTTTTTAATTATAATTCGATATAATTTAAACCGTTTTCACAACTACTTACATAAAAAAATAATGTTAAATTATGCAAAAACGTTAACATTTATAAGGGGCCTGGCCAGACCCAGTATGGTACTAATGTGAAAAAGTAAAAGTGTGCGTCACGAAGTCACAGTCATGGGTCTGGCCAGACCTTTTCCAATTTATTTTGCATTTTAAATATGTTTACGATATGGCTAGAAATTTGATTTTTCAGGTACCCTTCTGAAATTTTCTTGGCTTTCTCGTGGTGAACAAACAAAAAAGGAGTTAGAAGGATATTTTGAAACCTATGTCATATTAGTACCACAGTGGGTCTAGCCAGACCCACATATATTTTGTATGAAAAATTGTAGTACATTCGTATTTAACCATCCGTCACTTGATTATTTTTTAAATTTGTTTCTATAAAATACTTTCGAAGCCATCATCATTCCTAAATCAATTGACTAAAATAGGTGTTCAGCAAAAAAGTTTTATATTTACGCCCAGACAAACGCTAAGTAGCCACCACTTATTAGAATTTTCGGAAAATGAATGATGAATTAGAACTTATTTTCAATACGCGACATTCTAGTAACTTAGATTTTTACATCAGAATTGCCGAGTCTTTGGCAATATTGTTTTTGTATGAGCGAAATTATTTTACATGAGGAATGTTGTATCTATTTCTAATAATTTCCTTGTTTTTAAATAACAAAATGAGCGCGATTTTCCATGTCTATTTTGTAGTTCATCCCATTTTCGACAGGAGTGTTAATTATATGTAGCATTTCTACTGTGAATCTTTTTTTTATAATTATGTTTTTGTAATATTTTTTTATTATTTATGTCTGGCGAGTGGCCATGCAATGTACAATGGGCTGCTATTGCGGTTGTTTGTTCTAAATTTTCGTTTATAATTAGATTTGTGTGCATCCAATATTGTCCTTAGTTTTGATTTTGTTGTTTCTATAAATAAATATATATATATATATATATATATATATATATATAAATATATATATATATATATATATATATATATATATATATAAATATATATATATATATATATATATATATATATGTATATATATATATATATATATATAAATATATATATATATATATATATATATATATATATATGTATATATATATATATATATATATATATAAATATATATATATATATATATATATATATATATATATATATATATATTATATATATATATATGTATGTATATAGATATATATATATATATATATATATATATTTATATATATATATATATATATATATATATATAAAGAAATTAAAAATTATTCCTATTTGTTTACATATAAAAATAACATTTGCTTTATATTTTTATATGCAAAGTTCAATCCTTTTGGTCTTAGAAAGCTTTTGTACATTCAACATCTACGGATGTGATCGGCGCATATTTAAATGATTATATTTCTTTAATGATATATATTTCTTTAACGGAATCATCACAAGGTATTGAAGCTAAAACGCCAGCTATTAGTATTTTTTTAAAATCCAATATTTTTTTTAACGTCATATAGTTTGCTCCGAATTTTTTCGCTAATTATGCCCTCAACCGCATTAATTTTATTTATAGCTTCATCAATTATTATGATTTGGCTGGGCAATGAAAAAAATTGTTGAAGCTTATTAATTGTGTTAATGAGAAACGCATAATTTGCATTAACAAACCATTTCATCATTAATTGAATGTAAATTTAAAACTTTTTAATTTTCTTTACTGCTATGGCGTCTTCTTCATTCAAAGCTTCCACAACATCTGTAAACTATCTAAGTAGTTTGCGTAATAAGCCACAGGAAGATTTACATCAGGATACTTTTCTTTAAAAAGCGCTAAGTCCGTAATAAAATCTCAAAAATAATTTTGTTGTTGAAGCTTGAATTTTTAACAATATATGCCACAATAATATAGATTTGTAACAAAAATATGTAAATATATGCATTTTCATCAAAATATGCACTAACAAATTGATGCCATTTTTAAGCAAACACATATGCCAAGTTTCTCAGAAGGAATAACGCAGTCGAATTTCTACAACACTGATAACGTTGGCATTGCTCTAAAAAACAAAAATAATTTAAACTCCCAATTTTCGAACATTAAAACAAAAAGACACATATTAGAATGTGAAGAAGAACACCAAAGGTGCTCGAAATATAGAAATAAAATTTATGCATATATACCGAAATAAAATTTAATAAGAGTTTTGTTTTCAATTCTTAAACCTAGAGCCTGAAAAATAATTAAAATAAGAATTTAGAATAACAGTAATAGTAATAACAATAATAACTATAGATTTAACCGTGGAAACAACAACTTTTCAAATAGAAACAGTAGCAATAACCGACAAATTATAATAATAATATTAACATTAAGCACAATAACAATCCTAAAAACAATAATTATAGAGGAAACAGTAGATACGGAAACAATAATAGATATAGAAGAAACAATAACGTCAACACTATAAATGAGCAACAAGACCGTATAAACTCCGGTGGTTCCAATAACTCCGGAGACAACAAAGTAAACACAAACAATATTTATAGCATGTCATCCAATCTAAGAAATTATGTTATATTGAATATTTTAGATACGGACAAACAACTAACATTTTTGATAGATACAGGCGCAGATATATCCATATGTAAATAACACTTTTTGTATCGATATGAAAAGAGTTCGGATGATTATTACAAAATAACAGGAATTTCACAAGAAGTTATAAGATCCCTTGGATCCACAATCACCAGAATTTAAATAAATAATATAATGATTGAACAAAAAATACATATAGTATCGAATGGTATCCCCCATAGTCAATATATTTGCAATATAGGCTATAGCTGATTTCTTTTCTAAAAAATAATGAAACATTTTTTCCACTTTTTAACAGAAAATAGCAACATTTTGTTATTTAAAAACAAGGAATTTATTAGAAATAGATTCAACATTCCTCACTTTTACAAAATAAGTGAAAAAATGTTATATTGTTACAAAGATTGGAAATAGATTTAAAATAAAACGACAATGTGGCTAATTGTACTTGGCAGCACTGCCAATTAATCTATAGTTGTCAAAATGTTACAACCCTGGTCAACACTATATAGATAATATTCAAACTAACGGAAATGGAATACTCCAGAATATACAAGATCATTCAAGGCTGTGCCAATAAGAGTAAACCACAACAACAACAAACCTAGCAACATAAATGCTAAGAGATGTTATTCTTAATGATCTTGTATGCAAGTATTCGCTGCTAATAAAGCTAAACAGATCCACAAGTATACACAGCCATATACACGTAGAAGAAACAAAACCACACACTCATCCGTACAACCACTCATAGTTACCATAGGCAAAACACACAGAACACTCATACATTCAACCATACATAGTTACCATAAGCAAACCAAACAAGCCAGCATTGTCATGTATACAAACACACACATGCCAAGTAAAATACAACCACCATACCCAGAACTTTCGCGAGGTTACCAGACGACGTCATTTTTGCTATATAAAGGCGCTGCCAGAGCTCAGAGAGTCAGTGTGATATCAAATATAGACGTGTTAACATCGCTAAGTGTTGAGTAGTACAAATACTCGTGTAAATAAAGTAACAAATAAAGTGTTGCCGCATTATATTTCTAAATTAATTTGTCCGTGTTTTAATTTGATGCAATAAAACGAATCCTTGAAGGATAAGTAATAAAACCGTTTTTACGAAAAGGTCTAAAAACGTAACAATTGGTGTCAGAAGTGGGATTGCAAAAATAATTAAAAGGACATTGCAATTTAAAGAAAGAAAAAAAAGGACATTATAAAATTAAAATAAATAATCATGAAATTTGATGAGCTAAAAGTTTAACAGCTGAAAAAGGAGCTCAGTAAGCTGGAATTTCCAACTACAGGTAACAAGGCTGAAGTGCAGAAGAGGCTAATAGATGAGTTTAAGAATCGCGGCATGGACATCAGGACATACGAGTTTGAGGACAAACACGATGTGCAGGTATGCCCTCCTGTCACGACCAGCAGCATGGACATAAATTCAATGTTCGCTGCTATGATGATCCAAATAAAACAGAACTCTCAGCAGATGCAGGAAAAGCTTGTAGCCGAAATAAGTGATATAAAACAAAACTCTCAGCAGATGCAGGAGGCATCAAGGATAAACAGTGACAAGCTTGTAGCCGAAATAAGTGAAATAAAACAGAACTCTCAGCAGATGCAGGAAAAGCTTGTAGCCGAAACTCAGCAGATGCAGGAAAAGCTTGTAGCCGAAAATCAGCAGATGCAGGAAAAGCTTGTAGCCGAAATACAGGAGTCAAATAAAGCCATGAACGAGACCCTGGTAGAGGTTTCTGAAGCCATTAACAGGAGGGTGGATTCTATTGAGAATAAATTCTCAGAGCTGGAGGAGCGTGCAAAGGAGTTCGAAGAAAAATTGCATGCTCTAGAGGACAAAATGCATAACCTGGAGTATAGCGGCGGGCCAGTACGAGCAGTTGCGGAGGTTTCTGCTCGGATAAAAGCGCCATGCTTCGACGGCAGCGTACCATTAGGCATCTTCAAATTCCAGTTCGAGACGGTTGCTAGCAGAAATGGATGGGATGCTGAAGAAAAGGCCATAGAGTTGATCTTGTCCTTAAAGGGTACAGCCACAGAGGTACTTGAGACTGTGCCAGTAAGCAGCAGACACAACTATAATGAAATAATGGCAGCATTGCAGCGCAAGTATGGTGGTGAGCACAAGCGCGATTTATACAGAATGGAATTGCGATGTAGAGTTCAGAACCCTAACGAATCTCTACAAGATTTCGCAATGGAAATCGAGCGTTTAGTGCAGCTCACATATCTAGGCGAGAGTCACCCGTTCCTGGACCATTTTAAAACTGAGGCTTTCGTTAACGGCATTCGCGACTCTGATGTTAAACTGGCGGTATGCGCTACGCAGAAATCCACTTTCGCTGAAACTGTGCCATTTGCGCTGGCCCAAGAGACTGCCAGGATGGTTTTCAAGCCACAGATATGTAAAGTGCGGAACGTGGAGGTTTTGTCTGAGGAGGATAACAACCTAGTGGCTAGCGTTAAGGAGGCATTGCGACAACTGCTGGCAGAGAAGGCTATCAAAGGAAAGCCTAAGTGCTTTAACTGCGGAAAGATCGGTCATTTTCAGCGCACCTGCAAAGCATCAAGGAAGACATTTAAAGTGCGGAATGTGGAGGTTTTGTCTGAGGAGGATAACAACCTAATTGCCAGCTTTAAGGAGGCAATGCGACAACTGCTGGCAGAAAGTGATATCAAAGAAAATCCTAAGTGCTTCAACTGCGGAAGGATCGGTCATTTTCAGCGCAGCTGCAAGGCATCAAGGAAGAGAGGTAGATCTGTTTTGCCACCAAGAAAGAGCATTGAGCATAGAAGAGGCACAAAGCATAACAATGCGGATGCTCTTTCAAGAAGACCCTGCTGTTCAGAGCGTAAACATTGTGATACAACCGAGCAAAAGGAAGGCGTTGTTGATGTTCGGCTAATTCACATCGGCCCTGATGAAGACTGGTCAGCGGCACAGAGGGACGACAGCATGCTAAGGAAAATTATAGCGGCCAAAGAAGAAGACAGACGACCGTCCCGGAATGAAATTTCGGCTGAAAGCCCACACGCTAAATCTTATTGGGATCAGTGGAACAGCCTCAAGGTAATAAAAGAGTGTTTATACCGCGTATGGGAAAGTGTAGATGGCAAAACAACTTCAAATTTAATAGTTGTGCCACACTCCAAGATAAGTAAAGTTTTACAGGAGTTTCATAATGGACCCAGTGGCGGTCATCTTGGAGTAAAAAAACACTTGAGAGACTGAAGCAGCGTTTTTATTGAGTTGGATGTCGACAAGCCGTCGCCGACTGGATAGCAAACTGTCCACAGTGCAAAGCAGCCAAAGGCCCAGTAAGAGGAAGCCGGGGACAGCTACAACAGTACAACTCAGGAGCTATTACGTCCCAAGAGAAAGACGACTTAAACGAACGGCATGAGTTCGCGCGTAATCGAATCCAGATGGGCAGTGACAAGATGAAGGCTAGGTATGACCGCGCAGCAAACTCGGAGGGATTTATGGAAAGACAATTGGTTTTACTGTATAACCCGCAACGGAAGAAAGGATTGTCCCCAAAATTACAGACTCACTGGGATGGCCCGTATAAAGTAATTAAGAGAGTGAATGACGTTGTATACCGGATACAGAAGCACAATAGCCCAAGGTCGAAAATGAAGATAGTACATCTCGAACGATTGGCGCACTATGGAAGAGGTGATTGTATGCCTATTCGGGTCGAACAGGCTTAAGTGGGCGGCAGTGTTACAAAGATTGGAAATAGATTTAAAATAAAACGACAATGTGGCTAAATGTACTTGGCAGCACTGCCAATTAATCTATAGTTGTCAAAATGTTACAACCCTGGTCAACACTATATAGATAATATTCAAATTAACGGAAATGGAATACTCCAGAATATACAAGATCATTCAAGGCTGTGCCAATAAGAGTAAACCACAACAACAACAAACCTAGCAACATAATTGCTAAGAGATGTTATTCTTAATGATCTTGTATGCAAGTATTCGCTGCTAATAAAGCTAAACAGATCCACAAGTATACACAGCCATATACACGTAGAAGAAACAAAACCACACACTCATCCGTACAACCACTCATAGTTACCATAGGCAAAACACACAGAACACTCATACATTCAACCACACATAGTTACCATAAGCAAACCAAACAAGCCAGCATTGTCATGTATACAAACACACACATGCCAAGTAAAATACAACCACCATACCCAGAACTTTCGCGAGGTTACCAGACGACGTCATTTTTGCTATATAAAGGCGCTGCCAGAGCTCAGAGAGTCAGTGTGATATCAAATATAGACGTGTTAACATCGCTAAGTGTTGACTAGTACAAATACTCGTGTAAATAAAGTAACAAATAAAGTGTTGCCGCATTATATTTCTAAATTAATTTGTCCGTGTTTTAATTTGATGCAATAAAACTAATCCTTGAAGGATAGGTAATAAAACCGTTTTTACGAAAAGGTCTAAAAACGTAACAATATGTTTTCTAGAAAAGAAAACGCCATAATACAAGCATATTTAACTGTTGATATAAATAATAAAAATGTAACTGTTCCAATTTTAAATAGTGTTGTTACTATCAATAAAATAACCGTACCTCAGAGAAGTGAGATAATAATACCTTTTACTAAAGGCGTGTATTTAGCAAATGCAATAATTCCAAAAGAATGGCATTCAATACCTGAATGTATTAAACGCAACAGATAAAGTAATGATAGTAGAATTAATGAAAACAGAAACAGTTCCTTGACGGGATTATGAAATTTGTTATATGAGCAGCAATTTTTATAAACACAAACACACAGTTGAACGTTTTGAAAAATTAATAGATATATCGTGTTTATTATAGAGTGATACAACTTTGTGTTGGCATAACTGCTTTATTTGACCACCCATTTAACAGCTGATAGTTGTTTTTTGTTAAGTTTGCTTTGACATTTTATTGTGGATCGACTTACACCAGAGCAACATGGGCAAATTGTGGAAATTTTTAATGAAAATAATGGTTCTATTCGTCAGACTTATCGTGCACTTCATCCGTTCAAAATTTTATTTTCCGATTAAGCCCATTTTTGGTTGAATGGGTACGTTAATAAACAGAATTGTCGCATTTGGAGTGAGGAGAATCCTCAAGCTTTTGTCGAAACACCACTACATCCACAGAAAATTACTGTTCTATGCGCTTCAAAAACAATGATGGTCAGAATGTTACTGTTTGTGAAAATTGGTGTTCCAGATTGCGCCTTGTAGGCGCCAGCCGTGGCATAAAATTTTGTATCCAATAAAGACCGTTTCACTGATATCAAAAATATATGTTTTAATTATGATTTAAACTTGTATCACTCTATAAGAAACAGCCTAAACTTTCAATTTGGATGAATTAGATGATACGAATAGACATGAACTAATAGCCATACTAATGATATATCAATCCATATTTCACATGGAAGGTGAAGACTTGACGACAAAATATTTCTACAAACAATATATTAACCTGAATGATAAAAGTCCTGTATATATAAATACCCTACAAGAGATGAACGACTGAAACTAATACACAAAAAAACATTTTCACTAACCCAATTAAAAGTATTTTAGCCTAACAGCGTTACCACTTTCAGACTTTTCATACTAAATTTTTACGATTTGTTTTTAGTTGATCAAATATGTACTTTTTTAGTATGTACAAGTTCAATGAAGTTGCAAGAATATTTATATATTAAACCAAGTAACAAAACTTAGTTTAATTTTGCTCTAATTGTTGTTTTAAATGTTTCACGAGATTTAGGGATTTTTGGGATCATCAAAAATATATATAGGATTTAAGAAAAGAAGTATGAGCGACAACGCTGGGTTTTACAGGCTGGAATACTGTGTGCAAGTGTAAGACAATAAATTTGTCAAACTTTTGTATAGAAAAGCTTCTAAATGAAAGAAAAAATTAAATAAGATGTACAATATAATATATATGATTTATTTCACAATTATCTGCCAAGCCAAAATGCATTGCACAAGTAAGTTTAGTTTTAAAGAAAAAAACAAGGTATAAAACTAAATTTATTTCCATCTTTAGATGTATGAAACTATTGACAATGTTTCATACATCGTTGAATTTTCAAGCCATAAATGAAATGGTTAGTTAAGAGGATTTCAACCAGAATATCTCCATACGGGTATACTAAATACATAGTAATCACGACGACCCTAGCATTTTTGGTGGATTGTTCTTTAGGTTTGTTGTCTACCACGGGCTTATTTAAATATTTGGTCGATGGACTGATATCAGTAAGTTTTGTGTATGTTAATATATAAAATAAGCATACTTGTATGTATATAGAAATAATAAATTTGTTATAAATTAATTGAAATGATATTAAATGCGTTTTATTTCATCGAATTTGGTTAGTTCAGTATTGTTAGCAACCCCATCTTCGGTGACACCATACCCGTTAAGGGTGACCGGTCAGCAGTGAAACCATAATTGTCATTAGTGAAAAATATATATAGAACAGTAACATTAGAGAAAGTAGTTTGAATGTTCTACAGGCGATTATATACACAAGTTAGAGAGGGATGCAAGATTACACGTGTACAAAAGCTTCAGTCAGTTTTTTCATTTTGGCCTTAATAAAATGATAGAAACTTTGTTCTACGTGCCAGTCATATGACCGGTAATATGACCGGCACTGTTCTTGTAGGGTAACTACATTAGTTTAGATGATATCTTAGACAGACTGGGTAGAGCAAAACATTGGATATGGCAAGTTCTTTCCATCAAATAGAGTTTGATCAGAAATCTCGACCATGTAAAGTATTTTTAACTCCGAGTGGTCACTACCAGTTCACTAGATTACGTTTTGGTTAGATATCTTCCAATAGTTTTCAAGGTATATTAACTATAGCCTTAACATGTCTTGAATCAGAAGCTTTTCGGTATATATACGATATCATAGTTTTTGGTTGTAGTTTAAAACATCACAACACCAATTTGATGAAAGTATTTGATAGATTACAAGGATACAATCTAAAACTTAATCCTAATAAGTGTTGTTTCTTAAACCAGAAGTCGTCTTTCTTGGATACTTGATCACCCCAAATGGAATTAAACCTGATCTATGAATATTTTGTTTAATAAAAATATATCCTATTCCCAAAAATATGGATGATGTTAGAAGATTCCTACAATTTCACAATTATTATCAAATATATTCATCAAAATTTTGCTGACATAGAAAGTTCTCTGAATGCATTATTGAAAAAGGGTACAAAACTCGAATGGTCAGACAACTGCCAGACAGCATTTGAAGCTCTAAAAGATGAATTAATAAATACAACAGTTCTAATATATGCAGATTTTTAAAACCATTCTATCCCAAGGAGAAGTCGGTAGGGATAACTCAATTTCTTATGCAAGTCGATCTCTCAAATTATTTACAAGAAAAGAGTTATGCATACAAACGCCGAAGCATTGTCACGAATAGAACTAGATTCCAACATAATGAAAACCATGGTATCTAAGAGATAGCAAAAAATATGAAAAAACAATTAAATAAGAATGAGGAAAGCATTAAAAAAAATAAAAATGTGGAAAACATTAAAAAGGATAAAATTCAAGAAAATATTGAAGATGAGATAGCATATCCCATTGAGCCTGATCAACTCAAAGTATGGGAATGTATATTCATCAATGATATAAAGCTAGCAAGAAAATTTATATTTACATTAAATAAGTCGACAAATAAAAGTTTCAAAATTGAAAACAATCATGCTAAGAACGAAAGACGAGCAGGATGTAGTGAAAATCCATGTTATATTGATAATATATAGCACAAACTATCATCTGAATGAACCAGGCTGAATATTAACAAATTTAGAGAAAATATGAACAATAACGACGTCAAAATTATGTTATATAGCAATCCTCAAAGAATATTACATGAAAACAGAAAGTATGAACTAATTAAATTATATCATAGCACACCATGCGGTCGTCATTTCGGAGTAAGGAAAACTCTAGAGAAACTAAAAGCGATACATGAATTTTGACTCAGGCCTTGTAAAAATTATTGGTTATCTCATTAAAAAAGGATTCAGATTTCAGCAATGTTTCTCCTGCGTTTATTTGTTTTTAGTGATTTTAGTTAAATTTAAACATTTAGAAAAATGTGAGTGGAAAGCGGGTCCCTGACTTCACATACAACTACACTGCAGACAAGCTTTTGAGCTTTGCGGATTTCGATATAAATATGAATAAAATGATACCACATCAAATCATATACTTAATTTCTTTTGTTTACGACAACTGCTCTAAAGAGTTACTTTGAGTTTTGTGATTTTCGTCGATTCTTATTTATGGAAGTATTTGTGGGTGGTAGGCAAATTTCATTTTTATATATACGGCAACTGCTTTCAGAGGTATTTTGCGCTTTGCGGTTCTTGTCGATTCTTCCAGATTTAAGGATTTGTGCGGCCTAGGGGTATCCTTAAGCCGATTTTGTCGAAAACTCACAAGTAATTAAACCGATCCTATATTAAATGATACACAAAATTTCATTTGTCTATGGTAACCCATCTAGAAGATATTTTTGGTATTCTGAATTCGAATGATTTTTCAACATTAAAGAATATATAGGCGGTAGGCGTATCCTTCGGCCAAAAATTTCGCGAATGATCATCTTGAATCCATATCAAGTAACACACCAAATTTCATTTATCTAGGACAACTCCTCCGATTTTCGTCCATTGGTTGCATGGGATGGTAGCACTGTGCGACGATCCCTATAAGCTTCTTGAATGGACTTCCTCTGATAGTGCCACCCATCATAGGGGCGATCCCGCTGCGGAATCGATGAGAAAAGCTTAAAGTTCTCCATCACCAATGCGCCAAAAATGGAAAGAACTCCAGCAAATGTACAAGAAGAAACTTCACGAAGAAAACATAGAGGCTGGTCAGCCTGACAATATCAAATATGGGCTTGTTCCTCCTAATGAGAACGCAGAAAGAGTGCACACATGAGGTGACGGCTTTGTGCAAGTCGCTGATTTAAGTACTCAAATTGGTCTCAGCAAAAGATCTATATCCAAATTTTGTGGAAACTGACTAGAAGCAGATGCTCTGCACTGGCTAGCAGTCTCTCATAGTGTCCCTTTCAATCTAACTGTCCCCCAATGTCTCCCTTAGTGTCACTTCCAATCTACATGTTCCCCAATATCGCGATAACTCACCCACATTAATGCCACAGTCTTGTAAACTTAAACAAATTCACTATTTATTCACTTGTCAATTCACTATTTATGTTGACGTTGCAGTTAACGTTTTGGGATTCGGAGAGTAATGCTATCGATTGTAGCGCTTAAAAATCCCATAAAGCAGTATTAATCATTGTGCTAGATTAAATATGTATGAAATAATCCAAAAGAAAGACGATGAGATGAGGCC
>OY776279.1:55525199-55532699 GCA_963675445.1 Linnaemya vulpina
ATCTGTTATTTTCTATACAAAATCTCTATATTCTTAAAAATAAGCATTTATCTATCTCTGTATATCTCTCTATTATATCAAATTTTTCTTCAATAGTATTTATTGCCAAATCAACTGGTATACTGGGAAATAGAGATACTACATCAAATGAAACTAATCTTTCACCATTACCTATTTCTAGGTTTAATAATCAATTTTTAAATTCTAATCCATCCTTAACATTGTATACTGAATTTTCAGTAATCGTTTTCAAAATATCTATAATATATTTACATAGATGATAAGATGGTGAATTTATATAACAACAAATTGGTCTTAATGGAAACTGATCTTTATGAAATAATTTAATATAATAATCATTATTATAGATTTTAAAATATTTTATGTATTGTGTATGTAATTTAACATAAACAAATAATTCTAATAATTAAGTTCTATAAATTAAATATCTACAGTTCTGAGCTAAATTGTCAGTATTAATTTTAAAATTCATTCTTTCTCTAACAAGTATATTAATGATTTCTAACATTTCTAACAGAAGTCTTCGTTTATAATTGCTTTCTTTCCATTTTCAAAGTCGGGATAGTGATTAGATTTAAAACCATGAGATGATAATGTAGTTTTTTCAGAATTAGTGTGTCTATATTTTTTATTACTTTTATGTCCTGCTATTCTGGTTTTTAATTTACTTTCTGTTGTACCTATGTTACAAATGACAGATCCATTGCCTTTACATGGTATTTTATAAACTATAAGTGACCTATCCATTCTTCTACTCCGTCTTTGATTTTACTAAACAGTTTATTGTTTGTGCAATATGTTTTGAAAGCCATTTTATATATTTAAGTATCAAATGTTTTTGATATTTCTAGTCTTTCTGTCATATCTGGTATGTAAATTAAGGATTTTTAAAATTTTGTTTCTTTGTTATTATTTTTATTATTAAGTTATCTTTTTTGTTGTGTTAATTATAATTCTCTTATTGTGTTTAGAATAATAATTAATTATCCTACTTGAAGCTGTTGGCTTTTGATACCAATCCATTACTACATATATTGTTATCTCTCCTCATAACTAATATATCTAAATAAGGCAACTCTAAATTACATTATATTTTAATTATAAATTTAATATTACTATTAAACTACTTAATGTATCTAGCATATAATCAATTCCATTCTCAGATATAATACAATACGTATTTTGTAATAAATTTAGGTTTAATGTTAAGATTGTTAATACAGGTAGTTGTTAGATAACAACTCTTCCATAACAATTTCTGCTACAACTGGTGATGCTGGAGAACGCATAGGTAGTCCTTTTTGTTGAAAATAAAATTGTTCGTTTTATTTGAAATATCTATTGTCATCTATAAACAATTTTACAAAACAAATTTTTACCTATATTAGTAAATGTTTCCAATAAATACCATTTTTCCTCTATTGCATTTATAGCTAAGTCTATTGGGACGCTTGGAAACAAAGATACTACATCAAATGAAATAAGTCTATCAATTATATCTAACTTAGTTTTCTTTAATTTTTCTTTACAATCTAATAAATTCTTTATATTAAATATAGATTTTTCATCGATTTTTTCAAATATTTGTAATATAACTGCTAAGTTCATAAGATGGTGAATTTATAAATGAATAAATAGGTGTCAATGGAAATTCTTCTTTGTGAATTCTAGGTAACCCATATAATCTAGGACTACTGCAGTCATTGTTTTAAGTTTATTCTTTTCCAGTTGTTACAATCTTCTTTTTGAAAAGTTCTTCTACTAATACATTATATTTCTTTTGTAATTTTCCTGTCTTATCCCTGTTCAGAATTTCGTAATTAAAGTTATCACTTAATATATTTTAAATTTTTATATTATATTCATGTGTATTAATTGCAACCATTATGCTACCCTTGTCAGATTTAAGAATTACTAATCTCTATTTCTTCTTAAAAATCTTTTAACTTCATTCACTTTTTCTAATATGTACTTATTTTTATTAATCCTCATTGTATTTAAGTGATTATTACTAATTATTGTAAATCTATTTCTTGCTATTCCTTGTTCTTCCCTATTCTCCAGAGTTTTAATAAAATCTTCTCCATCAGCTATCATTTTAAATTTTGCAAATTCTTCTTTACTGACTGGTAAGGCGTGTTTTTGGCCTACAGAAAGAATCCACTGTATACCCCTTGGTATATCGAAGTTTGTTTTGTTCACAAACCATTTTTTTTTAAATTTAATATTTTGTTCTTTCTCTTGTAAATACCTAAAATGTTCAAATATTTTTTTTGTTTTATATTTGCGTTTTTACTAAATTAAACTCCTCTTCTTTCATCTCTTGTAAAAATCAAACTTAAATTTGATGTTATGACATTCATCTCTATTTGAAACTGCTTCAGTTTTTCATAAAATTTTTTAATGAAAATCTTACAATCTTATTTTGAAATTCTTCAAAAATCTTGAAATTCTAATATCTATAGATGTTCATGAATTTTCTCTAAATATAAAAAAATATATAACTATAACATTAATAATATCAATAACGAAACATAAAAAAATGTTGTTAAAACACACCCCGTTTTCAATGCATTATTATATAATTAAAATTTAAAATATTTATACATTTATAGTTAATATGTTTTAATAGTTTTAATATTTAAAATTAACTAATTTATACTTTTTTTACATTTTCGAGTTAGTATTTTTTAATATATAAAATTTATGATATATGTTGTTAAAAAATTTAAATACATACAATTGAAAAGAACATTTTTGACAATACTAAATAATTTCCTGAAGAAGCTAACTGATGGTTAGCGAAATATCGAATTTTAATTATTATTATTTAAGAACCTCAAATTTCAAACAAATCAAAATATATACATATATATATATATATATATATATATATATATATGTATATATATATATATATATATATATATGTATAAATATATATACATATATATATATATATATATAGTTATATATATATATATATATATATATATATATGTATATGTGTATAGATGTATATATACATATATATATATATATATATATATATATATATATACATATATACACATATACATATATATATATATATATATATATATATATATATATGTATATATATATATATATATATATATATATATATATAAATATATATATATATATATATATATATATATGTATATGTGTATATATGTATATATATATATATATATATATATATATATACATATATACACATATACATATATATATATATATATATATATATATATATATATATATACATATATATATATATATATACATATATATATATATATATGTATATATATATATATATATATATATATATATATATATATATGTATATATATATATATATATATATGTATATATATATATATATATATATATATATATATATGTGTATATAAGTATATATATATATACATATAAATTTAATATATATATATATATATATATATATATATATGTATATATATATATATATATATATATATATATATACATATATACACATATACATATATATATATATATATATATATATATATATATATATATATATATAGATATATATATGTATATATATGTATATATATATATATATATATATATATATGTGTATATATAAATATATATATATATACATACATATATACATATATATATATATATATATATATATATATATATATATTGATTTGTTTGAAATTTGAGGTTCTTAAATAATAATAATTAAAATTCGATATTTCGCTAACCATCAGTTAGCTTCTTCAGGAAATTATTTAGTATTGTCAAAAATGTTCTTTTCAATTGTATGTATTTAAATTTTTTAACAACATATATCATAAATTTTATATATTAAAAAATACTAACTCGAAAATGTAAAAAAAGTATAAATTAGTTAATTTTAAATATTAAAACTATTAAAACATATTAACTATAAATGTATAAATATTTTAAATTTTAATTATATAATAATGCATTGAAAACGGTGTGTGTGTTAACAACATTTTTTTATGTTTCGTTATTGATATTATTAATGTTATAGTTATATATTTTTTTATATTTAGAGAAAATTCATGAACATCTATAGATATTAGAATTTCAAGATTTTTGAAGAATTTCAAAATAAGATTGTAAGATCATTAAAAAAATTTTATGAAAAACTGAAGCAGTTTCAAATAGAGATGAATGTCATAACATCAAATTTAAGTTTGATTTTTACAAGAGATGAAAGAAGAGGAGTTTAATTTAGTAAAAACGCAAATATAAAACAAAAAAAATATTTGAACATTTTAGGTATTTACAAGAGAAAGAACAAAATATTAAATTTAAAAAAAAATGGTTTGTGAACAAAACAAACTTCGATATACCAAGGGGTATACAGTGGATTCTTTCTGTAGGCCAAAAACACGCCTTACCAGTCAGTAAAGAAGAATTTGCAAAATTTAAAATGATAGCTGATGGAGAAGATTTTATTAAAACTCTGGAGAATAGGGAAGAACAAGGAATAGCAAGAAATAGATTTACAATAATTAGTAATAATCACTTAAATACAATGAGGATTAATAAAAATAAGTACATATTAGAAAAAGTGAATGAAGTTAAAAGATTTTTAAGAAGAAATAGAGATTAGTAATTCTTAAATCTGACAAGGGTAGCATAATGGTTGCAATTAATACACATGAATATAATATAAAAATTTAAAATATATTAAGTGATAACTTTAATTACGAAATTCTGAACAGGGATAAGACAGGAAAATTACAAAAGAAATATAATGTATTAGTAGAAGAACTTTTCAAAAAGAAGATTGTAACAACTGGAAAAGAATAAACTTAAAACAATGACTGCAGTAGTCCTAGATTATATGGGTTACCTAAAATTCACAAAGAAGAATTTCCATTGACACCTATTTATTCATTTATAAATTCACCATCTTATGAACTTAGCAGTTATATTACAAATATTTGAAAAAATCGATGAAAAATCTATATTTAATATAAAGAATTTATTAGATTGTAAAGAAAAATTAAAGAAAACTAAGTTAGATATAATTGATAGACTTATTTCATTTGATGTAGTATCTTTGTTTCCAAGCGTCCCAATAGACTTAGCTATAAATGCAATAGAGGAAAAATGGTATTTATTGGAAACATTTACTAATATAGGTAAAAATTTGTTTTGTAAAATTGTTTATAGATGACAATAGATATTTCAAATAAAACGAACAATTTTATTTTCAACAAAAAGGACTACCTATGCGTTCTCCAGCATCACCAGTTGTAGCAGAAATTGTTATGGAAGAGTTGTTATCTAACAACTACCTGTATTAACAATCTTAACATTAAACCTAAATTTATTACAAAATACGTATTGTATTATATCTGAGAATGGAATTGATTATATGCTAGATACATTAAGTAGTTTTAATAGTAATATTAAATTTATAATTAAAATATAATGTAATTTAGAGTTGCCTTATTTAGATATATTAGTTATGAGGAGAGATAACAATATATGTAGTAATGGATTGGTATCAAAAGCCAACAGCTTCAAGTAGGATAATTAATTATTATTCTAAACACAATAAGAGAATTATAATTAACACAACAAAAAAGATAACTTAATAATAAAAATAATAACAAAGAAACAAAATTTTAAAAATCCTTAATTTACATACCAGATATGACAGAAAGACTAGAAATATCAAAAACATTTGATACTTAAATATATAAAATGGCTTTCAAAACATATTGCACAAACAATAAACTGTTTAGTAAAATCAAAGACGGAGTAGAAGAATGGATAGGTCACTTATAGTTTATAAAATACCATGTAAAGGCAATGGATCTGTCATTTGTAACATAGGTACAACAGAAAGTAAATTAAAAACCAGAATAGCAGGACATAAAAGTAATAAAAAATATAGACACACTAATTCTGAAAAAACTACATTATCATCTCATGGTTTTAAATCTAATCACTATCCCGACTTTGAAAATGGAAAGAAAGCAATTATAAACGAAGACTTCTGTTAGAAATGTTAGAAATCATTAATATACTTGTTAGAGAAAGAATGAATTTTAAAATTAATACTGACAATTTAGCTCAGAACTGTAGATATTTAATTTATAGAACTTAATTATTAGAATTATTTGTTTATGTTAAATTACATACACAATACATAAAATATTTTAAAATCTATAATAATGATTATTATATTAAATTATTTCATAAAGATCAGTTTCCATTAAGACCAATTTGTTGTTATATAAATTCACCATCTTATCATCTATGTAAATATATTATAGATATTTTGAAAACGATTACTGAAAATTCAGTATACAATGTTAAGGATGGATTAGAATTTAAAAATTGATTATTAAACCTAGAAATAGGTAATGGTGAAAGATTAGTTTCATTTGATGTAGTATCTCTATTTCCCAGTATACCAGTTGATTTGGCAATAAATACTATTGAAGAAAAATTTGATATAATAGAGAGATATACAGAGATAGATAAATGCTTATTTTTAAGAATATAGAGATTTTGTATAGAAAATAACAGATGCTTTCAATATGATGGAAATATATATTTACAAAAACAAGGTCTACCAATGGGATCTCCAGCTTCTCCTATAGTTGCTGATATTGTTATGGAGAGATTGCTGGACAATTGCATTGAGCGAGTGAACATTAAACCGAGAATAATGGCTAAATATGTAGATGATCTATTTCATAATTTCAGAAGGTGGAATACATAATATGTTGAAAACACTAAATGAGTTTAATAATAGCATTCAATTTACTACGGAAAAATAAATTAACTGTATGATTCCATACTTAGATACCTTAATAATTAGGAAGAATAGAAATTTATTAATAGATTGGTAACAGAAACCAACATCTTCAGGAAGCATTATTAATTATTATTCAAAGCATAATAAAAAAGTTATTATAAACACAGCAAGGAATTTTGTGGATAGGGTTCTAACAATTAGTGATATTAGATTTCATAGGAAAAATAAGAATAGAATTAAATACATATTAAGGAATAATGATTTTCCAAATTGGTTAATAAATAAATTAATATATCAATATGGAGTAAGAAATAGAATCATTAATAGAAATATAAATGAACCAAATATATACAAATCTTTAACTTATGTATCTGGATTATCAGAACGCATTGGTATGTCAGGAATATGTGATTCTGAAAAATATACAGTAGCTTATAGAACATATAATACATTAAACAGGGTTTTTAGTAAGACAAAAGATAAAATAGATAAATTAGATAAATCAAATTTGGTTTATAAAATACCTTGATATGGAAATGACAATGAGAATTGTAATATGGTGTATATAGGTACAACTAAGAATAAATTAAAAACTAGGATAGCAGGACATAAGACTGATCAAAGATATAGACATATAAATTCTC
>OY776279.1:55542699-55567699 GCA_963675445.1 Linnaemya vulpina
AAATCGAGCGTTTAGTGCAGCTCACATATCCAGGCGAGATTCACCCGTTCCTGGACCATTTTAAAACTGAGGCTTTCGTTAACGGCATTCGCAACTCTGATGTTAAACTGGCGGTGTGCGCTACGCAGAAATCCACTTTCGCTGAAACTGTGTCATTTGCGCTGGCTCAAGAGACTGCCAGGATAGTTTTCAAGCCACAGATCTGTAAAGTGCGGAATGTGGAGGTTTTGTCTGAGGAGGATAACAACCTAGTCGCTAGCGTTAAGGAGGCAATGCAACAACTGCTGGCAGAAAAGGCTATCAAAGAAAAGCCTAAGTGCTTTAACTGCGGAAAGATCGGTCATTTTCAGCGCACCTGCAAAGCATTAAGGAAGAGAGGTAGAGTGCGGAATGTGGAGCTTTTGTCTGAGGAAGATAACAACCTAATTGCCAGCCTTAAGGAGGCAATGCGACAACTGCTGGCAGAAAGTGATATCAAAGAAAAGCCTAAGTGCTTCAACTGCGGAAAGATCGGTCATTTTCAGCGCAGCTGCAAAGCATCAAGGAAGAGAGGTAGATCTGTTTTGCCACCAGAAAGAGCATTGAGCATAGAAGGGGCACAAAGCATAACAATGCGGATGATCTTTCAAGAAGACCCTGCTGTTTAGAGTGTAAACATTGTGTTAGAACCAAGCAAAAGGAAGGCGTTGTGGATGTTCGGCTAATGCACATCGGCCCTGATGAAGACTGGTCAGCGGCACAGAGGGACGACGATATATTAAGGAAAATTATAGCGGCCAAAGAAGAGGACAGACGACCATCCCGGAATAAAATTTCGGCTGACAGCCCACTCCCCAAATCTTATTGGGCTCAGTGGAACAGCCTTAAGGTAATAAAAGGGTGTTTATACCGCGTATGGAAAAGTGTAGATGGCAAAACAACTTCAAATTTAATAGTTGTGCCATACTCCAAGATAAGTAAAGTTTTACAGGAGTTTCATAATGGACCCAGTAGCGGTCATCTTGGAGTAAAAAAAACACTTGAGAAACTGAAGCAGCGTTTTTATTGGGTTGGATGTCAACAAGCCGTAGCTGACTGGATAGCAAACTGCCCACAGTGCATAGCAGCAAAAGGCACAGTAAGAAGAAGCCGGGGACAGCTGCAACAGTACAACTCAGGAGCTATTACGTCCCAAGAAAAAGAGGACTTAAACGAACTGCATGAGTTCGCGCGTAATAGAATCAAGATGGTCAGTGACAAGATGAAGGCTAGGTATGACCGCGCAGCAAACTCGGGGGGATTTACGGAAGGACAGTTGGTTTTACTGTATAACCCACAACGGAAGAAAGGATTGTCCCCAAAATTACAGACTCACTGGGATGGCCCGTATAAAGTGATTAAGAGAGTGAATGTCGTTGTATACCGGATACAGAAGCACAACAGCCCATGGTCGAAAATGAAGATAGTACATCTCGAACGATTGACGCACTATGGAAGAGGTGATTGCATGCCTATTCGGGTCGAACAGGCTTAAGTGGGCGGCAGTGTTACAAATATTAGAAATAGATTTAAAATAAAACGACAATGTGGCTATATGTACTTGGCAGCACTGCCAATTAATCTATAGTTGTCAAAATGTTACAACCCTGGTTAACACTATATAGATAATATTCAAATTAACAGAAATGGAATACTCCAGAATATACAAGATCATTCAAGGCTGTGCCAATAAGAGTAAACCACAACAACAACAAACCTAGCAACATAAATGCTAAGAGATGTTATTCTTAATGATCTTGGATGCAAGTATTCGCTGCTAATAAAGCTAAACAGATTCACAAGTATACACAGCCATATACACGTAGAAGAAACAAAACCACACATTCATCCATACAAACACTCATAGTTACCATAGGCAAAACACACAGAACACTCATACATTCAACCACACATAGTTACCATAAGCAAACCAAACAAATCAGCATTGTCATGTATACAAACACACACATGCCAAGTAAAATACAACCACCATGCCCAGAACTTTCGCGAGGTTACCAGACGACGTCATTTTTGATATATAAAGGCGCTGCCAGATCTCAGCGAGAGTCAGAGTGATTTTAAATATAGACGTGTTAACATCGCTAAGTGTTGAGTAGAACAAATACTCGTGTAAATAAGTTGATAAATAAAGTTTTGCCGCATTATATTTCCAAAATTAATTTGTCCGTGTTTTAATTTGATGCAATAAAACGAATCCTTGAAGGATAAGTAATAAAACCGTTTTTACGAAAAGGTCTAAAAACGTAACAATTGATGCCGGAAGTGGGATTGCAAAAATAATTAAAAGGACATGCAATTTAAGGCAAAAAAAGGACATTATAAAATTAAAATAAATAATCATGAAATTTGATGAGCTAAAAGTTTAACAGCTGAAAAAAGAGCTCAGTAAGCTGGAATTTCCAACTACAGGTAACAAGGCTGAACTGCAGAAGAGGCTGATAGATGAGTTTAAGAATCGCGGCATAGACATCGGGACATACGAGTTTGAGGACAAAGACGATGTGCAGGTATGCCCTCCTGCCACGACCAGCAGCATGGACATAAATTCAATGTTCCCTGCTATGATGATCGAAATGAAACAGAACTCTCAGCAGATACAGGAGGCATCAAGGTTCAACAGTGAAAAGCTTTTAGCCGAAACTCAGCAGATGCAGGACAAGCTTGTTGCCGAAACTCAGCAGATGCAGGAAAAACTTGTAGCCGAAATACAGGAGTCAAATAAAGCCATGAACGAGACCCTGGTAGAGGTTTCTGAAGCCATTAACAGGAGGGTGGATTCTATTAGGAATAAATTCTCCGAGCTGGAACAGCATGCAAAGGAGGTCGAAGAGAAATTGCATACTCTAGAGGACAAAGTGCATAACCTGGAATGTAGCGGCGGGCCAGTACGAGCAGTTGCGGAGTTTTCTCCATGGATAAAAGCGCTATGCTTCGACGGCAGCGTACCATTAGGCATCTTCAAATTCCAGTTCGAGACGGTTGCTAGCAGAAATGGATGGGATGCTGAAGAAAAGGCCACAGAGTTGATTTTGTCCTTAAAGTGTACAGCCGCAGAGGTACTTGAGACTGTGCCAGTAAGCAGCAGAAACAACTATAATGAAATAATGGCAGCATTGCAGCGCAAGTATGGTGGTGAGCACACGCGCGATTTATACAGAATGGAATTGCGATGTAGAGTTCAGAAGCCTAACGAATCTCTACAAGATTTCGCAATGGAAATCAAGCGCTTAGTGCAGCTCACATATCCAGGCGAGATTCAACCGTTCCTGGACCATTTTAAAACTGAGGCTTTCGTTAACGGCATTCGCAACTCTGATGTTAAACTGGCGGTGTGCGCTACGCAGAAATCCACTTTCGCTGAAACTGTGTCATTTGCGCTGGCTCAAGAGACTGCCAGGATAGTTTTCAAGCCACAGATATGTAAAGTGCGGAATGTGGAGGTTTTGTCTGAGGAGGATAACAACCTAGTCGCTAGCGTTAAGGAGGCAATGCAACAACTGCTGGCAGAAAAGGCTATCAAAGAAAAGCCTAAGTGCTTTAACTGCGGAAAGATCGGTCATTTTCAGCGCACCTGCAAAGCATTAAGGAAGAGAGGTAGAGTGCGGAATGTGCAGCTTTTGTCTGAGGAAGATAACAACCTAATTGCCAGCCTTAAGGAGGCAATGCGACAACTGCTGGCAGAAAGTGATATCAAAGAAAAGCCTAAGTGCTTCAACTGCGGAAAGATCGGTCATTTTCATCGCAGCTGCAAAGCATCGAGGAAGAGAGGTAGATCTGTTTTGCCACCAGAAAGAGCATTGAGCATAGAAGGGGCACAAAGCATAACAATGCGGATGCTCTTTCAAGAAGACCCTGCTGTTTAGAGTGTAAACATTGTGTTAGAACCGAGCAAAAGGAAGGCGTTGTGGATGTTCGGCTAATGCACATCGGCCCTGATGAAGACTGGTCAGCGGCACAGAGGGACGACGATATATTAAGGAAAATTATAGCGGCCAAAGAAGAGGACAGACGACCATCCCGGAATAAAATTTCGGCTGACAGCCCACTCCCCAAATCTTATTGGGCTCAGTGGAACAGCCTTAAGGTAATAAAAGGGTGTTTATACCGCGTATGGAAAAGTGTAGATGGCAAAACAACTTCAAATTTAATAGTTGTGCCATACTCCAAGATAAGTAAAGTTTTACAGGAGTTTCATAATGGACCCAGTAGCGGTCATCTTGGAGTAAAAAAAACACTTGAGAAACTGAAGCAGCGTTTTTATTGGGTTGGATGTCAACAAGCCGTAGCTGACTGGATAGCAAACTGCCCACAGTGCATAGCAGCAAAAGGCACAGTAAGAAGAAGCCGGGGACAGCTGCAACAGTACAACTCAGGAGCTATTACGTCCCAAGAAAAAGAGGACTTAAACGAACTGCATGAGTTCGCGCGTAATAGAATCAAGATGGTCAGTGACAAGATGAAGGCTAGGTATGACCGCGCAGCAAACTCGGGGGGATTTACGGAAGGACAGTTGGTTTTACTGTATAACCCACAACGGAAGAAAGGATTGTCCCCAAAATTACAGACTCACTGGGATGGCCCGTATAAAGTGATTAAGAGAGTGAATGTCGTTGTATACCGGATACAGAAGCACAACAGCCCATGGTCGAAAATGAAGATAGTACATCTCGAACGATTGACGCACTATGGAAGAGGTGATTGCATGCCTATTCGGGTCGAACAGGCTTAAGTGGGCGGCAGTGTTACAAATATTAGAAATAGATTTAAAATAAAACGACAATGTGGCTATATGTACTTGGCAGCACTGCCAATTAATCTATAGTTGTCAAAATGTTACAACCCTGGTTAACACTATATAGATAATATTCAAATTAACAGAAATGGAATACTCCAGAATATACAAGATCATTCAAGGCTGTGCCAATAAGAGTAAACCACAACAACAACAAACCTAGCAACATAAATGCTAAGAGATGTTATTCTTAATGATCTTGGATGCAAGTATTCGCTGCTAATAAAGCTAAACAGATTCACAAGTATACACAGCCATATACACGTAGAAGAAACAAAACCACACATTCATCCATACAAACACTCATAGTTACCATAGGCAAAACACACAGAACACTCATACATTCAACCACACATAGTTACCATAAGCAAACCAAACAAATCAGCATTGTCATGTATACAAACACACACATGCCAAGTAAAATACAACCACCATGCCCAGAACTTTCGCGAGGTTACCAGACGACGTCATTTTTGATATATAAAGGCGCTGCCAGATCTCAGCGAGAGTCAGAGTGATTTTAAATATAGACGTGTTAACATCGCTAAGTGTTGAGTAGAACAAATACTCGTGTAAATAAGTTGATAAATAAAGTTTTGCCGCATTATATTTCCAAAATTAATTTGTCCGTGTTTTAATTTGATGCAATAAAACGAATCCTTGAAGGATAAGTAATAAAACCGTTTTTACGAAAAGGTCTAAAAACGTAACAATTGATGCCGGAAGTGGGATTGCAAAAATAATTAAAAGGACATGCAATTTAAGGCAAAAAAAGGACATTATAAAATTAAAATAAATAATCATGAAATTTGATGAGCTAAAAGTTTAACAGCTGAAAAAGGAGCTCAGTAAGCTGGAATTTCCAACTACAGGTAACAAGGCTGAACTGCAGAAGAGGCTGATAGATGAGTTTAAGAATCGCGGCATAGACATCGGGACATACGAGTTTGAGGACAAAGACGATGTGCAGGTATGCCCTCCTGCCACGACCAGCAGCATGGACATAAATTCAATGTTCCCTGCTATGATGATCGAAATGAAACAGAACTCTCAGCAGATACAGGAGGCATCAAGGTTCAACAGTGAAAAGCTTTTAGCCGAAACTCAGCAGATGCAGGACAAGCTTGTTGCCGAAACTCAGCAGATGCAGGAAAAACTTGTAGCCGAAATACAGGAGTCAAATAAAGCCATGAACGAGACCCTGGTAGAGGTTTCTGAAGCCATTAACAGGAGGGTGGATTCTATTAGGAATAAATTCTCCGAGCTGGAACAGCATGCAAAGGAGGTCGAAGAGAAATTGCATACTCTAGAGGACAAAGTGCATAACCTGGAATGTAGCGGCGGGCCAGTACGAGCAGTTGCGGAGTTTTCTCCATGGATAAAAGCGCTATGCTTCGACGGCAGCGTACCATTAGGCATCTTCAAATTCCAGTTCGAGACGGTTGCTAGCAGAAATGGATGGGATGCTGAAGAAAAGGCCACAGAGTTGATTTTGTCCTTAAAGTGTACAGCCGCAGAGGTACTTGAGACTGTGCCAGTAAGCAGCAGAAACAACTATAATGAAATAATGGCAGCATTGCAGCGCAAGTATGGTGGTGAGCACACGCGCGATTTATACAGAATGGAATTGCGATGTAGAGTTCAGAAGCCTAACGAATCTCTACAAGATTTCGCAATGGAAATCAAGCGCTTAGTGCAGCTCACATATCCAGGCGAGATTCAACCGTTCCTGGACCATTTTAAAACTGAGGCTTTCGTTAACGGCATTCGCAACTCTGATGTTAAACTGGCGGTGTGCGCTACGCAGAAATCCACTTTCGCTGAAACTGTGTCATTTGCGCTGGCTCAAGAGACTGCCAGGATAGTTTTCAAGCCACAGATATGTAAAGTGCGGAATGTGGAGGTTTTGTCTGAGGAGGATAACAACCTAGTCGCTAGCGTTAAGGAGGCAATGCAACAACTGCTGGCAGAAAAGGCTATCAAAGAAAAGCCTAAGTGCTTTAACTGCGGAAAGATCGGTCATTTTCAGCGCACCTGCAAAGCATTAAGGAAGAGAGGTAGAGTGCGGAATGTGCAGCTTTTGTCTGAGGAAGATAACAACCTAATTGCCAGCCTTAAGGAGGCAATGCGACAACTGCTGGCAGAAAGTGATATCAAAGAAAAGCCTAAGTGCTTCAACTGCGGAAAGATCGGTCATTTTCATCGCAGCTGCAAAGCATCGAGGAAGAGAGGTAGATCTGTTTTGCCACCAGAAAGAGCATTGAGCATAGAAGGGGCACAAAGCATAACAATGCGGATGCTCTTTCAAGAAGACCCTGCTGTTTAGAGTGTAAACATTGTGTTAGAACCGAGCAAAAGGAAGGCGTTGTGGATGTTCGGCTAATGCACATCGGCCCTGATGAAGACTGGTCAGCGGCACAGAGGGACGACGATATATTAAGAAAAATTATAGCGGCCAAAGAAGAGGACAGACGACCATCCCGGAATAAAATTTCGGCTGAGAGCCCACTCCCCAAATCTTATTGGGCTTAGTGGAACAGCCTTAAGGTAATAAAAGGGTGTTTATACCGCGTATGGAAAAGTGTAGATGGCAAAACAACTTCAAATTTAATAGTTGTGCCATACTCCAAGATAAGTAAAGTTTTACAGGAGTTTCATAATGGACCCAGTAGCGGTCATCTTGGAGTAAAAAAAACACTTGAGAAACTGAAGCAGCGTTTTTATTGGGTTGGATGTCAACAAGCCGTAGCTGACTGCATAGCAAACTGCCCACAGTGCATAGCAGCAAAAGGCCCAGTAAGAAGAAGCCGGGGACAGCTGCAACAGTACAACTCAGGAGCTATTACGTCCCAAGAAAAAGAGGACTTAAACGAACTGCATGAGTTCGCGCGTAATAGAATCAAGATGGTCAGTGACAAGATGAAGGCTAGGTATGACCGCGCAGCAAACTCGGGGGGATTTATGGAAGGACAGTTGGTTTTACTGTATAACCCACAACGGAAGAAAGGATTGTCCCCAAAATTACAGACTCACTGGGATGGCCCGTATAAAGTGATTAAGAGAGTGAATGTCGTTGTATACCGGATACAGAAGCACAACAGCCCATGGTCGAAAATGAAGATAGTACATCTCGAACGATTGGCGCACTATGGAAGATTTGATTGTATGCCTATTCGGGTCGAACAGGCTTAAGTGGGCGGCAGTGTTACAAATATTAGAAATAGATTTAAAATAAAACGACAATGTGGCTATATGTACTTGGCAGCACTGTCAATTAATGTATAGTTGTCAAAATGTTACAACCCTGGTTAACACTATATAGATAATATTCAAATTAACAGAAATGGAATACTCCAGAATATACAAGATCATTCAAGGCTGTGCCAATAAGAGTAAACCACAACAACAACAAACCTAGCAACATAAATGCTAAGAGATGTTATTCTTAATGATATTGTATGCAAGTATTCGCTGCTAATAAAGCTAAACAGATTCACAAGTATACACAGCCATATACACGTAGAAGAAACAAAACCACACAGTCATCCATACAAACACTCATAGTTACCATAGGCAAAACACACAGAACACTCATACATTCAACCACACATAGTTACCATAAGCAAACCAAACAAGTCAGCATTGTCATGTATACAAACACACACATGTCAAGTAAAATACAACCACCACGCCCAGAACTTTCGCGAGGTTACCAGACGACGTCATTTTTGCTATATAAAGCAAATATATAGACGTGTTAACATCGCTAAGTGTTGAGTAGAACAAATACTCGTGTAAATAAGTTGATAAATAAAGTGTTGCCGCATTATATTTCTAAAATTAATTTGTCCGTGTTTTAATTTGATGCAATAAAACGAATCCTTGAAGGATAAGTAATAAAACCGTTTTTACGAAAAGGTCTAAAAACGTAACAATAAATATACATATATATGTACATATATATATATATATATATATATATATATATACATATATATATATATATATATATATATATATATATATATATATACATATATATATTTAATTCGCCTTGTACTTGACATTGTGTTTCACAAAAAAGATGCTTTGTTGTAATGAATTCGCTTTGCATATACCTGATAATTGTACCATGTTCTAACTGATGTCGAATTTTGTATTTTTTCTCCCCTGAAGTATTTTTATTTTTGCAAACACAAAACATCAAATCGTATAGTCAGTATCTTTGTGTGTTACATAATGGCATTTATCAATACCGTTTAATTGAATTTAAATAAAAATGAATTTACAATAATTGCTAATCTTTTGTTTGCAAACTATATACATTTACAAGTACATATGTGTTACAGTTTGTGCCCGAAATCTGTATAAACGGATATAATTTTCCGAATAAGAATGTGTTGTCAGGCAGTATTCCTTCCGTAACCAAGCGTTTAAGCATATTTATATTTAAACTATATAATACAAAACACGCTTTTTCATATGAAAAAAGATATACAAAAACTTCAATCATTGCAATCTTATGCTAGCAAAAAATTAAAGTAGTAACTTTAATAATGCGCTAGCTTTTATACGCACGTCTTTTCAGCGAAAGTTGGATAAATTTTATTCAGCAAGGTATTAACAATAAAGTATTAACTTTAACTATATTTTCAAATTTTGCTAGTAAAAAACTACAAGGAGTTTAAAGGACTTATTTAACTTAAGAAACAGTTATGAGTGCCGTCGCTTTCTAGAAATAATAATTTTCACCACTGACCGAAAATAGCTGATATGTTTTTATTTCGGAGGAAAAATGTTACGGTAAAATTCCCTTTATATGCATTTGGGAATTTTTAACCATTATGGTATATATAACCAATAGAGCAACCAAAAATTTTTTTTGGTTGAATATAACCACTATGATAAATAATTTTTTTTTTTGGTAATCCATTATAAAATAAACCCACAAAATCAACGCAGCTTCAAATTGAAGGTCCGTCTCCAATACAGGTAAAATGATCACGTATTTTAACGTATGGTTGTCATTAAAAAATTTAAATTCTTTCAACCAAAAACATGGGAAGAAAAAGAAATATTATTACCAGGGATTTCCTTCAATATAATGAAAATAAAAATGAATTAATTTGCAAGAGTTATGTCTCAACTTTAGTTGGAAATCATGTTATGAATTTAAGGCAGACCTTGCGAAGCTTAGAAGTTGATTCATCTTGATAGGATGAAAGTTCAAGCGTAACATCAAAAGTGCTTTTGAACAATTTTGTAGAAATTGATACCTATATAACTCCACATTTTGGTTATTTTTCTATTCATTTTACTTTTTTATATTCTTCACCAATAGGTGAAAGGGTATTATAGGTTTGTCATTCCGTTTCTAACTTCTACAATTTTTATCGAAGACCTCAGAAAATACATATGGATCGACGCAGAAATCAACTCTTATTTGACTACAAACATGTCAACAATTTTTAAGGACACACACACTGGTGGTATATCAAATAATTATATTCACATAAGTCTTTGGTTGTATTTTTAGAAGGTCAATATTTGTGAAATTTGTACATATACATATTTTAATAATTTGTGTGACACTTATATCTACTTCATTCAAAATGCTCGCAAAAAGTTGAATTTTAATGATGGTTATTTTTAAGCAATTGTTTTTAAGACCAAAAAAGTTTTTGGTTGATATAATGGTAATTTATAACAAAAAAAAATATTTATCATTTTAATTGGTTACGATAACTGAAATAAAATATATTTCTTGACAATGTTTAATTATAACCATTACACAAAATTTCTTAAATATGATTTTTTATCATTTATCTTATAACTGTTACGTCCCTGATTTTAACTAACACTGCTCTGCAAAAAATAACTTTTCTTTTGCCCCTAAATTAGCCACGTACGTAGACATATTTCACCCTAACTCGTGGACGAGTCATCCGATTTTTAAAAGACGATGTGTAACAAAATTATTTTTATTTTAGTAAAACACACTTTTTCTTTATCTCTTATCGTTTTGGAAATATTCAGATATTAATCGAGAAAAAAAATTTTTTTCCTGCAAAATTCTTAATTTTTTCAGATTAAAATTGAAATTAAAAAAAATTTAAAGCCAATATTCAACACTTTGCACCTTTAGATTTTATTTTCAATTTACCGCAGGTACCCAATGTTGTAATGCTACCAACCTTTCATATGCGTGACGATAGCATTTCGTATTTTGCATGGATCTTGGATTTAAAAGTTACAATATAGTATTTTTTACTAACCTGTAATTCTAAATCGAGAAAATTAGAGTAGATTCTAATATTTATTGCAGCAGTATATCTGAAAATGATGGACAATAAGTGAGTCAGTTTTTATTTGATATCGTGTGGCTAAGATCGGATGACTCGTTCCCTAGTTAGGGTGAAATATGTCTATGTACCTGGCTAATTTAGGGGCAAAAAATTGCCACGCCCATAAAAAAAATCTGGACCTGATGGAAAAAAACCGAAAACGGTTTTAAGTTTAGCGCATCAAAATCCATATACTCCACATAGTTTTATTCAGAGGCGGATTTGGCTGCTGAGCAGTGTAATTGAAGAAACCTAATATTAAAGAGCTTGTCATTCCATACTATACTGCTGAGGCTACGACATCAAACTCACACATCACATGTATTTTTTTACCTAAACAAGGTATCAGACTAGCTCATGCAACTGGCTCTCAATCATTAACTACTCAGAATATTACAAAATAGCTAACAAGATTCTATACAAAGTAACAAGGGTGCATTCGCTATTGTGAGGGAAGCAAATAGATTCCAGGAATCAAAATATTTTTATTGTGATTACGGGTGTTTTAGACGCCACTTGAACCAAAGTATAGCCTAAAGGTATACACACTGCAAACTTTTAAAAACTAGCGAATATAACAGTCGGAAACTCTGGAACCGCAGATATAAAGCGAGAGCATGTTGTACCAACGAAATTAATCCAAAGGAAAAATATTCCACAAAGGAAACAGGCGTAGGCGCTAGTTAATTCACCGGGCTAAAACTGTATTTAACTCGAAAACAAATAATAACTGTCCTAGAAAGATCTGGTTTCTAAAACCATTCATTCACTTCTCCTGCACTAAAAAAAACTTAAGCAAACTTTACCCAGATTTGACATAACAGTTAGATGAATGTAAGCCTCGTGAGTCGACAGTACTTTTTCCATAACTTACATTTTTCGAAAATTCCCTCCTCATTAAAATTGTGAAGAATGATTGTCCGTTATTACGGACTAATACTTCGGATGTAGCAATTGTATAATCCAAGCTACTATTTTCGGTTCTTGCGAATTACCATAACGTGTTATTAACCATATTTTAAGCAGATACTAGATAAATGGATGATAACCGTAAAACATCCACAGGCAAATCAAGTTTTTTTATTTACAATTTTTATAATTTTTTTTTTGGTTTGCTCAATTTTGTATAATTTGAATTTGTATAATTTTGTGTCATTAAACAAACTATGTTGTTATTTTAATACGTGCTATTGATGATACACAATTTATCTCCAACCGCAAACAAAAGTTATGTACATAATTTTCGGGATTTTTACCCAACGTCGCGTTTGTTTTTTAGAAAGTTCCTCACGGATGTTTTAATTTATTGGTTTTTAGCACAAAAAAATTATGTGATATAGTTTACTTATCATAATACATTACAATATAACTGATTTAAAACTTACGATTTACGTTATCATTTATTTATTTTAAATAAATTATCATAAAACTTGACTGCACGACGCAGATATGAATATAAATAAACACAAAAACAAACCAGTGAACTTAATCCTATTATTACAGATTTTTAACTAATTTAAGTATTTGCAATTGATTTGTTTATCTTTCTACTCTTTATAGTCCTTTGGTTTATGTATTTCATCTTGAATAAGTAGACTGTAAAGTGAAACGTTTTTCTTCTTCTTTTTTTGTGTTTATTTTTGTGGATTTTAGGATATCAATTGTTGAGAACTTTAAGAATTCCATCTTTGTCATCAGACTTCATAATAGCGAATATCTAACTACATATTTGACTATGTATTTGAATTTAATTTTTGTTTTATTTTATTCCACTAATGCTTTGTCCAATAAACCATTGAGAGCAATGTCACGGTAGGTGAAAATGGCTTACCCATTGCCTTAAAAAATACCTGCTTATAAACTTAATATCTGCTTTCCATCATGCATGAAGACATTCGCAATTTATATGCTTTGCTTCATTTTATTTTTAATGGCGAAGTGTATGGGGAGATTTCTAAAAACGGATATAATATCAAAAGAGACTGAAATATCACATTTTTTGACTCATCATATTCTAATCAGTTGAAGAAACAAACTGATTAGAATTGTTTATTTTATAGTGAGGAGAAATCGGATTGTCATTGAATCGGATAGACTTACAAACTTGCATGCTACACATTCCCAATTATAAACACATCCAGAATTTTAGTGCTCTTAAATTGGTTACAATCGATTTCGTAACAACAACATCAATAACATTATAAGCATATTCAAAAACAACAGTTTTTCGCTTAAGCTTACACTCCGTTAACATAGGAAAGCCTCACTTAAAATGTTTATGGAAAAGTAACAATGTTGCTGTTATATATAAAAAATTTATTAAAGTTAGTAGTCAAAGGGTACTCTGTTGTTTTATTGACAAAAATTTTAAATGAGTCAGTAAAAGTTAACGATTCTTTCACAATTACTTTCGTCAGCAGTAGAAAAGGTGTTAGTATTCTAGTGTTATCTTAGATTAGCATAAATAAATAATTAAATTGAATTAATATTCATAGGCTAATAGTTCGAAATTAATTAAAATCTCAGAAAGACCTGATGATAAATATTCCAAGGCACATATGAAAGTCAACATCAGTTTTATTCAACTTACACAGCAGAGCAGAACAGCTGTTTTCGAAAGTCGCAACACTTTCATCTTCAGCGCTCATGTGTATATTGTGTTTATCACCACTGTTTAGGTGCCTTAGTTGAATGTGACAACGGTTCCCATTTACACAAATTTTATTGTGAAAAAAAATCCGAGAACTGTATCAACCTGATGTTAACACGTTTTTGTTTTAATACCTATGTTACCGTTTAATTATTTTCTTCATGTCCTATTTTTCTGAATTTTTTGTTCCATAATACAATAAGCCAAACTTTTATGGTTTGAATTATACTTAAATATATGTGAACAGGGTTTTCCAAATTTCATTGCTACCTGAAGCCTTAGCTTGAATTTGTAAGGTAATTATCTGAATTATCTAAGAATTTAATTAATTTCGAACAATTAGCCTATGAATATTAATTCAATTTAACATAGCAATATAAAATGTTCGTAAAAATAATTACCTTATAAATAATTAATTTTCAATTATTCTTTGATTGTTACGTCAACTTAAAACATTTTACATTTAGTTTCGATAATCTGTAAATTTACTTCTTATATCATTTCAGTTCTTGGTATTATGAATTTATCGATATTTGCTCTCATTGCTAGAACGTATTCAGTTTCATTTATTATGATAGCCAATGTGTATGACTCATAATCTATTTTCGCCAAATATTTAGTGAAAAAATATCTGCATATTCTTTTAACTATTTTAATTTCCTTACATCCTCTGACAAATTTACTTTTGATCGCAGGGGTTTGCCTCGTTTTCCTGTTCCTGAGCGTAAGGAAAATGGAGAAATATATCTATACTTCGGAATCAACAATATGGCAATACCGTCACGGTGACCGTAACATGATTCCAAACATCCCAGAAGAATTATAATAAACACAGCAAGTAATTTCATCAGACGACTACTCACCATTAGTGACGATAGGTATCATGAAGAAAATTTACGTAAAATAAAAGAAATCTTAGACATGAACGATTTTCTGAAAACAATTATAAACAATTTAACATATAAAAAGAATGACACAACAATAAGAAGAGAGATTAATACAAAGTATTATAAAGGACTAACATATATAAAAGGTTTTTCTGAAAGGTTAAAAAACTCAGATCTATATGACATTGAAAAATATCAACTTGCATTTAAGACGAATAATACTATGCAGAGCCTATATAGTAACACAAATACTAAATTAAAGAAAGAGGACAAATGCAACGTTATATATAGTATTAACTGCAACGGTGACGGCTCAGGCACATGCAATAAGAAATACGTAGGAACAACTAAAAATAAACTGAAGACCAGACTAACATCTCATAAATAAGATATAAGAATGAAAAACAAACCCATGGAACAAAAAACTGCACTTGCGGCCCACTGTGCAAAGGAAAATCATATGCCAAACTTTGATAATGTAAAAATATTACAACAAGAAAACCATTATTCCAGGAGATTTACTTTAGAGATGTTACACATAATTGACGTTCCTGCAGAGAAAAGACTTAACTATAAACAAGACACAGAGAAATGCGCTCAAATTTACAGAAGTGTGATAAACAAACACAAAAAACAACATAAACAAATCAGTTTTCGCAAGCTAAGGACTACAGACGATCGACATATTGAAAATATGTTAATTCAATATAATTTTATTTAATTTTTAACTTACATGTATGTAATTGTAAATTTATTAGAAATAATCAAAAATTAATTTTAATGTTTATCATATATTGTTTTGTACCCAACAGTGATCCCCTGAAGATGAATAGCGAAGCTATTCGAAATATTGGGAAAAATAACATTAAATAAAGATTAAATAATCAAAAAATATTTAGTGTTTATTGATTTTTAAAAACCTGACCTATAGTCGAACGATAAAACAAGAATACTATTATAATACAATTTTCAAATATCTTTATAAAAGGGAATGAAATATATTTTACCTTTAGCTATGCTCCACCATGGCAAAGTCACATATGTTAGAAATGCATTTAATGGAGTCGACTGTTGACGGCGATTTTCTTTCCAAAAATGAAATGACTGGACAAAACCACGGCTAGTCCACAAAGGATTATAAGCACCATCATCGAGTTCTGCAAATAAATAAAAGAAAAACAATTTAAGAAACTTTATATAGTGATTATAAAAACTTTAATTCTAGATAAAATTCCTTATTCTTAATAATGAAATCCTTCACCTTTCAATGATTTTTCTGGGAAATCACACCAATAATGTATGGAAGTACCATCCGGCGTGCGCCTTTTAGGTACTAAATGAATTGCGCGATTATAAAATGTTTGTATAGCAGCAATCCGTTTAGTTCGTGGTGATGTTGAAGTAAAATTTCCAGTTTGTTGTAAATCCTCTGCGAATGGCGGAGACAGAGGTGAAGAACTGCATGAAGTGGAATTATTACAGTTACCGTTGCAATCATCTGATGATACCGCCCGACTGTGGGGCGATGATTTTAGTTTGTTGTTTGTTTGGCCAATGTTTGAATAAATAGTATTATTATCAATATTTGTAAGGACTTCATCATTTTTATAGGTTTCAATTTCTGAATGACTACTTGTTGTTTGCAATGGATACTTGTTTGCACTTACACTACAACATTTTTCAAATTGGAATATTGCAGATTTTACTTTGGTTTTATTATCATTGGAATAGAACGTGGGTGAATGAGGTGTTGGGGATTGTTCTGCTACTGGCAATTCTTCTTTTCCTCTAACAGTAATCATTATGTCACTTTCTGAGAGAATAATCATTTTTGCTATGTTTTCGGTAACATGTGTTACATCACCAACTCCATTTAGGGATATAGCATCATCTGCTATTTCGTATTCTTGGAAAGAATTACTTGTTTCTTTAGTCGTTTTCTCCAATTGTATAGCAGAATTGACTTTTTCTGTTTCACCATTATTGTTAATATTTTTCTCTTTATTTTTAACAAAAGCTTTAGGTTTCCCTGCTTTACCAATGTTAGACACAGGTTTTTGATTTCTCGATTTCATAGGAGATACTTTAGCTAAGAGACCAGTTTTTGCAATTTTCTCTTTAATTTTACCTTTCGTATCTTTTTTCTGATCAAAGGCTTTTTCTTTAATAGCGTTATCTTTATCTTTAATTTTAGATTTATCTTTTTTATTCACCATTAGGTCCGGCTTCTTTAATCTACGATCAGCTGCACCTAAAGAAGAGCTTCTGCCGATTGGGCTTTTTACTTTTTTATAACTAAACTTCAGTGCAACTCTATTTGTTACCACTAATTCGTTCTCTACATTTAAAATCGATTTTGATTTTACGTTTAATTTTGTATCTGACATTTTACTCAAACATGCTGGAGTCTCATTAGCGAAACTCTCACATGTAGGATAATAGATTTCTGACATTTGCGGAGTATTTTCATCCGAATTAGACATCCAACTTTTTTTATATTTCAAGCCAGTTTTGAAGCAATTACCACCACATCCAATAGGTTTGCTATCCACTGATGAGGAAGACGCTACAACGATAATTTCACTTGTTGCTTCAATGATGTTTTGTATGCCATTCTGTTCAAGATTTGATGATGCTTCTTGGTTTGGTGAATTTACTTGCGTGAGATCTTCTATTTGACAATAACTTGTTTTCTTTTTAACTAAAAGAGCTTTCAACTCTGCGCTGTCTTGATTTATAGGAATTTTTGCCTCGGATGCCGAGAAAGCAGGACACAGATCTACAAATAAATATATATATATATATATATTTTTTTTTTTGTAGTTTACTTTTCATCTTTCTAAATATTACATTATTACAAAATCGCAAATCAAAAAAAGAAATATTAAATGCTAAAATAACTTGAAGTTTTAAATTAATGAGTTAATTAATTGAAAATTTTGTGAGTTCATTTTGTGTTTTCATAAAAAAAAAGTGGACTGTGTACGTTGTTCAAAGGATGTGGAGTTTTAGAGGACCAAGCAGGAGAGTTTTCTAAATGAATACATAAATTTGGTTTATTTAGGATTATTAATTCTTGAAGTCTTTTTTTATAACTGTGTATGTATCTATGTTGAACTTTAGAATACTGATTGGTGTCCAATGATAAGATCCGTGAAAATCATTTTTTGCGAGGGTGTATTTTGACCATTAACAAACGCCAGCCGTCAAATAATTTTTTCTATGTCAAATTCTAAAAGGGCTCTATTAATTTCGTAACGCTTTGTAATTCAAGAAGCCAGATATTAAAACCAATTTAACTATTGTACTTACTTACACATCAGAGCAAAACAGATGTTTTCGAAAGCCGGTACGCTTCCATCGTCACTGATATTGTGTATTTTTACCACGATTCTGATTAAATTTCGCAATATTTACCGGTAAGTTATAACTACTGAAGTGTTTCTTTGTGTTTGGTAAGTACTATAACCTGAAATTCGAAGATCAATCCTATTTAGAGAACATTAACTACAGTCTGGGATCATTATGTAATTCAGTAAAATGAACACTTAGGTCCACCTCAGTTCTCTTGTATTAACTGAAAACATGAAGAACAAATGCGTAAATATAATCCATATATATTTGCGGAAGAGATCAGCTACACATATTGTGCAGTTAGTTTGATTTTCTCAAAGTTTTACTATAATGCCTGCAGAGAACACAAAAAACCGTTATACCACTACAAAACATTATTAAATATTATTTTGATGGACTATAAAAGCTACTACAAAATATTCGCACAATATTAGTTTAACTTGACATATAAAAGCTACTACAAAATATTCGCACAATATTAGCTTAACTTGACATATTTCTCTAGTATGATCACAGACTCATATTAGTTTTTAGTGTAGTGCCAGAGTCAACTTTGATCATGAAGTAAAAAATCTTGCCATACCAATACTTTATTCCCATATTTCACAGCCATTTGGCGATTTTTGACAGAAGTTACCTATTATCCTCTTATGAAGAGTATAGTGAAACTACTTATAATACTTCACCTTTTTAATGATAATCCTCAATGAATCCTGCACAAACCAGCGAAGAGTGATGTTAGATACAGCGGTTAACACTACGGCTAAGAAGCCTTAGACCCCGGCTTAAATACCACGGTCGGTCATATATATGGTCAGGAGTATTGCTAATCTGCATTATACACATTTATTTTTATTCTGCTAAAAAATATATTGTAAATATTTAAAGGCGATTGTTCTACCTATCCATCTGAATTAAACGTCTCTACTGATAATGTACCAAAGCACTGGGATATAAAACTATTACCTAGTTTAACAGGAAAAACTCCAGATCGTCTTGCAAACACAGAAACTGGTTCAAATAAGCGTGGTATTCCAGCAAAAGCGGGTTCAGAAATAGCATCAGCTTCATATGATGCTCTAGGAAGCAGATTTGGAAAAAATTTAGGAGTACAGAACTTCACCAGCCATATTTTAGAAAAGAGAATTTATTTTTTGGTTTTGGACACCATGTATTTGCAGCAGTGTTTGTGGAAGGAATGATGTCTGACCCTGAAGATATTTTAGATTACGCAAAATTAAGATATCAATGAAACGGGAATTAAAAATTATGAATATGCAGGATTTGCCTTATTTGACACTAAAGTTATAAGGGCACTAGAATTTTTTTAATTTTCCGATAAGAAACTTTAATAAAATTGGGAAGTGATTGGTTTTAACCAGTTTTAATCAGATCTTCAAGTTTTGGAGTCCTAGGATCCATTCGTGACTTATTCTGTGAGCCCATCACTATTTTTATGTATGTAAGTGTGTGAACCGCCTAAAACGACACCATCGATTGATTCTACAAACTAATCTTGTTATTGTTAAAAAGGCACATCGATCACTGTATATCTGGGCAAAATTTCTTAATCCGTTCGTGAGATATTGTGAAAAAATTCGAAAAAAGTGACTTAATTTTTTAAAATCCGAAATTATACGTCTGAATATCTAGCGTTTCCGATCTTTATAGTTACCGAAACTACATAGTAATCACCTACCACGTGGGAATCGGTGGATTTTAAAACTAAAGTAATAGTTTTAGCTCTAAAAGTGAAAAAGCTTAGAATAGTACACAAACTAGGCTACAGGGATAGCTCAACCTTTTTCAAATTTTTTTTACTTTAGAAAAACGTAGAGACAAATGTGTAAAAAAACATTGAAACTTTCAGCATGCTTCTTAGAAATAGATACAAATACTTCGATGATATTGAAAAATATGGGAAAGGATATTATTGAAGGATAAAAATATTTAGTAATTGAGCTGAGAGAAGGACAAAACTAGTTCCATATTGTTATGGAAATATTATTACAAAAGATGAAAAACAGACGTAATATTTATACAAGGTTATGGTTGTATGAAAAGGTTTAAAACGTTTTTTTTTAATTATTAACCCCATACTTATGTTAAGTTTTCGCGTTGTACAGAATTATACACAGAAATAATTGAAAGAATCAAATTTAAAGGATTTGCGAAATGAATTAAAATAATATATATTCAATGAAAAGTTTTATATTGTTTTCAATATATGTAATAATAAAGATGTTATTTCGCCTCTCGAGGTAGAAGAGGGATAAGATTTCAAAAGTTATTTTGGGATATAGTTTATATTATCTAAAACTATAATTTGGCAAGATTTCATGAGAATCACTGGAGTCAATTTCCTAATCTTTGACAATTTTAAACTTTTAGCACAAATTTATACCATTTAGTTTTCATAATGAGCGTTACAATAATTTACCTTGACTTTTGCAAAAATCCAAAATGAAATTTTCATTGCCACTATTGCATATTGTTACACTGAATCAAAAACGAGTGAGCCAAGCTAAAAGTTGTGCTTTATAATGTTGGTCAACGTTTTGTTAAAAATATGTTTTAAGGACATTGAATACGAAACAAATCAGTTTGAATCAAACCAACAAGTATGATGAAAATTGCAGCAAATTGTTTTTAAATCAGCGTTTTGTAACGCTCATTATGAAAACTAAATGGTATATATTTGCTCTAAAAGTTTAAAGATGTTCCTTAGGAATTAGTTCATAACACAGCATATGTTCTATAAATTTTATTGATGACTTTTATGTTCGTGGCAGTCGAGGAAATATTGGGCATTGAAGTGATACATGTGATAAGTCGATGTATAATTTCAAAACATATATAATTTTACCACGCTGATATGAAATACATTAATATTTGGCATGAATTTGGGCATGTTCAAGTGTCTTTGGCCCGCAGTTTTAAGAGGACCTAACAATAGAAGGCGCGATGTAGAGAGCACCTGAAAGTCGATGAAAACACATTCCTTTTTTAGACAAACTTCAAATTTTTTTTTAAATTCCCGCCAGAAAAATTTTAAAATTATATATATCACAAAGTTCCTCTACGCTTCGAGGTCCTAGGAAGCTTCCTTGGCAAATTTTGAGAACCCGCCACTATGCCTGTAAACTGCTCTTTACAATAACTTTTCAGCCTCTCTGATCATTTTCAACTTCACGTCAAACTCTGCCAACCGGATCATTATCGGTTAATCCATTCGTGAGATCTGAACAAAAATATTCAATTAGCTGGATGGACTTTAGGGAAAACTGTTTTCCATTGTTTTTTCCGATATTAGAGAGCAAAATCTATTAAATATTTTTTATTAAATAAGTGAAAAAAAAATATTGCCAAGTTTGCTTAGAAAAGAATTTTTGTATTAATTATCAAGACCTTGGTACTCTTTTAGATCTCAATACTTTTAAGGGTCGAAGTTCTTATTTTACACATTCATGTGAAACCTTTTTGCTAAGTTTTCTTTAAGCGAATTTGTTTTCTTTAAAAGGAGGAAACCTATGATGCCGGTGAAAATATTCAGCTTTCAAAGGCCTTTTATTATTCATTCCCAAGGCCTATACCGAATTTAGCTCTCTAGCTACAATGGAAGTGCCCCATGTTTTGAATGTACTTCAAAATAAAGTGGGGTAGAGCCTGAGTCCCTCAAACGAAATTCTTTAGTTTTCTGGTTTTTTTTTGTTGGTAGTGTAGAAAGGCCTACATCTAGACAACATTTTATCTCTATAGCGATTCCATAAGTGCCCCAATGCTCATTGTAAATGTCCAGTTTTTCGACTTATTACTTGTTGTCAAAGACGTAGAAGCTTATTATATTTCAGTGCTGTATATGTGCTGGATGTGCCCCATGTTTTTGACGGGCTTATGTAGAAGTAAAGGTAATGTCCCATTTTCAGATTACTCTCATTAGTTCTACAGCAAAGGCTATCTGTAAATCAAATTTCAATTACCTAGCTGTAGTGGCGGTTCCCCACAACAAGGGGGACCCTATGCCCCGAGATGATATCCCGTTTTTATGTATATCCGATTTAAGCAGCAAGGCCTAATTGCACACAGAATTTTCTGCAGTATACAAATAAGGAATACACCATTTTCTTCTGATATATATATATATATATATATATATATATATATAATTTTTTTTCTCATTATTTGTTTGCTTTGTTAAGAAATTTCAGCTCTCTAGCTGTAGTCAAAGTAGAAAATATTTTTATCAGCTTGTATAAAAATAAGGGAGGATTATCCGCCTCTTCCAGAAAAATATTTTGTTAAGCGATTTTTTTTTCATTAGTTGTGCACAAAGGGCAATCTGCAGTCCAAATTTCAGCGCTCTATGGTACACCTCCACAATATTGATGAGTGAATTAGTCAAAATATGCACTTTTTACACCCTTATATTTCGAAAACCTTTAGCAGTAGAGATCTGATGGAGAATGGACCACTAATTATATGGAATCTTTAGAGATCATCACGGACACCCATACTTGGATATACCACAGGTATAGCCATTAAATGGCTCTAACTGGTCATCAATGGTCAGCTGCCGCTTGCCATTGATATCGCTTTTGAAAATGTGAGCTGGACCATAAGTAGTTCTCATACGTTCAAATCGCCAATGTCGGATGGAATAATTCCTGTAGACCTGCAGCACATTGCTGATATAGTATTATTCCTATTAGCATACGCAAGGGCTAAAACCTTAATGAGCTAAGTGTGGACCGGGGGAGTTTGCTACCGTACAGAATCATCACATCCACTGTAGGAACAGTCACCACAAAAGCACTCCTCAGTGTGCTGTTAACAGTGCTGTAAAATGTGACTATTAAGTCTCTGCTTAAAAATCGTGAGGCAGTGAATATAAAAACCATGACATGTATACTGAAGACACAAAAGCGGGAGTCAGCATTGAAGGTGTTAAGCGACTGGTGCGCTAGCAGTGAACTCACCGTTAATCATACAAAAACGGACCCCGTACTCTTCTCGAGAAGGTTGCCTGCCCTTAGACCTATCGAACATCTTTTCCTGGGGAGAAAAAGCAAAGAATGCCGTAATGACAATTTACGTCTGCAGGAGAGCCATTGGAACTACTTGCGGCATTAGTCTGGGTACTAGAGAGAGTAAAAGAAAATATTTCTCTATGGCACAGTCGTCTGATGGAAAGCACTGGATGCGGCGAAAACCCGCTTCTGTATGAAAAGGGTTCTTCGTATTATGGCACTTACGATAACTGGTGCACTCAATGAATCCACGGTATTATTGAACCGCCCAAATGATTGTAGGCTTTAAATTGTAGAACATATACTGTCTGCGTCAGATAACAGTCTGCTGGCGTATTCTGTATTTAATAGTGTTTGGAGATAATCAAATGATTTTGGTTGTCCTGGACCCCAGCACGACAAGACTTAACAAGACTGATAAAGGCTTCGCTATATCCGCAAATGAAGGTATAAGTCGGCGATACCAAAAACATGCTTGCAGAAGTGATAATAATTGCTTTATATCTAAGGGTTCCTTACGGTTTTGTAGTACTGAGACTTTTTTGGATCTGTTTTTATTTCTAGAGGTGTAACCACATGCCCTAGATATTTTACTCCATTGCATTCAAAACGACATTTTTCAAGAATTGCTTTAAGACCAAATGTTTTAAGGCGCTCAAAAATCTTCTGAACATCGCAAGGATGTTCAAATACTCTAGGAGTATAGTCTCGCCCAGAGACGTTTTTAAGCGGTCAATTAATATCTGAAATGTTGCCGGACCATTCCGTGAACCAAATGACATACGTGTAAACTTGAATATAACACAGACGGACGAACACCTATTTGCCAGTAGCAGCTTTGTAGATCAATTGCTGACATACATTTTTTACTCTAGTTTCTTGCTGTATGTCATCCACTATTGGCAGTGGATAGCGACCCGGTTTTGTAATTGCGGTAAGTTTACCAACACATACGCGAACTCCACCAGTCTTTTATTCGTACCATCACTATGGGAGCATTCCATAGTGATTGGTGAATTCTAATTGAACATTGGTGTTGGTTTTGTTTTTACAAGCGTAAACTTTTCTTTGGGTTAATTCTCAAAATATCAATGCCAATGTGCCGTGTACAGAACTATATCAGCTTGTTCGAGCAAATCGGCACCAATTAGTGTCCTAATTTTTATAGCATTTGGTAACCATATATGTTAAGTCTTATTTTACGTATTACCCCCTATATATATATCACATTTAGTTGACATGACCTCATTTGTGGAAATGAAACCACAGTTAGGATGCCTACGGCATCATAAAAAAAAACAAATTATTTGTACTAAGTATTATTTTAGCTCTAAGCTGGCAACGCTGATCTTATATATCATATGTATATAAATATATATATATACATATATATATATATATACATATATATATATATATATATATATATATATATATATTACAAAAGCCTATATACATCACTTGTAAGGCCTGTGTTGGAGTACGGATCGGTAATATGGGACCCTATATATAAAACACATTCTGACGCTATCGAATCTGTACAAAAACAGTTTCTTATTTTTTGTCTTCGTGGGTTAAACTTTAACCCAATGAATTTATCATCATATTCCGCTAGACTTTCCCATATCAAGCTGCCAACTCTAAAAAGTCGTAGAACTGTGCTGAACATATCGTTTATTTTCAACATAATTATTGGCGATGTAAGCTCTGGTTTTTTAATCAACGATATAACTTTTAATGTCCCACAACGTCCTTCACGTTATTTTTGTCCACTATCAGTTAAATTTTGCAGAGCAAATTATGCCAATGGTGATCCTTTGAGAAGGATGTGCCACGAGTTCAACAAATTTTATAATTTTATTGATTTTTCTTCAAGCCACAGTACAATAAAAAATAAAATATTAATT
>OY776279.1:55570199-55710199 GCA_963675445.1 Linnaemya vulpina
GCTGTGCCAAAAAGAGTAAACCACAACAACAACAAACCTAGCAACATAAATATTAAGAGATGTTATTCTTAATGATCTTGTATGCAAGTATTCGCTGCTAATAAAGCTAAACAGATCCACAAGTATACACAGCCATATACACGTAGAAGAAACAAAACCACACACTCATCCATACAACCACTCATAGTTACCATAGGTAAAACACACAGAACACTCATACATTCAACCACACATAGTTACCATAAGCGAACCAAACAAGCCAGCATTGTCATGTATACAAACACACACATGCCAAGTAAAATACAACCACCATACCTAGAACTTTCGCGAGGTTACCAGACGCCGTCATTTTTGATATATAAAGGCGCTGCCAGAGCTCAGCGAGAGTCAGAGTGATTTCAAATATAGACGTGTTAACATCGCTGAGGGTTGAGTAGTACAAATACTCGTGTTAAGTAATAAATAAAGTGTTGCCGCATTAAACTTCTTAAATTAATTTGTCCGTGCTTTAATTTGATGCAATAAAACGAATCCTTGAAGGATATGTAATAAAACCGTTTTTACGAAAAGGTCTAAAAACGTAACAATTGGTGTCAGAAGTGGGATTGCAAAAATAATTAAAAGGACATTGCAATTTAAGGAAAAAAAGGACATTATAAAATTAAAATAAATAATCATGAAATTTGATGAGCTAAAAGTTGAACAGCTGAAAAAGGAGCTCAGTAAGCTGGAATTGCCAACTACAGGTAACAAGGCTGAACTGCAGAAGAGGCTGATAGATGAGTTTAAGAATCGCGGCATGGACATCGGGACATACGAGTTTGAGGACAAAGACGATGTCCAGGTAAGCCCTCCTGCCACGACCAGCAGCATGGACATAAATTCAATGTTCGCTGCTATGATGATCGAAATGAAACAGAACTCTCAGCAGATGCAGGAGCAGCTTGTAGCCGAAACTCAGCAGATGCAGGAAAAACTTGTAGCCCAAATACAGGAGTCAAATAAAGCCATGAACGAGACCCTGGTAGAGGTTTCTGAAGCCATTAACAGGAGGGTGGATTCTATTTAGAATAAATTCTCAGAGATGGAACAGCATGCAAAGGAGGTCGAAGAGAAATTGCATACTCTAGAGGACAAAGTGAATAACCTGGAGTTTAGCGGCGGGCCAGTACGAGCAGTTGCGGAGGTTTCTGCGCGGATAAAAGCGCCATGCTTCGACGGCAGCGTACCATTAGGCATCTTCAAATTCCAGTTCGAGACGGTTGCTAGTAGAAATGGATGGGATGCTGAAGAAAAGGCCATAGAGTTGATCTTGTCCTTAAAGGGTACAGCCACAGAGGTACTTGAGACTGTGCCAGTAAGCTGCAGAAACAACTATAATGAAATAATGGCAGCATTGCAGCGCAAGTATGGTGGTGAGCACAAGCGCGATTTATACTGAATGGAATTGCGATGTAGAGCTCAGAAGCCAAACGAATCTCTACAAGATTTCGCAATGGAAATCAAGCGTTTAGTGCAGCTAACATATCCAGGCGAGAGTCACCCGTTCCTGGACCATTTTAAAACTGAGGCTTTCGTTAACGGCATTCGCGACTCTGATGTTAAACTGGCGGTGTGTGCTACGCAGAAATCCACTTTCGCTGAAACTGTGTCATTTGCGCTGGCTCAAGAGACTGCCAGAATAGTTTTCAAGCCACAGATATGTAAAGTGCGGAATGTGGAGGTTTTGTCTGAGGAGGATAACAACCTAGTGGCTAGCGTTAAAGAGGCAATTCGACAACTGCTGGCAGAGAAGGCTATCAAAGAAAAGCCTAAGTGCTTTAACTGCGGAAAAATCGGTAATTTTCAGCGCAACTGCAAAGCACAAAGGAAGAGAGGTAGGTCTGTTTCGCCACCAAGAAACAGCAAACGGGTGAACCAAACAACATCCCAAGAGTCCCCGTTAAACTAAAACGAGCTAGCACTAAGGGGCAAGAGGTAGCTGTCACAAACGAGGGCCCCACAATCTCCATATCAGTGATGCAGCAGAAAAATAGCAACCTCACTGCGTCCGGACACATCAACGGGGAAAACCACGTACTTACCATAGACACAGGGGCATCGCAGTCAATAATAAGGCCCGATATAGTAAAGGGGAAGTGCGAGCGGTTAAGCAATATACGACTACGTACAGCTACTGGAGAGCCTGCCACTGTCTATGGTAAGATTGAAGTGAAGGTGACTATAGCCAACATCAACGTGAGACATGTGTTTATTGTTGCCGATATTGTCGATGAGGTTATTATTGGAGCCGATTTTATGATTAATCATGGCATTAATCTACATATAGGACAACAGCTGATGATTTGGCGTAATGTGGAAATACCCTTTGATGTTGGATATGACAACAAACCGCAAGTAACAAGAGTATTTGCTATTGAGAGTCAGACAATACCGCCGCAGTCTGAAACAGTCATATGGGCGCGGATGAAGGGAGATTGTGAGGACAATCGGTTGTGGGTTGTAGAACCAGCAGCGAAAGCTCTAGTGAAAACTAGTGAAGGAGGAATAGTCCCTATAAGAGTGCTTAACTTGTCAGACCATGAAAAAGTCATCAAAGAAAATTCCGATGTTGGCCAGTGTACTCCAGCAGAGGCAATAATAAACTGCGAGAAGAAGATAGAGCCTACTGATTTGTCCGCAAAAGAACGTGAACAATTTGAGGAATACGTAGAGAAATGGGTAGCAGGTCTATCAGCGACAGATAAAAATAAAGCCAAACAGTTACTAAAAAGGCATGCCAGTATATTCGCCATGGGAAGCCAAAGCCTCTACCCTGGCTGCATTGGTTAAACATGAAATTAACACAGGCGAAGCTAGGCCGATTAAACAGCCACCCAGAAGCGTACCCCTAGCAAAGCGGGATAAAGTAAAAGGGCTTGTAAGTGAAATGGAGCGTGGTGGCGTAATTGAGCCATCTTCTGGTCCTTGGAGTTCGCCTGTAGTCTTAGTTAAAAAGAAAGATGGCAGTACTAGATTCTGCGTAGACTACAGGAAGCTCAATGACATAACCAAGAAGGACAGTTATCCGCTCCCCAGGATCGATGACACTTTGGACACGCTAGCTGGTACCAAATGGTTCTCTACGCTGGACTTGCGAAGCGGATATTGGCAAGTGGAGATCGCAGAGAAAGACAAGGAGAAAACTGCTTTCAGTGTCGGCAACGGATTATGGCAGTTCAAAGTCATGCCATTTGGTCTCTGCAATGCTCCGGCCACATTTGAACGCCTAATGGAGAAGGAACTGATAGGACTTCACTGGAAGACATGCTTGGTATATCTTGATGACATAATCGTGATGGGGAAAACTTTTGATGAACACCTCAAAAACATGGCAGAAGTTCTTGAACGAATATCATCAGCTGGATTGAAACTCAGCTTGAAGAAATGTGCATTGTTCCAGAAAGAAGTAAAGTATTTGGGGCATCGTGTTACAGCAGACGGAATCTCAACAGATGAAGATAAAATAAAAGCAGTAAGGGACTGGCATCAACCTAAAAATCTTCATGAATTGCGCAGCTTTTTGGGCCTTTGCACATACTACAGACGTTTTGTGCCGAATTTTGCCAGTGTAGCTTCAAGCTTGCATGAGCTGACAAAGAAGTCAGGACCATACCATTGGGGCGAGCCACAGGAAAAATCCTTCCAGAAACTCAAAGAATTATTATGTACGTCACCAGTGCTAGCGTATCCTATAGCTGGAGAAAAATTTGTGCTGGATACTGATGCGAGCGGCTATGGCATAGGGTGTGTGCTATCCCAAGGAGTAAATGGCACTGAGAAGGTCATAGGGTACTATAGCCGTGTACTCTCAAAACCTGAGAGGAATTACTGTGTGACACGACGTGAGCTTCTGGCGGCATTGGAATGCATTAAACATTACCATAAGTACCTGTATGGTCAACACTTTACATTAAGGACCGATCATTCTGCACTGAGATGGCTATTGCAGTTTAAAAATCCTGAAGGGCAACTGGCAAGGTGGATTGAGCGCCTGCAGAGCTACGACTTCAGCATTGAGCATAGAAGGGGCACAAAGCATAACAATGCGGATGTTCTTTCGAGAAGACCGTGCTGTTTAGAGTGTAAACATTGTGTTAGAACCGAGCAAAAGGAAGGCGTTGTGGATGTTCGGCTAATGCACATCGGCCCTGATGAAGACTGGTCAGCGGCACAGAGGGACGACGATATACTAAGGAAAATTATAGCGGCCAAAGAAGAGGACAGACGACGATCCCGGAATGAAATTTCGCCTGAAAGCCCACTCGCCAAATCTTATTGGGCTCAGTGGAACAGCCTTAAGGTAATAAAAGGGTGTTTATACCGCGTATGGGAAAATGTAGATGGCAAAACAACTTCAAATTTAATAGTTGTGCCATACTCTAAGATAAGTAAAGTTTTACAGGAGTATCATAACGGACCCAGTGGCGGTCATCTTGGAGTAACAAAAACACTTGAGAAACTGAAGCAGCGTTTTTATTGGGTTGGATGTCAACAAGCCGTAGCTGACTGGATAGCAAACTGCCCACAGTACATAGCAGCCAACGGCCCAGTAAGAAGAAGCCGGGGACAGCTGCAACAATACAACTCAGGAGCACCATTCGAGCGGATCGCAATGGATGTAGCAGGTCCCTTTCCCGTAACAGAAGCCGGAAATCGTTATGTACTTGTGGTAATGGACTATTTCAGTAAATGGCCAGAGGTATATGCTATACCTAACCAGGAAACAAAGACAATTGTAAATGCTTTCGTCAACAACTGGGTATGTCGCTATGGTGTCCCAATAGAATTACATTCCGACCAAGGAAGGAATTTCGAGTCTGCCATATTCAGGGAAATGTGCGAGTTGTATGGGATAAAGAAAACCAGAACGACGCCGCTGCATCCAGTCTGATGGCATGGTAGAAAGGTTCAATCGCACCTTAGAAGAGTACCTACGAAAAGTAGTAAGCACCCATCAGAGGGATTGGGACGAGCACATCCTAAAATTTTTGATGGCATATAGGTCAGCTGTACACGACTCAACATCGAAAACGCCAGCCAAAATTATCTTCGGGACGGAATTAAAACTACCTGGTAATTTGGAATTTGGTGTTAAGCCAACTGTAGAAGAAGGAGCTATTACGTCCCAGGAGAAGGAGGACTTAAACGAACTGCATGAGCTCGTGCGCAATACAATCAATATGGTCAGTGACAAGATGAAGGCTAGGTATGACCACGCAGCAAACTCGGAGGGATTTATGGAAGGACAATTGGTTTTACTGTATAACCCACAACGGAAGAAAGGATTGTCCCCAAAATTACAGACTCACTGGGATGGCCCGTATAAAGTGATTAAGAGAGTGAATGACGTTGTATACCGGATACAGAAGCACAATAGCCCAAGGTCGAAAATGAAGATAGTACATCTCGAACGATTGGTGCATTATGGAAGAGGTGATTGTATGCCTATTCGGATCGAACAGGCTTAAGTGGGCGGCAGTGTTACAAAGATTAGAAATAGATTTAAATAAAACGACTATGTGGCTATATGTACTTGGCAGCACTGCCAATTAATCTATAGTTGTCAAAATGTCACAACCCTGGTCCACACTATATAGATAATATTCAAATTAACGGAAATGGAATACTCCAGAATATACAGGATCATTCAAGGCTGTGCCAATAAGAGTAAACCACAACAACAACAAACCTAGCAACATAAATACTAAGAGATGTTATTCTTAATGATCTTGTATGCAAGTATTCGCTGCTAATAAAGCTAAACAGATCCACAAGTATACACAGCCATATACACGTAGAAGAAACAAAACCACACACTCATCCATACAACCACTCATAGTTACCATAGGCAAAACACTCATACATTCAACCACACATAGTTACCATAAGCGAACCAAACAAGCCAGTATTGTCATGTATACAAACACACACATGCCAAGTAAAATACAACCACCATACCCAGAACTTTCGCGAAGTTACCAGACGACGTCATTTTTGCTATATAAAGGCGCTGCCAGAGCTCAGAGAGAATCAGTGTGATTTCAAATATAGACGTGTTAACACCGCTGAGGGTTGAGTAGTACAAATACTCGTGTTAAGTAATAAATAAAGTGTTGCCTCATTAAACTTCTTAAATTAATTTGTCCGTGTTTTAATTTGATGCAATAAAACGAATCCTTGAAGGATATGTAATAAACCCGTTTTTACGAAAAGGTCTAAAAACGTAACAATATATATATATATATATATATATATATATATATATATAAATATGTATATATATGTATATATATATATATATATATATATATATATATAAATATGTATATATATGTATATATATACATATTTATATATATATATATATATAGGTACATATATATACAATTATATATATATATATATATATATATATATATATATATTTACATATGTTTATATATATATATATATATATATATATATACATATATATATAAATATGTATATATATATGTATATATGTATATATATATATATATATATATATATATATATATATACATATATACATATATTCATATATATATATATATATATATATATATATATATATATATAGATATATATATATATATATATATATATATATATATATATATAGGTACATATATATACAATTTTATATATATATATATATATATATATATATATATTTACATATGTTTCTATATATATATATATATATATATATATATATATATATTAAAGAATTGAAATGTTTTTTTTTTAATTATTTTAGAGTCTTTGCATTATTTTAGTAAAGATTAAGATAAGTCCCGCTTTCTCGGCAAATCTAGAGTTTTTTAAATATTTTTACCAAAAGAATATAGAAGAATTTATTATTTATGCAGTGTTAGAAAGTTTTTGTTATTAAAGATAAAGAACATTAAGCTTTTTAAGTTAAATTTACAGCAGCAACAAGTTCAATAAAGCTAGTTTTAAGATGAAAATGAATTTAAAAAAAGCAATTAAAAACGAAATATATAATCAACATAGATATGACTAATACAAATATACTACGGGGACATACATGCAAATAAAGTGAGAAATTGAAACAAGTACATACATATATCTTCTTTGGATATGTTAGTAAAAAAAGTTATGTATTATTTAAAAAAGCAGTTCTTGAACAATATATGTCGAAATGAGCAGTAGTTAAAACCATTAGGTCCGAAACAAAACAATTTACATATGTTTGCTATGCATTCATTATTTGATATTCGTAATCGCCAATTTAATGTGATAGTCAATTGCATATTCAAAATTAATTAATAACAGTTTTAATCGGTGGAATATATATACATACATGGTGAAATATTTCTTTTCAAATATAGATAATAATAATTTTTTATTTTATTTATAGTTGGCTGTTTTTATTGAAGTTAACAAATACAAATAATTTATCATAATTAGGGCTATATTATTGTTAATAATTCAATATTATTAGATAATTGTAGATGTAATGTTTTATTTATGTCCTAATTATTCATTCTATAATTTCGAATAGAAAGTTTCCGTCCTCATAGTGTGTGTAACATGCACTGATATATGTACATACCTATAAATTTAACTCCACGCTCAGTAGCGTCATAAACGATAAATAAATGTTTAAGGGCCATTATTACAACTTGATGACAAAGTTGGTGGTAGTAAATGCCAAAGTTAGCATAACAATTCGATAAAAAGGCACGTAGCAACTTTTCATTATTTCAACTTGCCGCTAATATTAAATGTATATTTCTTATTGTGTGGCAATACCACTAGCAATTACCGACTACTTTTGAAAGATTGTTTAGATCGCGAAAAATTGTAGTGGCAACCACACGCTTGTTTTTACCTTTTAAAAATATGTGCATCTTTTATTTGTGAAAATATAACTTTGAGTTATAAAATAAAAAATGTCAGCATCTAAGGAAACAATCGTGCGAGCTGTGAGAAGACGGGCAAAAAACTTTTCAGGTGAAGAAGATTTATGTTTGGTGCTACCATATTAAAATATAAGAAAAAATGGTAATATAAACATAAATCCTCCTGGTAAAACTTATCGTAAAGTCGAACTTGTCTTTAATATATCGCACATACCTAGATTAAAGAAAAGTTGTAATAATGAAAATATGTTTATCTGACCGATAAAATCTCACTTTATGATAACACCAAGTTGTAATAATGGCCCTAAGTAGTTTGATATTCAAAAAACGTTTTTGTTTTTTAAATATAGAAAAAACAATTTTTTTATAATTTCTTTTATTTAAATACGTTTTTGTGATACCAAGTTTACGATTATAAAATAATATTAACATATTTAATACATTATTTTATTTAAATATGTTTTAGTGATACAAAGTTTACTATTATGGAATAAAATTAACATATATGAAAATTTATTTGTTTGGTGGTTCGAAAATATCTATATGCATTTCATTAGCGCGTTTACCAAATCATCTGTAGACTTCAGCCACAGTTTTCAAACCTTTCATATCATATGGAATTTATAAATACTTTTATTGCTCTATAAAGCCTATTACACTTATTATGAAGTGATTCTTTTAAATCATTTTATAATAATATCATTTCAGTGTCAACACAGAACAATTAAAATTTAAATTAACAGAAATAGGATAATTAGGAAAATCAAGAAACGGTAACAGTTGTGGACAACAACAGAGATAAACTTAACAACATCAATGCTGAGTAATGATAAATAAAGCTAAACATATATTCAAATACACACAGTAACATACATACATCCATGGTACAAATCACAAAATATACAAAAGTGGTATACACTTGTGCTCACATAACTACAACCTAGTTATAAAAAAGGAAAAGCGCTGTCTGGAGATTTTTACTCCTGATCATTAGCAGAGTTGGAATTAAGAACTTGATCTGTGTAAACCCTTGGGCGTGTGTAGTTAACTAAATCGGCACAGTGTGTAATCGCTCTCTTGCTCTCCTGTCTTGGTTCCCTTGAATTCCTTATATTATTATATAAATTCAAATTAATTAAAAACATGCACAAAATTAATTTTTCACACAATCGCTCACATGATTTTTGACTATCATTTTGTCTGTATTTGCCCACGACAGCAGAGCTTCGTAATAGAAATTCACATATTAATTTCAATTATAAAATATTACAAACTCTTTAATTTTAAAAACCATTCACAAACGATTTTTTACGACATTGTGTTTACAAAGATAAGAAAACCTCTTGAAAAAATTTACTTTTTATTATATAACGCACACAAAAAAAAACAAACCATTGGCAAAATATTTGAAGCAGTTCTACACATTAGCCCAAACATTACCGCGCAAGAAATTATTTTCCTATCATAATTATTTAAAAAAATCTACCAAAACGCCTTTATGGGTGAATCCAGCTTAATTTACTTTGCTAACTTTTCGTTAAATTTCGTTACATATAATTTTCTTACAAATAGAGCGAAACTGATCGCCCGTTGCTCAAGCTGAAAGCTGTTTGATCGTTTTTATTAAAAATTATTTTTAGACCAGTGGTGTCAGCGCTTACGCTCTTTTATTTTGCGAGCGTAAAACAAAATTGTTTACTGAGAAACACTCTCATTCATTTTCTGATTTGAAATACATTTGCTCAAAACAATGCAAGAAATTATCATCTGCAAACCTAAAAAATATTTTGTTGTTGCGAAACTACAATTGTTTGGTATTTGTAAATAATAGCATACTTTCATGTCATTAATTAGGCCTCGCAACCGCACATTTCGCCCCCTGGGAATGTATGAGAAACACGCTTGTCCGTGGATATATTCCATAAGTAATGATACCAATGACCTGTACTTGCTCGGCAATAACTATGCAATGCGTCTGAGTGACGAATTTAACATGGGGATGGCATTGGAAGTATACAATCGCCACCATCTCGCTTACATTCCGTTAACAAAAACAAAGAAGAATATTCATAATAGTTTTCATGCACAAATATACTATGACGAAAAGTACACCGACGCACAGAGGTTTAGAATAGCCTGTTTTCTTGGATTAATTTAAAAAAAAAATTTTAAGTATAGTCAAAATTTTTTGTACCCGGTTAGAGTATATAAAATTCTACATCACTTGTCGTTAAAATAAATGTCAAAAGTGCTCTGGTGTTTTTGTAGTGAAACTTCAAAGTCAAATTTTATAGAAATAGAAAAAAAGTGAAAACTTTCCAGTTGAAAATTGTATTTATTTTTAAATGTATTGCAAAAGTTAACAATTTTCAAATGGAACCATCAAGTTCAGGTTATTTTGCAAATACTTCGTTAACATTTGTGTGTCAAATTGTGTGTGGAAGTGTTTTAGATTTAGTTATTTATATTGGAAATGACAAAAAATTAGCATTTTTATAGTTTAAATGGATAAATAGTTATTATTCGTCCATATTCGTGCCATAATTTTTAGTTTATATTAAAGAAGACATAAATCTCTATTATATTGCAAAATTTTACGCTGCCTTTTCGTGCCTTTTAGAAGCTATGCATTGTTTAATGCAAGTGTTGCAGCAGTCAAATTAGGGAAAAATCACATTGATCTCGCGACTGCTGCTGTTGTTGTGTATTGTGTTTTGTTGTTTTTCATGTTACTTTTTTCCATTTATTTGTGCTCTTCTTTTCAGTATATTAATGATGTTATTTTTGTTTCTTTTAATAATATTCTTTGTTTCAATAACATTTTGTTTTTGTTTATTTTAATAATATTCTTTGTTTTGACAAACAGTGATCGTGTTGTACAGTTTGAAGTAATCGGGTAAAAGGGATTTTTGAAAGGTTTTTTCTTGTATTAGAATTATTTTTTGATTTTTATAGAAACAAGTTCGAACGTTGTTTTTTATACTCGTCGAAGCTTATTTGATATTATGATGAATTCAAGCGCTCAAACAATGAATGACAAGATGAAATTTTTAGCTGAAGAAATCAAAAAACGCACAAACTGCTCTGAGGATAATATGTGTGATTTTAATAAAAGAATGGATGTTTTCTTTTATGAATTTAAATCTAGGTGGACTAGAGCGCATAGAATGGAATTGAGGTTTATTGCTCAAAATAAAATCTGGTTGGAGTCCTCTATTGGTTTTACTCTTGCCCCGACTGCAAAACGTGGTCGAAAAGAAATTAGTTTTACCGAGTCCAGTGGTTGGAGTAAATATAAAAAAACAAAGATTTTAAGAGACACCATATCATTGCCAGAGTTATTTTATGCTTCACAGGTTAAATTACAAAGCGCAGGTTATGTCGAGGAATCAAAAGTGTTGCGAGCCATATATGAAAAGTGTTGCAAGGGCATAAATTAAAAAAAAACGTTGAAACAACCACTTCCCACCTTGAAAATATCGAATACAGAAGCTTTGGCTGTTTTTGTAGAAGCTAAACTGACACGAAATCAGTACAATGTTGTTAGACAAGCTGCTCCTCAAATATTTCCCTCCTACAACAATATTCAAACTGAAAAACAAAAAACTTACCCAGAATCGACCAGCTTTAAAATAAGCGAGACCTCTGTTGAAGTAACTTTACAAGGTCTTCTTAATCATCAATTAACATCTATTTTTGTTATTGCCAAAGTTAATTTGTGGAAAACATGTACAACTTTCTCACCAATCGTGACAGTTGAACAGGTTAAATTCTGTATTTCCTCTTCAACTCTTTTTTGTTCACTAATTGACACATATGCGGTTTCTTTGGTAAATTCAATTTTCAAGGGTCTGTAAAATCTAGTTCAAGACGACCGTGGATTTTGCCAAATTATTTTCTCCTCAAACATAAGCCTAAGTGGTACAATTATGGTTAAAAAAAACTGATGAATCACTAGCATCAGATCCATGAAAGGCTTGTTTGTATGAGCTATGGCCAGAGCTTCCATCAAAGCCCCATTTTGAATATAATACTACATTCGAGTTCGTAATGCCTAATGAGTCAATAACAGTTTCTTGAAGTTCTATTAGTCGCTCCGCTGTGTGATTCAGAAGACCTTGTAAAGTTACTTCAACGGAGGTCTCGTTTATTTTAAAGCTGGTCGATTCTGGGTAAGTTTTTTGTTTTTCAGTTTGAATATTGTTGTAGGAGGGAAATATTTGAGGAGCAGCTTGTCTAAAAACATTGTATTGATTTCGTGTCAGTTTAGCTTCTACAAAAACAGCCAAAGCTTTTGTATTCGATATTTTCAAGGTGGGAAGTGGTTGTTTCAACTTTTTTTTTTAATTTATGCCCTTGCAACACTTTTCATACATGGCTCGCAACACTTTGGATTCCTCGACATAACCTGCGCTTTGTAATTTAACCTGTGAAGCATAAAGTAACTCTGGCAATGATATGGTGTCTCTTAAAATATTTGTTTTTTTATATTTACTCCAACCACTTTACTCGGTAAAACCAATATCTTTTCGACCACGTTTTGCAGTCGGGGCAAGAGTAAAACCAATAGAGGATTCCAACCAGATTTTATTTTGAGCAATAAAAGAAAACATCCATTCTTTTATTAAAATCACACATATTATCTTTAGAGCAGTTGGTGCGTTTTTTGATTTCTTCAGCTAAAAATTTCATCTTGTCATTCATTGTTTGAGCGCTTGAATTCATCATAATATCAAATAAGCTCCGACGAGTATAAAAAACAACGTTCGAACTTGTTTCTATAAAAAACAAAAAATTATTCTAATACACAAAAAAACCTTTCAAAAATCCCTTTTACCCGATTACTTAAAACTGTACAACACGATCACTGTTTGTCAAAACAAAGAATATTATTAAAATACACAAAAACAAAATATTATTGAAACAAAGAATATTATTAAAAGAAACAAAAATAACATCATTAATATACTGAAAAGAAGAGCACAAATAAATGGAAAAAAGTAATATGAAAGACAACAAAACACAATACACAACAACAGCAGCAGTCGCGAGATCAATGTGATTTTTAGCTAATTTGACTGCTGCAACACTTGAATTAAACAATGCATAGCTTCTAAAAGGCACAAAAATGCAGCCTAAAATTTTGCAATATAATAGAGATTTATGTCTTCTTTAATATAAACTAAAAATTATGGCACGAATATGGACGAATAATAACTATTTATCCATTTAAACTATAAAAATGCTAATTTTTTTGGCATTTCCAATATAAATAACTAAATCTAAAACACTTCCACACACAATTTGACACACAAATGTTAACGAAGTATTTGCAAAATAACCTGAACTTGATGGTTCCATTGAAAAATTGTTAACTTTGCAATACTTTTTAAAATAAATAAAATTTTCAACGGGAAAGTTTTCACTTTTTTCAGAATTTTTTGCACAAAAATTTCTATAAAGTTTGACTTTGAAGTTTCACTACAAAAACACCAGAGCACTTTTGACATTTATTTTAACGACAAGTGATGTAGAATTTTATATACTCTAACCGGGTACAAAAATTTTGACAATACTTAAAATTTTTTAATTAATCCAAGAAAACAGGCTATTCTTACCCTCTGTGCGACGTCTGGTGAACTACCATGTTGCTCTTAAATAATTAACGGGTTTGTTAACGTTGGATAATGAACTACTTCGTAAATGCTCAGTAATTTCTGGCTTTCAAAGGTGCCGCTACGGATTTGATTGAGACTGCACCAGTAAGCTGCAAGTAATGGCGGTATGGTGGCGAGCACAAGCGCGACTTACACAGGATGGAATTGCGGTATAGAGCTCAAAAGCACAATGAGTCTCTACAAGACTTTGCAATGGAAATTGAGCGGCTGGTGCAGCACACATATCAAGGCGAAAATCACCCGTAAATGGACCATTTTAAGACTGAAGCGTTAGTTAACGGTATTCGTGATTCTGAAATAATACTTGCAAAAGTCCACCAACCCTGAAACAGTTTCGTTTGCACTGAATCAAGAGATTGCAAAGACGAATTTCAAGCCTCAAGTATGTAAGGTGCTAAACGTTGAGGTGACTGCTCAAGTGGAGAGTGATCTAATGGCAAGCATTAAAAAGGCAGTACGACAAGCGTTGGTGGATAGTAGCGCTAAAGAAGATTTCAAATGCGGAAAATCCGGTAATTTTCAGCGCAACTGTAAAGCACTGAGAAAAAGGAGCAAATCTGTTTCGCCATCTAAAAACAGTAAACGGGTGAACCATAGATACAGGAGCGTCTCAGTCGATAATAACGCACGACATAATAAAGAAGAAATGCGAGCCGCTGAACAATATACGCTACTACCGAGCCTGCCACTGTCTATGGTAAGATTGAAGCAAAGAGTAATTTAACTTGGCTAAACCTTCACTTTAGCAGTGAATTATATATGTTATAAATCTTATTTGATATATTATATAAAATAAAATAAACTAATTTTTTTTTTAATTTATATATAAAATATTTAATTCTCTTTATTACGATTTATTTTAAAAACTAATTAGGAAAAAAATTATATAAATTATAATTTATAAAAATCAGACTTAGATTGAAAAAATAATATTAGTAAAAATAAAGTTAAATTGAGTAGTTACAATAGCATTCATAATAATAGTAACAATAGGAGAGATAGGATAAAACATGTAACTCCCCCATCCTTTGTTCAAACATTACTCCTGGAATATTTATCATCATGTCTTTCTGAGATTTAAATTAAGTTCGAACAATTAGCCTATGAATCTGAATTCGATTTAATATAGCAATATAAATGTTCGTTAAAATAATCACCAAAAACATTATTTAAAGTTTTCCAAACAGAATTATCTACTTTATTATGAAGAAGATCATTTGGCTTATATCCTGTTGTACTATGTATACTGTCGTTATAAATTTGTACCGATTTATAAATCAAAGTTTTATCATTGATATCTTTATTTTCTTGTTGTAATTTAAAAAGTCGTATATGACAATTATTTTTTGTATTTTATTCGACCTTGTTTTTAACTTCAATTCTTCTTATAATTATTCTTCAGGCTCTAGTCGTATATGTTTATTCAAAGTAATTTGAAAACGCTCTATATCAGAATTACCTGTATGTGTGTTAGGGGAAGTAAAATGAAAATTTATTTTTTCACTACTTAAAAAATTGTTAATACATGGTTTGCCTAAATTAGCAAACCATTCCTTTAGAACTTCTCCTATAGTTAATAAGTTTTTATCATTCAAATGATGAATTTATACATGTTTTGTAAGTTTGTCGATACAGGTTAAAAATGTTGTATTTTTGTTTAGAAACCAAATATCAAATGTTAAAGGAGTTTCTGTTACGCATAACTTATTTTTTATTGGTCGTCTATCGTACTTGCACATGCTTCATATAATACAATTGTTTATATATTTGTGTATTTCTTTTCTTAAACTTGAGTAATAAATAACATCTTTTAATTCTAAATAAGTCTCCTCAATCCCTCTATGGTTCTTATCCGTATGATATTGATCTATGATTTCCAATAGACTTTCAATATTAAAAATATTTTTTACAAATTTCGAACAATAAATAATTATCACTTCAGCTGTATTTGAAAAATAACGTACTAAAGTGTCTTGAAAATTTATATATTAATAATATTGCAAAAAATTGCTATAATACCTTTAATAGAAAATATTGATTTCAAAAATGTTTTTATATCATCTTCAAAGTATTCTTTTATTGTAATGCAATATCTTGCCTTATTTTTATATAAAGTTTCTTTTTTGCATTGATATTTATTTCCCAAACTTATTCAGGGGTGTCATAGAAACCGATCTTATCGGAATCGGATTTGAAACCAACAAAAAAATACTTTGGTGTCATGGAATCCGATATTATCGGTTTTATGTTCGAATCGGAATTAATGTCGGATTTAGGTGTCACAGAAAACGATGTTATCGATTTTGTTATTGGAAACAATCCGATCATCTTACAGCTGTCGTTTTGTTATTGGAAATATTAAAAAACTGTGTTTTATAAATTTTTTTTTTCAATTGGTTGATTTCATTGAAAACGCAAGAAAGCTGAAGTAAATAAATTACAAAAAGCTATTTATTAAATTTTGTATTACTTATAAAAATTATTTCTCAACCGATGCTTTTCGTTAGAGTTCATATTCAGTTGCACCCAGTATGGAAGAAGAGAGCGCTCCATAACCATGAACTCGTGATCTAGAACAATTGATACTCTACTTCAACCCAGAGATATGATATAATCGTTTTAAAAACATTTTTGATACAACCTTTCAGCTAAAAATCAAAAGAAGCTGCAAGTTTTAGTAATGGCGAAATGTTACAACGTGAAAGGCAGCACTTTGTTGTGTCTAATACCATACATAAAGCGTATTTGTGTAAACTGTTAAAGCCTAAGCAGCAGAATGGAGGCAGATTGTAATAACACATGCATTTCCACTCTCTGGCAGTATAAGCGAGCTGATAGAGTCTCGCAAATGCCTTCTGCGGACCTCTCCTTGATATCAGTTCCTAGCAGTATATATGCAAGAACAGTACTGCTTTGTTTTTGTTTTATATAAAATTAATTCGTTTTAGCAACAACTTGTTTATACATATGTACTGCATAGATTCCCTTTATATGTATTTTCACAAAACGACAAGATTACACAAATACAAACATCAAAATCATATAATTTATTTCCTACATCTTATAATCTCTTCTATAATTAGTTTTTTTGTATAAAAACACAAGTTTTATAAACATTTTAGCCAAAATACCACAATTTACTAAATTTTCAAACAAAAATGTTGCTTTAAAAGTGGCAAACAAAATCAGTAAATATAAAACAAGTGATTCGAATATCGGTTTTGCTTGCATTCGAAAATGGCAAAACCGGCTTGTTTTCATAACACCAAATGAAACCGATATCGATTTGCAAATCCAACAATTAGCAAAATCGACTCGGATTCTATGACACCCCTGATTATTATTTGGTTTTTGAACATATTTATTGGAGATTCTGATATTGGAATGTAATCATTTACATTTTCGTTCCCACTATGAATTGTTGCTACATCAGATTGAATATCTTGTTGTGCTACTATTAAAGGATTAACATTAAGGCGACTTAAATAGTAAGCTACTTTATTTATTTTACCTTAATATATTCTACATCGAAATCATATTCATTCAGTCGTAATTTCCATCTTTGTAATTTTAAATTTGGTTTCTTTAACGAATTCAGTTGCGTATGGTCTGTTTGAATTTTAAATTTCCTTCCAAACATATAGGGCCTAAAATAGATTACTGACCAAACAATTGCCAATAACTCTTTTTCTATTGTACTATAATTTAATTCATGTTTATTCACTGTTCTGGATGTATATTCTATGGGGTGACCGTTTTGTGACAACACAGCACCTAATGCTTCATTACTAGCATCTGTAGTCAAAATAAATAACTTTTCAATCAAAGGATACGCTAAAACTGTTTTATTACATAAAACATTTTTTAATTTGTTAAAACAATCAATGTATCTTTCATCATTGACATTAATCACTGAACCTTTTTTGAGATTTTAAATTATAGGCAATGCTATATGACTATAATCTTTTATAAATTTTCTGTAAAAACCAGTTATTCCTAAAAATGATCTGATCTCCTTTATAGTTTTAGGCAATGCAATTTTTTGTATGACACTAATTTTATTAGGGTTTGGTTTTATTCCCTGAGGAGTATATGTCCCAAGTATTCTGATTCATGCTTTAAGAACTTTAAGGTTATATTGAGATAATCTCGGAAAAATTTTCTTTAGTGATAAAATATGTTCTTTAAGAGAAGTTGAAAACACTAAAATATCATCAAGATATACTACACATACATTATTAATATAATCCTGGGGTACTTCATTCATCATCCGTTGATATGAAGCTGGGACATTTTTTTAGTCCAAAAGGCATTCTAGTAAATTCATAGTGACCTCTTGATGTCGAGAATGCTGTTTTGTGCCTATCTTCTGGTGCAATTGAAATATGATGAAAACCTTTTGCTAGATCTATTGTGCTGAAATAAAGTGAGTTTCCTAGTTTTGCAAAAAGATCTTCCATATTAGGTATAGGAAACTTATCTTCAATAGAAGCATCATTAAGTTTTCTGTAATCAACTACATTTCTCCATTTTTGTTGACCAGATTTATAATTTTTTTTTGGAACAATTATATGGGCTATTCCCGATCCTAACATTTCATTTACCTGTACTTCCTCTTTATGAATTTCAGGAAAGCAATATATTTTAGAGTAAGTTTTTATGTTATTTTTTGTTCGGATTTTATTTTTATATTTACAAACTGCTGATAAATTTTCCCCTTCAATATAAAAAACATTTTTAAATACTTTAATTATTTTCATTAGAGCACCAATTTCTTCTTCATTACAATACTGGGCTTCTAATTTTTTCTTTAAATAATCAATTATTGGTTTGTTAAAATTTATTTCAATAATTGCGTCTAAGTTTTCCTGATATTCAACATTTTCATTTGTACATTTGTCAAATATTAAAAGAATTTTTGAATCATTTGTTATAAGTAGATTATTTTTAAAATCTATTCTTGCTTCTAATGGTTTTAATATGTTGCAACCAATTTTTTTATATTTCTGTTTCCAACATTTCTATTTTTGAATTAGGACGATTAAATTCTTTATATAGTGGGATAGTAATTTTGGAAGTTGTAATAGCTTTTGAGCAAATTGTGTTCAAAATTATTGGACGTTCAAGTTCACTTTTAAATGAACTATGAAATAAAGCTTTCCTAATTAAAGTTGTTGCACATCCTGTGTCTATTAGCAATTTGATGGAAACTGTTTTTGTTCTCACAATTATGAAGGGAAGAGCTCTTTGGCCAATAACTGAAAATTTGTAGTTTGTATATTATCTACTTCCATTTCTACAGTAGCATTAATTCTTTGAGTTTGATTAGAAGCATTATTTTCACTAAAATGTTTTGAGTTATTATGCCCTTTCTGATCAAAGCTAGTACTCGATCTATTACAAATATTTCTATTAAAATTTCTATTTCTGTTGAAAATTAGGACGAGTATTTTGCAAATTTTCTGGATAATTATATTTATTATTATTAGAATACAGATTTTGTTCCATTCCGGTATTCCGATATTGTTGGTATTTGTTTTGTATATAATGTTTAGAAAACGATTCGTTTCCATTATTGCGAAATTGAGAAAATTTATTATTATTGTCAGAAAAATGTTTACATTGAAAGTTTCTATTGTGATGAAGAAAAATCTGAGTTTTGATAATTTTGATAAAAATATTTCGTTTCAACCAACGTTTTTTAGCCTTCAAGAAAGTTTGAGGATTTCTTGAATTAAGAACCAATTTTGGTTCACTAGGTACTTTACTAATAAATATTTTTAAAGCCATTAATTCATTATTTTTACAACTAAACCACTGACTGTCTTTTTTAATACTAGTTTTTAAATTTAAGTTAGTTAACAGTTTTAAGATATAATCATAAAGCTCACTAATATTACTTCGTAGTTGTGCTGTTTTAATTTTATTTATTATATTTTCTATACTATCCGTTATATTGAAATAAATTCTTAAAACTATGTTTACCTCTTCCCACTTAATAGGATTGTTGTTGTTGATTAACGTGATGTTCGCATATCCAACAATTTTATTTCTGATCCTTAAATTGAATAAGTATAGTAAGGCTTCTTCAAAATTTTTTTGAATTTCATCAATATTTGATATAATTAATTGAAGTTCTTCTGGTTTTCCATCAAAACATGGGACACGTTCTAGTAATTGAAATGCTGTTATTGACATAGTATGTTGATACTTATTTAGCTGAACAGATGAAATGGGATTCTTCTTCTTCTTCTTCTTTTATTGTACAAATATTTTAAATTTTGCAGATTTATTCAAAAATTTTCATATAATTCGTAATAATAGTAATAATAATAGTATTAACAATAGGAGAGATAGGATAAAACATGTAACTAAAGGTGACTATAGCCAAAATCAGGGTGATGAACGTGTTTATTGTGGCTGATATTACCAATGAAGTTATTAATGAAGCCGATAAACAACAGCATACGATTACATAAGGGGCATCAGCTGATGATTTGACATAACTTGGATATGACACTTGATGTTGTATATGACAATAAATCGCAAGTGAGAAAAGTGTTGGCTGTTTCTAGTCATACATTACTACCACATTCTGAAACAGTCATTTGGGCACGTATGTGCGGGCAACTGTATGTGGGTTGTAAAACCAACAGCTTTTAACAGAAAGTTATTAACAAGAAAAGCTCTAGTAAAAACTAGCAAAGGAGGAATGACCATGAAAAATTCACCAAAGAAAACTCCAACATAGGCCAAAGTGCTCCAGCAGAGGTAATATCTCCGCAAAAGAACGTGAGGATGAATACGTAGAGATGAGTAGCAGGACTGGCAGCATCAGACAAAAATTAAGCCAAACAGCTGTTAATAGACATGTCAACGTCTTTGCTACGGCATACCAAAGCCAAGAAAGAATCGCTATAGTGAAACGCGGGATCAACACAGGGGTAGCGAGGCTGTTTAAACCACCGCCCAGAAATGTACCTTTAGCAAAGCGTAATGAAGTCAAGGAGCTCGTCCATGATCTTAGTTGAAAAGAAAGATAGCAGTAAAAGATTATACGTAGACTACAGGAAGCTTGACGACATTACCAATAACGACAGCTATCCGCTACCCAGAATTGACACTTTGGACACGTTACCTGGTACAAAATGGTTCTGTACGTTGGATTTGCAAAGCGGACAAGGAAAAAATTGAATTCTGCCCTAGCGACGGTTTATGGCAGTTAAAAGTTACAGAATTGGGTCTCTCCAACGCTCCAGCGTTTGAACGTCTAATGGAGCAAATACTGGAATACATGCTTGATATATCTGGATGACATAGTCGTGATGGGGAAAACTTTTGATAAGCATCTTAAGAATCTGGCAGAAGTTTTTAACGAATATCCTCAGCTGGACTATAACTCAGCCTGAAGAACGGTAGCGGTACGACTTCAGCATTTCTCACAGTTTAGTAAAAGACTATTTCAGTAAATCGCCAGAAGAAGTTGTTGCATTCATCAACAACTGGGTATGTCGCTATGGTGTTCCAATAGAAGTACATTCTGATCAAGTCAGCCAAAGAAACCCAGAACGAAGCCGCTGCATCTACAGTCTGATGGCATGGTAGAAAGGTTAAATCGCACCTGCGAAAAGTTGTGAGCGATCATCCGAAGGACTGGGACGAGTATATTCCCAAATTTTTAATGGCATATAGGGCAGCTATTTATGGCTCAACATCTAGAACACCGGCTAAAATTATTTTCGGGAAGGAATTGAGATTGCATGGCGATATGGAATTCGGAGTAAGGCCAGCCCTAGCAGGAGCAGTGACGGATGCTTCCCAAGAGCGGGAAGATTTGAATGAAATACGTGAGTTTGTACGCAGCAGAACTAAGATGGTCAGCAACAAGTTGAAAGCTAGCTGTGACCACGATGTGAATTCTGAGAGATTGAATTAAAGTTAACTAGTTCTACTTTAAAACTCACAACAGAAGAAAGGATTGTCCCTACAGACCCACTGGGATGGATCGTATAAAGTGGTTGAGGATAAATGATATTTGTATAGCATATAGAAAAGTACAATAGCAAAAGGTCTGAAATGAAGATAGTACACCTTGAACAAATGGCGCACTATGGACGAGGTTATAGTACGATGAACAGGCTTAAGTAGGTGGCAGTGTTAAGAATTACGATTCAAACTTAACGATAACCTGGCTATATATACTTGGCAGTACAACTATTTCAGCTCTATTGAGTAAACTTAACCTTCTAGATCAATGCAGAGCAATTCAAACTCAAATTAACGAAAATAGAACAATCAGGAAACATCAAGATATGGTAACAGTTGTGATCAACAACACAGAAAAACTTAACAACATCAATGCTGAATAATGATGTTCTCCTGTATATAAAACTACACAGCGACATACATTCATACAAAATCAAAACAAAATATACAAAACTTAAAAACAGATGTGAGCACATTATTACAAGTTGTAATTTACAACCCAGTTATAAAAAAGAAAACTACACAACGCACACTGCACAGTACACATACAAACACACACAGTGTTAACACATACATAGTAACCATAAGCAAAGCACGTAAGTGAACAATCTCATATACATGCCTAGATACATAGCTACCATAAGCAAAACAACACAAAAACAATGATTAGATATTTCGCGAAGTTACCACAAGACTTCATTTTACTTATATAAGGATATAGTGTTTTTCGAAACTTATACATGTAAACGTCACAAAATGTAATATAATAGTGTGTTTTCAAACTTAAAAGTGTCAACGTCGCCAAAAATTTAGTAGTAATTACTAAAGTAAATAAAGTATTGCCGTGTTTATTATTTTTATAATATGCGAAAAAGTCTAAGAAAATACGTAACAATATGTGTGTATATATATATATATATATATATATATATATATATGTATGTACATATATATATATATATATATATATATATATATATAGATATGTATATGCATATATATATATATATATATATATATATATATGTATCTGTATATATATATATATATATATATATATATATATATCTATATATGTATCTGTATATATATATATATATATATATATATATATATATATATATATAATAAACTAATTTTTTGACATATTGTCATTGTACTATTATAATATGAAATTCTCAGATGGTTTTTGGAAGTCTTTTAATAAGTTGAGAAATTTGAAACTTTGCAAAACTGTGGTTGAAGTCTACTGACGATTTGGTAAGAAGCGCCAATGACAAATAAATTTCATATTATAATAGTACAATGACAATATGTCAAAAAATTAGTTTATTAACAATTCAATTGAGATTTTATTTTTCATTTTGCCTTATAAATACTTTCATTGTTATCCAAGGGATTTCTAATTGTATAAAGGTATAGAAAAATAAAATAGAGTCGTATCGAATAAAAGTTGTTTGTTGGGTTTGGTTTGTATAAGTTTCACAGCCTGCTACACTTATTATAATGTGATTTTTTGAAATTGTTTGTGAATTTTTATAGTTAATTTATTTAACATAATTCTCAGTTCATTTTTGAAAACTGTTCAAAATTATTAATGTCAGCATTCATGTGCGAAGTGCATCCACTGTCCAGGCACCACTTTGTATTACCAGTCGGGCACAAAAGCACCGATTCCGTTGATGTAAAAGAAATATTTGATTTCTTTGTATCCAACTCAACTTTTTCAGTACTTTGCATATTTTTTACTTTGTTCTACAATTTCTTGCAAAATGTCCGAGCTTACCACATTTCAAACATGTGATGTTTTATTTCGGTTTCATTTGTTTCTGTTTTTGCTGTTCTCTTTTATATATAATGCACTTAATTTATTTTTACCTTCTTTAAATTTTCTTGATTCGTATTGCTCTAAAATCTTCACACGAAGCATCTTCGGCTTTGGCAATTCGTCACGTGTTTCTAAGGCACATCTAAAAATCTCGAATGATCTGGAAGACCATAAAACAATGAAATGGCTAACAGCTCATCACCGATGCAAATACCAATTTCTCTTAATTTTGACACCGCATCGAAAAATTCACTAAAGTAATCACGTACTTTATCATTTTCTCACATACGCGATAATGCTACACGTTGCTTTTCGAGCCGCACCTTTCGATTGATAAGTTGATTCCAACCTAAGCCACATCTGTCGTGCAATTTTACATTCTGATATCAAACCTAGTTCCGAAGAACTCATCGCAAGCATAATATCAGCAGCCGCCTTCTGGTCTTATTTTTCCACGATTCAGCTTCTTTTGCAACTGTGGAGCATTTGATGCTGTCGTCAACATACTTCCATGTATCATAGTTTTTCGCGTTTAGCGGTTCTAAACGCACACCACCAGCCATTCACGATACCTGCTTTTATTTATTTAATAGTTTCGTCTAATTTGTCACTTTAATGGATTTCCATAAGATTCGCTAAGACACCAGATTAGATTCAAGACCAGTCTCAACCCAAAACCTATTAAAAATACTAAAACGATTTTATGTAGTTCAGGTTGATTTAATGAATGAATAATAAGAATATGACAATTGGGAAAAGGTATTCTAAATACAATTATGTAATATACAAACAAGTAATTAAATACAACAAGTGTATTAAAAGAGTATATCAATACGACATTGTAGATAAGCTGCTTCGTTGCTCTAACAATATATATATATATATATATATATATATATATATATATTGTTTAGAATATTTCATTAGTATTAATCAATCACATATATTTGAATTGTACTAATTTTTTGTGAGTAATTTTTATTGTTTGTCTTCAAGCACTTGGAACTTGAAGATTAGACGAATTTTACTTTCAAGCACTTGGAACTTGAACGTAATGTGATCAATAAATAAAAAACCAGATTTAACTACTGACTCAATATAATTTTTTATTGGGATATTTATACTAAATTATTAATAACTGATTGTTGAGTCAACAAAAAATACTTAAATTAAATTTACGTTATATTGACCAATCAAATTAAACTGACAATACTTGCAGTTAATTCAATGTGTAATATGATATCTTTTAGTAACAATTTTTATTTGTCAGCTAATAAAGTGTAAGTAAACAACATTAATGGTATTCACTAACTTTTGTATTATCACTAATAATTATTAACTGGATAGTTTTTAAACATTCTGCCCCGCGATGAACGACTGTTCAAAATAAAACGGATATTAAAAGAAAGTTCGGAATCATTATGCTCAGGTTAATTTGAAAGAGAAAAAAATTAAATATTGGAAAATAATGTTGTTATTCACATCAATATAAGCTAAACTAAGTTAGTAAGCAACTTAATTGATTGATTTTCGTCATCTGCTGCTAAACATCAAGTGTAAATTTAGAATGCTGGCGTGGCATTGGTAGAGGGGTCATCTTCTGTTCTTCGGCGTGTTGTTGACCCTCAATGCCATTTTCAGTGCAGTTGGGTTTTCTGCATCTTTTTCTTATTTGCATGTCGACAGCAGAATGATTAGTGCTATGATGCCTACTACGAGTGCTAGGTAGCCAATTGTATAGCTGTGCATCTGGTGGGCCTTCTAGTTATTGGGTAGCTCAGCGATCTCATGTTGTTCCAGCGACCTTGGTATTGTTTTTAAGTCCTGAATATTCTTGACGTTTACACTCTCCAAATTTGTTAAGGTATTATTGCTCATTAAGACTGTAGTGTACGATGACCTTACTGTACTTGATATAGTTTTTAGTCCGTTCATGTTGATAAAATCTTGCTTAACACGTTGAGCCCGGCGCCGAATTTGCTGTCCTTTCCGTTCAGCCGGCTATCGCCAAGAGATTACTTTAGTACGTAAGTAGTAGGGAACTGTATGTGCTAGGACCATTAAAAATATTAAATTTCAGCAATTAAATTTGAAATTTTTCAATTTTAATTGCCAAAATTCTCAACTTTCACAAAATTCTCAAATTTCATTTTGTGTGTGTTCGTGTGTGTATTTTTTCCACGGTTTAATAGCGGTGTTCACATTGTTGTTTTTTTTAATATAATGTTGGGGTAAGCGTGGGATTTTTGTCTATCCATATGTGACCTTGAGAATACATGTCCATATGTGACCTTGAGAATACATGTTCGTCGGTATGTGAGCGTGGGAATTTGTGTCTGTACATATGTGACCTTGAATATACATGTCCGTCCATATGTGACCTTGAATATACATGTCCATCTGTATGTGAGCGTGGAAATTTCTGTCTGTCCATTTATACTGTGTACGCCTGGTGAATAATAAAATTTAGAAGCATTTTTAGGAATTACACTATTTAAAAAGTGTAGTAGTTATATATGGATACCCTTACTGTTTGTGGTTCGTTCCTTCTTGCTGGAGTGAGATTTTTTCTTTTATTTTTTGCTTATTAAAATTTGGTGTGTTTACTTAAGATTTGTCGTCCAGCAATTCAGTGTTTTTTTTTTTACTTTTTTGCTTGCAGTGCTTGAGTCTGGAGGAATAATTTGCTTATTCTGATCTTGAAGACGTTGTGAAAAAAAAATTACTATTGCATAAATATTGAAACTGATGTTTTGTTTATTTTATACATGACGATCATCGATCGATTTTATTTGGGGATCTGGATGGTGGTGCGATTTCTGTATTTTGTAGAATATGAATATTTATGCTATGTTTAAGTGTGTGTCTTTTTTGTGTTCTGAGTGGCGATTGGAATGTCTGCCTGTCAGACAGGCTGTGTGTGTGACGATTTGTGAGTCTGTATGACAGTGCGCTTTTTTGCTTTCCTGGTCAGTATAAAATGTGATAAGATGTACATATTCATGCGTATATAAATATCTACAAATTTATTTCATTTACGCATATACATACAAACAAATAATAAGCGTTTATTCTTTGTGCCCAAATATTCCCTTGAACATTTGAATGAATGAATGAACCATTGTGTATGTTTGTTTGTGTGTTCTCTGAAAAAAATAATATGTATGTAGGTTTTTTGTTTGAAATAAAAAGACATTTATTTTAATTTTTATAAGCATTTATTTAAAAGTTTGTTAACACTTTCATTTTTAAGTAAAATTGCATTCCTTAAGGCACGAACACCATAGTCGTGATAGCTACAATAGAGATATATTGAATGCTTAGTTTCCATTTGTTTGAAATTAATGCAGCCAATGTCTTCAGTGTTATAAACTGTTTGATGAATAATTTTTTCCAGCCATTTTTTCTTCTCTCCCCCCTTAACATATATTTGTGAATTTCTTATATTCGATTTTAAAAACTTGCAAACGCTTTGAAATGAGACTGATCCATCATTCCAGTTAATATGACGATAGTTTTTTGTTAACCAAACTGCTTCTCTCTGTTTTTTGGCTGATAAACATGCGAAATCAAAAGGAGGTTTTATGATGAAATTGAACCATTCCTTGTTGCTGAAAACTACAGCTAGTTCTTTTGCGATGAAGTCATTTGAATTAGTTTTGAAACCTTGCAAGTCTACAAAAACAATATCACCATCCATGTTATTTAATTTATAAGACCTTCCGGACTTGACCTTTTATTGGTTTGTATTCTATTACGCGGTCATGAATAAGAACGCAGTAAGCTGATGTTTTTGCTGGAATATTTGTTGCTGTTTCAAATTCAATTTTTATGTCGATTGGTCCGGTATTGAGCGTTTCGTTTTGGTACTGACATCAACTACAATAATTGGAGCGTTATTTTTAAACTCTTGACCTGTTAGAAGAGGTTGGGGTTGTTTCATGTAGTAGCTTTGTTGGAATCTTAGATCATATGGGTAAGAGGTTGAGTTTAAATGTACTTTTAAGTTAGTAAGATCACACTGAACAAACTTGTTTTCTTGTTGAAAGGCAATCAAGACAAAACGAGGGCGTTCTTTATTAGCGGCCAGTTTAACATTCCATATGTGATTGGTTCCCGTATTAAGGTGTGGATTCATATGACAATCCCAACTACGGAATGCCATTGGTATAGCAGCACCATTATTAAGTATTTTGATCATATTCAATTTACTATGATCAGATAATTGAACATGTGGAATTCTCCATGATATTAGTGAAATTGTAAGTTTTGCTTTCTCAGTGGAAACATTCGAGTGTACAAGATCTTCATCGTTCTTATTACGCAAGAGTATCAATTCATGTTTACCATTTAATAAAACTCTATTGTAGTCTTCAGCGAATCCTAAAAGAAGTTTGAGTGGTACATAGAAATTAAAATTTTCATTTTGAAGATCTATTTTATCAAGTTTATTCCATCCAGCATTTTGCAACACAACGCTTTCCGTAGGTGATAAAGAAACCAAATTTTTTATGGTACTGGTGGCTCTCAAATATCTTGTATGATCAATTTCAATACCATTCAGTTCATAGCGGATTTCATCAAAGAGATATACAACAAAATTATTTTTCAACTGAAAGTTGGGTGTAGATTTCGATGTTTTTTTTGTCTACACAAGTCCTTCCACATATATATAGCTTTCACTGGGTAACACATATAGATCTTGGTTTTGTATTGAAATTCTTATTTCATCGTTGTTGTTAAAAGACTGCAGGTATGGTATGTATGTGTGATAATCCTTTTTGATAATATTTTCGTCAGATATCGGTTTATCTAAAACGTCTATTATTGAACTCATTTTGTTTTCAGTTTAAAGTTCAGTGACTCGAGAAAACTCTTGTTTGCTGCTGTAAGCGATTTTTGACGAACAGATCTTTTCAATTGTTGCTTAGGTTGTAACGTTTGAGAATTAGATGTTGCTGTAGTATTCTTCGATACTCGTGTTGTATATTATCATTATTTAGTTGTCCTTAAATGTATTCGTATTGTAATTTCCTCACCTCTGAAATTAATTAAGTCGCCGTTTTGATCAACCACGCGAAGGGCTAGTGAACTTATCTCTCTGGAGTTTACTGGCAAATAAATAAGATTTTTGGGAATCTCAACTATTTTATATCCAGCCGGTACATTAATCGGATATTCATGTAGTGTATGAGCTTTAGAATTATTCATATAAGTATTAACCACAATACTGCTTTCAATCCTCAAGAGATTCACCTTAAAGATATTCACTGGAAGATCAGAGTAATGTTCTTTGTTTGGCGTTAAAATTCAGCTATTGAATCCTAAAAGTCTACCTATTGTATTTTCTTTATTAAAATATATTGGTTCTTTAGAGCTGCTGACTTTGACTTGCATTGTATTGTTATTAACTTCAATCAAAATTTTGTTTTCTGGTCTATATCGTTTGTATTGTTCTTCTATATAGTCAACTATATCATTTAATTCATAAGATCCGATCGGTATTTCAATTATAAGCTCACCGATATAAAATATATTGTTGTAGACATCCACATTCGGGATACTGTTGTATGAATGAAAATCAGTTAGAGCACATTCATAGGTTCCGTTTAAATCAATAGGAGGAAAATAATTAGCAGATAGCTCTGATGAATTGGAGCTCAGAGACAATGTTACTGACATTGTGACTGTTTGATTGTAAATAAATGAGGTTAAACACACAGTATGATTTATAAGAAGCAGTTTCGTATTTATTGTCCTTTAGTTTTGAGAACCTTTTCAACTAGGTATGTATTAGGATATCTGGTTTTTGAAAGTTCTTCTTCATAGAATCCACATTTAATAGGATTTCCGCGATAGTCTTCTAATATATATGTTGTAGGATATGTATATTGTACTCTTTTAATTGTAAAGGTTTCTGTTGTCCAATTCGGAGTATAACCTTTTTCAAAAATGTTTTTATATTTGCTTATGCGTACATGATCTCCTGCATTAAATTTTGACATTTTATACATCTTTAAATGACTGTATACTGTGTTTAAAAGCCGTTTTTCATTTGTTGAATTTACTTTAATCGGTGACATTTTAATGGTGCGATGAATTTTTCTATTGTATGCATCAAGTAAATCTCTATACATATCAATCCAATTATATGAACCATTTAAGCTAAATTCCTTCCACATCATTCCTTTTAATGTTCTACTGAATCGTTCTACTATTGAGGCTTTCATAGTGCTATATGTTGAGTAGTGATTAATATTGTATTTATTCATCAACTTATTGAAATGTTTATTGAAAAATTCTTTACCATCGTCTGTTTGCAAGTTTTTCGGTATTCGTCCCAATTTGAAAATATTTTCCATTGCCTGAGTTGTTTCGAATGCATTCTTTCTTCTCAAAGGTACTGCCCAAGCAAATTTTGAGAATGTATCAATTACAGTTAGCAAAAATCGATAATTTCTATTGTCTAAGGAATAATTTCCCATTTCAACTAAATCAGCTTGCCAAAGATCATCTATTCCTTTCATCACAACACCACGACGTACAAAACGTTTTCGAGCCTGCTTATGCAATTCATTTACAACATTTCTCTTTGAAGACATCTTGTTTTTCCAGTCGCTGTTTTAAGTGTGTTGTGATCTACTTGATGCACTTGCACCTATTGATACGAACATGTAATTTTCTATTCTATAAATTTTTTCTCGTAGCTCTTCAATTTCCGTATCAAAAAGTGATTTATTACCATCCATTTTCTTATTGATATTCTGCAAATGACCATTAAGATTTTCTAACTGGAAAGCTACTTCTTGTTGCTGTTTTTTGAGTTCAGTTTGCAGAAACAATTTACTGATAACATCGTTTTCCTCCAGAGCATTTGCAACATTTTTGATTCTCTTGTATTGGACATCAATGTTTTTGTTCGCATTCATAAAGAAGCCCAACAACTTAGGCGCATTTTTGGTTGAAATTACTTCACTTCTATCGTTAATATAATGCCCAAATTTATCAACGGACATGTTTTATATAAAAATCTATGTATGTATATAGTTTATACAATTATATTAGCTTCACGTAATTCTTCAATAATTGAGACTATTTCGTTGTTGTGATTAGTATGGCCTGCAGACTATGATGCAAGCAGTAGTCTAAGTCGATCTACCAACTCGTTTGGATCATCCCAGTATATATAGTTTGGATTATGAGGGTTAAACTGCATCAAACCCCTTCCTAAATAATTACTTTTTGTTACATCTGATGAGCCTGTATGATTGTCTCCTTTGAAAAGTTTTCCAATAATATGTTTGTACTTATGGGCTATGCTCCCTTTGATTTGACCATCAGACTTATAGCCTCTCCTGTGGGCATTGGTAGCAAGTAATATATTTTTTATAGATTTCAAGCTCGAATATATCATAGTTTTTTGGTGCTTTATGAAACATTAAAGAAAAGAGTCCTGGCGTGAGCGCCCATATTTGTCCACCAACCTGTATCTTATCTTGATTTAACTCGATGGTGCTATTACCAAATCTCCATTCGTTATTATTATCTTTATGTGGACCATAGTTAGTATCTAGTTCGTTTCTCGATTGCAATAGTGATAAGTCAGGATAACTTTCTTCATTATTCGAATTTTGTGAGTAAAAGTCATCTTTATCATAATTGCTGCTACTTTTACTATTAGATTGCTTAAAAACTTTTTCTTCACTTAGTTTCTTGGGCGTACTCGTTTCCAATTTTATTGTTGAATTCTGAGGATGAAAACTTTCATTGTCATCAATTCCAGTTTCCTTATCACTCGCTTCTTTTCTAACTGGTCTACCAACGTATTTAGAGCTATTGCTAAATTCTTTTAAAGGTTCTGTGATAAGCTTGAATGTATCTGTTAATTGCTGATGTGTATCTATTTCACCAGTTTTTATACTAAGAAGCTTTTTCTTCAAGATATTTCTTGTTGCCACCAAGTCTTTAAGAATTTGTTCATTCATTTTAGCTATCAGGTCAGTTCAATAGGAAGCAGATCAGGTTATCAGGTCAGTTTAACAGCTATCAGGTCAGTTTATCAGGTATCAGACCAGCTTATCTGGTCAGTTTAACAGCTATCAGGTCAGTTTATCAGGTATCAGACCAGCTTATCAGGTCAGTTTAACAGCTATCAGGTCAGTTTATAAGGTACCAGATCAGCTTATCAGGTCAGTTTAACAGCTATCAGGTATCAGACCAGCTTATCAGGTCAGTTTAACAGCTATCAGGTCAGTTTATCAGGTATCGGATCTGCTTATCTGATCAGTTACAATAATCACATGTATAAAGTTTGAAGTCAGATTAAATACTGCAGGGTGCATTTGATGAACAGTAAATTATATTATGATGAAGTAATCAAACGACTTTCTATAACGAGCATTGTTTAGTTCATTATCTTTACTTATCACCAAAAATCCGTATTTTTCCTTCCAACATTCTCTACAAATTCGTTGAAACATTTCAAAGTTCATTTCGCTGGCAACGTGATCATCATATACATGTTTCATATTTGTCGCATCTTGTTTAAACATAATAATTACATTAGCATTATCTCTTATCAAATGTTTTGGAATCCGCGTGTAAGTTTGACACAAGTAAAATGAGTCTACGTTCTTATGACGACCCATACAAATATATGCACGGACATTGTTTTGCTTTTCACATGCAACATCATCAAAAATCATAATTGAATTGCTTTTAGCTTCACTAGGAGGAACAACGTACTCGTTTTCTGCAAATGTGTAGTATCCCATTCCTTTAATTGGTGAAATTAATTTCTTTAGGTATTCATATTTAGGTTGATATAAAGATTTTGAGTACAAGTATATATTTTCAAACTTGAGACCATTAGGACTTTCCAGCAAACTAATCATTATGTTAGTTTTTCCACAATTTGAAGGACCAACTATTATGATTTTTGATGATGTTGCATGTGAAAAGCAAAACAATGTACGTGCATATTTTTGTATGGGTCGTCATAAGAACGTAGACTCATTTTACTTGTGTCAAACTTACACGCGGATTCCAAAACATTTGATAAGAGATAATGCTAATGTAATTATTATGTTTAAACAAGATGCGACAAATATGAAACATGTATATGATGATCACGTTGCCAGCGACATGAACTTTGAAATGTTTCAACGAATTTGTAGAGAATGTTGGAAGGAAAAATACGGATTTTTGGTGATAAGTAAAGATAATGAACTAAACAATGCTCGTTATAGAAAGTCGTTTGATTACTTCATCATAATATAATTTACTGTTCATCAAATGCACCCTGCAGTATTTAATCTGACTTCAAACTTTATACATGTGATTATTGTAACTGATCAGATAAGCAGATCTGATACCTGATAAACTGACCTGATAGCTGTTAAACTGACCTGATAAGCTGGTCTGATACCTGATAGCTGTTAAACTGACCTGATAAGCTGATCTGGTACCTTATAAACTGACCTGATAGCTATTAAACTGACCTGATAAGCTGGTCTGATACCTGATAAACTGACCTGATAGCTGTTAAACTGACCAGATAAGCTGGTCTGATACCTGATAAACTGACCTGATAGCTGTTAAACTGACCTGATAATCTGATCTGCTTCCTATTGAACTGACCTGATAGCTAAAATGAATGAACAAATTCTTAAAGACTTGGTGGCAACAAGAAATATCTTGAAGAAAAAGCTTCTTAGTATAAAAACTGGTGAAATAGATACACATCAGCAATTAACAGATACATTCAAGCCTATCACAGAACCTTTAAAAGAATTTATCAATAGCTCTAAATACGTTGGTAGACCAGTTAGAAAAGAAGCGAGTGATAAGGAAACTGGAGTAGTAGGGAACTGTATGTGCTGCGACCATTAAAAATATTAAATTTCAGCAATTAAATTTGAAATTTTTCAATTTTAATTGCCAAAATTCTCAAATTTCCCAAAATTCTCAAATTTCATTTTGTGTGTGTTCGTGTGTGTATTTTTTCCCACGGTTTAGTAGGGGCGTTCACATTGTTGTTTTTTTTTTTAAATAAAATGTTGGGGTAGGCGTGGGAATTTGTGTCTGTCCATATGTGACGTTGAGAATACATGTCCGTCGGTATGTGAGCGTGGGAATTTGTGTCTGTCCATATGTGACCTTGAGAATACATGTCCGTCGGTATGTGAGCGTGGGAATTTCTGTCTGTCCATATGTGACCTTGAGAATACATGTCCGTCGGTATGTGAGCGTGGGAATTTGTGTCTGTCCATATGTGACCTTGAGAATACATGTCCGTCGGTATGTGAGCGTGGGAATTTGTGTCTGTCCATATGTGACCTTGAGAATACATGTCCGTCGGTATGTGAGCGTGGGAATTTCTGTCTGTCCATATGTGACCTTGAGAATACATGTCCGTCGGTATGTGAGCGTGGGAATTTCTGTCTGTCCATTTACACTGTGTACGCCTGGTGAATAAAAAAATTTTGAAGCATTTTTAGGAATCACACTATTTAAAAAGTGTAGTAGTTATATATGGATGCCCTTAATGTTTGTGGTTCGTTCCTTCTTGCTGAAGTGAGATTTTTTCTTTTATTTTTTTGCTTATTAAAATTTGGTGTGTTTACTTAAGATTTGTCGTCCAGCAATTCAGTGTTTTTTTTCTACTTTTTTGCTTGCAATGCTTGAGTCTGGAGGAATAATTTGATTATTCTGATCTTGAAGACGTCGTGAAAAAAAAAAATTACTATTGCATAAATATTGAAACTGATGTTTTGTTTATTTTATACATGACGATCATCGATGGATTTTATTTGGGGATCTGGATGGTGGTGCGATTTCTGTATTTTGTAGAATATGAATATTTATGCTATGTTTAAGTGTTTGTGTTTTTTGTGTTCTGAGTGGCGGTTGGAATGTATGGCTGTCAGACAGTCTGTGTGTGTGACGATTGGTGAGTCTGTATGACAGTCCGCTTTCTTGCTTTCCTGGTCAGTATAAAATGTGATAAGGTGTACATATTCATGCGTACATAAATATCTACAAATTTATTTCATTTACGCATATACATACAAACAAATAATAAGCGTTTATTCTTTGTGCCCAAATATTCCCTTGACCATTTGAATGAATGAATGAACCATTGTTTAAACATATACATTGTTTTAATTTTTATTAATATATAATATTTATACATACATTTACATATATTTTTTAATATAAAGCTGCCTCCACTGCGTCAGCTGCCTCTATCAACAATTGATCGTTGGTATCTTCGTATAATGCAAGAAACATTGGGACATCAATTTTTGGGAGCATTTGGACTTCCAATATTTCTATGTGCGGTTTGTTGGTTACCTCACTTCTATTGGATTCACTACCAGCCTCGGCAGGCTGAGTATTGATGCTCAAAAATAGGTCATCGTCACCTGTCAGCATCTCTTCATATTCTTCCTCTATTTTTTGGAGTGGGTTAGATGAAGATGGTTGCGAAGACAGCTCTAGGAGAAGCTCCTCATCTCCTTCAAGATGTTTCTCGAACTCTTCCTGTCTGGCTTTTCTTAAATTCTCCTTCAAATGGTGACGCTGAAGTCTCCGATATAATGGTGTGTACCAGAAGGGCTTCATTGTAGAAATAAAAGCTCAACTTCAAAATTTGATAATTTTGCTTTGAAAACTTGTGAAGCTACAAAAATTTTGTAGTTTATCAGATACCACAATGTTTTGTCCACGTAGCAGTTTCTTTTGCTACAACATTTTGTGACGTATCTGCATGCATAAGCATGCCTCCGTATCCTGTGTATATCACATATCATAATGTTTGTTTACATAAATTTTGTCCACGTAGCAGTTTCATTCCCGTAAACATTTTGTATCGTAGAGGCATGCATAAGCATGTCCCTGTACTCTGTATATATAAAATTCCGTTCAAAACTTTGAAACGTATCTGCATGCACAAGCATGTCTCTGTACTCTGTAGATATCACTTATCAAAATTTTTGTTTACATAAAAATTGTCTACGTAGCACTTTCATTCCCTTAAACATTTTGTATTGTAGAGGCATGCATAAGCATGTCTCGGCATTCTGTGTATAATCAGATACCACAATGTTTTGTCCACGTAGCAGTTTCTTTTGCTACAAAATTTTGGAACGTCTCTACATGCATAAGCATGCCGCCGTATTCTGTGTATATCACATATCATAATGCTTGTTTATATAAATATTGTCTACGTAGCAGTTTCATTCTCCTAAATATTTTCTAACGTATTTGCATGCATAAGCATGCCTCGGCATTCTGTGTATATCAGATACCACAATGTTTTGTCCACGTAGCAGTTTCATTCCCGTAAACATTTTGTATCGTAGAGGCATGCATAAGCATGTCCCCGTACTCTGTATATATCACATTCCGTTCAAAACTTTGTAACGTGTCTGCATGCACAAGCATATCTCTGTACTTTGTAGATATCACTTATCAAAATTTATGTTTACATAAATATTGTCTACGTAGCAGTTTCATTCCCTTAAACATTTTGTATTGTAGAGGCATGCATAAGCATGCCTCGGCATTCTGTGTATATCAGATACCACAACGTTTTGTCCACGTAGCAGTTTCTTTTCTAATTTTTTAATCTTAACCGTTTCTACCACCAGATACGCTACTTTTGCAAAGTAACGCAAAGCTACTTTGTTGGAATGAAGCGTACTATACCAAAACAAAATTTTCACGAATTTGTATTAATCTAAATTTTTAGAATAAAATTCAGTACATTTTTGTATCTAAAAGTAACAAGTCGTGACTATTAAAAAATTCCTTGTGTGTTATTAATAAATCTAAGACAGAAAATAAATACATATTCCCAAAAAACATATTATTTGTATATCAAAAAATAAGAGTGTGTCATATAACACTAGGTCACAAATAACAAACTTTTGTCTGTTATTTGTTTCTAGCATACTTTTTCTCATGGATTTGGACCTACTGAACACGAAAATGAATTTTAAAAATTTTTCTGTCGATTGGTTTGCGAGATACAAATTTTTTAATTTTTTTTTTTTAATTTTTGGAGGTACACTTACTATTTTGAGCATATCTTTAGTCTTCTTTGACCTATTATATCCTACTACTACTCAAATTAAAGACAATTGAGCCGTCTACAACTTATTCTCAGGCGGCTTAAAAAGGTTAAAAAACTGGGTTTTTTTAGTAAAAATGTGGCTGAAAAATTCATATAAAAATTCATATAAAATATTAAACGCGATATTAACAGCGATTTTAATTTTTTTATGTATAGCTGACACTTTTCCAAAGAAAATAAGCCCTTACTTAACAAAATCTGATGAGAAATGGCCGACTTATTATTTTTTTGGTAAACGACCGAAATTCCGCTATTTCACGATTTTTTGATTTTCATTATTTGCACAGCTTACCTACCCAACGCAAACGAATAAATACATTTGAACTTAATTTAAAATAAACAAATTAGTCTTCGTATATTATTTTTTAATTTATTTACAGCACTACATGCTCATACATATTTAAACATAAGGAGACACGGTTATCAATTGCATTTCAAAACTGTCTGTGAAAGTGTAAAGAAGTTAATATTTAGAAAACGCAAGGAAGACAATGAGTAAAAGACTACGTGTGTTCGAGTGTTTGAACGATCCAGACAATTTCTGCAATGTTTGTGGCCAGTTTATAAAAAAAAATCACGCACACAAGTTTACTCCAGCAGTACAATTGCACTATTTGAATTATTTTGGTATTTCACCAAATATCACAGAACCATGGACACCTAAGTCGCTGTGTGATCTTTGCTATATAATCTTAACCAACTGGGCAGCTGGCGGAAGGTAAGAATTTTTATTTAAACACATTATACATAGCGAATATAGTAATTTATTTTAATTTTAGCCGCCATATGAAATTCGATACACCAATGATGTGGAAAAAGCCGCTATGCCATTCCACAGACTGTTATTTTTGCCTTACCACAAACAGTGGGGTAGGAAGATTTTTTAAATGGAACTACGCTCAAGTGGGATCGTTTGCGCTTCCAGTACCACATTCGCATGATGTGCCATATCCAGTGTGCCCTGGTAAATCTCTTCAAAAAGCAGAATCGTCAGAAGAAGAGTCCGAGTCAAATGCAAGCGAATTTGAGCCGGGTGCAAAGCGAAAATTACTGTCACAGGCCGAACTAAACGATTGGGTGCGCGATTTCGGTCTCACTAAGGAGAAATCCGAACTTTTTGCGTCTCGGATGATACAGTGTGGATTTGCGGCTTCAGAAGTGAAAGTATCAGCGTACAGAAACCGTCACAAGGAGTATGCAAAATTTTATACAAAGAAAGACCAAATATGTTTTTGCAGCGACATTTCAGGCTTGTTCCAAGAGCTTCACCAAATTCACAACCCCAACGAATGGAGGTTGTTTATTGACAGCAACAAAGAGAGCTTGAAGGCAGTTCTCTTACATAATGGGAATGAAAAGCCATCTGTTCCTATTGCTCATGCGGTTCATTCAAAGGAGAACTATGAAACTATGGACATTTTGCTGAAATGCATAGAGTATAGGAAATACAATTGGAAAATATGCGCCGACCTTAAAGTTGTGGCCATTCTGTGTGGACTCCAAGGAGGCTATACGCGACATTGCTGTTTTCTGTGCCTTTGGAATAGCCGCGCTGATGATCAGCATTATATAAAAAAAAAATGGCCGGTACGAACGAAACCTGTAGTTGGAGAAGCGAATGTTCAGCGCAAACCACTAATAGAGAACCGTGAAAATATAATACTTCCGCCGCTGCACATAAAATTGGGTTTGATTAAAAATTTTGCCAAAAAATTAGACAAAGAAGGTGAAGCTTTTGCCTATTTACGGTCAATTTTCCCTTACCTTTCGCTGGCAAAAATTAAAGAAGGAGTCTTCGCAGGACCCGAGATAAAAAAAATTTTGAAAGATGAAAAATTCCCAAAGCTGTTATCACCCATCGAAGCCGCAGCATGGAATTCCTTCAGGCTTGTTGTGGAAAACTTTTTAGGAAACAACAAAAGCCCGAATTATAAGGACATAGTTGAGGATCTGGTAAAGAACTATGAAGCCATGGGAGTGCACATGTCACTTAAAATACACTTTCTGCATTCTCATTTGGATTTTTTCCCTGAGAATTTAGGAGACGTGAGCGACGAACACGGCGAGCGCTTTCATCAGGAATTGAAGGCTATGGAACGACGCTATCAGGGCATCTATGACACGGCTATGATGGGTGACTATATTTGGACCCTAATACGTGAGACCGATTGCAGCGGATACAAAAAACAAAGAAGAAGTCAGCAGTTTTTCCACATGGCATAAAATGTACACTTATATCTTTGTTTTTACTCATTTTTTTTGTTTTTTTCGTTAGTTTAGCTAATTGTGCGATACATTGAGCATGTAGTGCTGTAAATAAATTAAAAAATAATATACGAAGACTAATTTGTTTATTTTAAATTAAGTTCAAATGTATTTATTCGTTTGCGTTGGGTAGGTAAGCTGTGCAAATAATGAAAATCAAAAAATCGTGAAATAGCGGAATTTCGGTCGTTTACCAAAAAAATAATAAGTCGGCCATTTCTCATCAGATTTTGTTAAGTAAGGGCTTATTTTCTTTGGAAAAGTGTCAGCTATACGTAAAAAAATTAAAATCGCTGTTAATATCGCGTTTAATATTTTATATGAATTTTTATATGAATTTTTCAGCCACATTTTTACTAAAAAAACCCAGTTTTTTAACCTTTTTAAGCCGCCTGAGAATAAGTTGTAGACGGCTCAATTGTCTTTAATTTGAGTAGTAGTAGGATATAATAGGTCAAAGAAGACTAAAGATATGCTCAAAATAGTAAGTGTACCTCCAAAAATTAAAAAAAAAAAATTAAAAAATTTGTATCTCGCAAACCAATCGACAGAAAAATTTTTAAAATTCATTTTCGTGTTCAGTAGGTCCAAATCCATGAGAAAAAGTATGCTAGAACCAAATAACAAAATGGCTGTTGCCTAGTGTAATTTAAGCAAAGACAGAATTTAAATATAACGAGTGATTTTTTTGCTATTATCTTTTTGGCAACACTAGTTTTGACAGCTCGCGCACGTTTTGTATCTTGTGTCACTGTCAAACATCTTCAGTTTGGTCTATAATTTAATCATGAATCGTCTTACAAACGAACAACGCTTGCAAATTATTGAATTTTATTACCAAAATGCGTGCTCTGTTAAGAAAGTTCATCGCGCGCTTCTTCCATTTTATGGTCAGTTTAATCGACCTACTGAGGCTTCTATTTCGCACCAAATTTACATTGTTGGACATTAAACCACCAACACGCTTACGTAGAGTGCGAACTGAAGAAAATATCGCAGCCGTATCGGCCAGTGTTGGTGATGACCGTGAATTATCGATTCGGCGCCGTTCGCAGCAATTGGGCCTCTGTTACTCCACTACGTGGAAAATTTTGCGGAAGGATTTGGGTGTGAAGCCTTATAAGATACAGCTGGTGCAAGAATTGAAGCCAAACGACCTACCACAACGCCAAATATTTGGTGAATGGGCTCTTGAAAAGTTAAATGAAGATCCACTTTTTTATCGAAGAATTGTGTTCAGCGACGAGGCTCATTTCTGGTTGAATGGATACGTGAACAAGCAAAACTGCCGTATTTGGAGTGAAGAGCAGCCAGAAGCATTGCAAGAGCTACCAATGCATCCACAAAAAACAACCGTTTGGTGCGGATTATGGGCTGGCGGCATCATTGGGCCGCATTTCTTCAAAGATGATGCGAATCACAACGTTACTGTGAATGGTGAGCGCTACCGTGCGATGATAACAAACTTTTTTTTGCCCAAAATGGAAGAGCTTGACTTGCATGACATGTGGTTTCAACAAGACGGTGCCACATGCCACACAGCACGCGAAACAATGGACCAATTGAGAGGCGAGTTCGGTGAACAGTTTATTGCACGCTTGGGACCAGTCAATTGGCCGCCCAGATCGTGCGATTTAACGCCTCTAGACAATTTTTTGTGGGGCTATGTTAAGGCTAATGTCTATAGCGACAAGCCCGCTTCGATTGACGCACTGGAAGCCAACATTGCCAACATTATTCGTGAGATACCGGCCGAAATGTTGGAAAGAGTATGCCAAAATTGGACTAAGCGGATGGACCATTTGAGGCGCAGCCGCGGCCAACATTTGCATGAAATAATCTTCAAACATTAAATTATATCGACCCAACTATCAATCCAAATAAATATTTCATGCATTTTTCTGAATTTTGTGTGTTTTCTTTTTTTTTAATTTCCGATAGTTCTTATAAAATCACCCATTATATATAAAAATATATAATAGTAATATTACTTGTTATTCAAGCAATAAATATATTTTGTAATAAAAAAGTACACTATAACCAAAATAATTTTTATAAGTGTAAATCAAAATATTTAAAAAAAAAAATGAGTTCATCAATTTTCAAGTGCAATATCTGTAATAAGGTATATAAATACCAAAAATCTTATTTAGAACATTGCAAAGGTCATGTTCAACCACAACAAGTGCAACAGTCGATACAACCCCCAACATCTGCGTACAACCCCATAGCAACATATCAACAAATCGCACAATCCATACAACCCTCAACATATGCATACAACTCAATGGTCCAAAACAATTTGCAGTATCAGTATCCGGCGCAGTATCAGTACCCAGTGCAGTATCAGTATCCAGTGAAGTATCAGTATCCAGTGCAGGTACCAGCGTATCCTTTATATCCGTATCCAGTGTCAACCAACCAATTCACAGCACCTATGGAGATTCCATATCCCATTGAATATAGCGTACCTATACAGTTGCAGCAAAATAATATGCCTAATTATTACCCAAGCTATTTGCCCGTAGATAATCCTTCTCAAGACATGGATATAAGTCAAGTTATTCCACATGATCAGGCAAATACACAAAATAATGAAGTAGAAATGGATATCTCAAATTCTGCGGATGATCTACTGTCTCAAGCTCCAAATGAATGCAAATATTATATAATAAATAGTGCTTTTAAAAATAATATTACAACATTTGGGGTTCCAGTAAATAAAGATTGTATTCTATTTGAAGATGTTATTGTGGATAATAAACATATCATCAAAGAAAGACTTGAAAATAGTCTTGCCGTACACAACATTATTAAATTTAATATTACTCTTATTGGAGAGTATATTAAAATTATAAGCGATGATATGGAATTGTGTACTATTTCTCACCGGGCAAAGATGGATCTTCTGTGCATTGGAGATGATGTTGAGGAAATTATGGCAAAGCAATTTCAAGAAATCCACAACAAAATGTCTGAATTTCAAGAACGGGATTCAGGATGGACTTTAATTAGAATTGTTCGCCTCGAAATCGCTATAAATAAGTCATCTTTGGTGAGAGGATCGAACTGGATAAGTACGCCGGAGAACTTAAAAAGTAAAAAGGCATGTATAAATGTTGAAAATAATGACATTTATTGTTTTAAATGGGCAATAATATCTGCACTGGATACATCTGATATTAAAAGACCTCAACGTTGCTGCTCATACAACATTGCAGACATCAGCGCTGATATCATATGTTTGCAAAACGGAATTGAGATTGACTTCAAAAATTTAAAGTTTCCGTTGGCGTTAAAGAGTATCAGGATATTTGAAGAAAGCAATGCAAATATTAGCGTCAATGTGTTCGGATACAATGATGAAAGCAATGAGATTGTTGGACCATTCTATAACACCAAGAATGAAAAAGCTAAACATATTAATTTGTTATTATTAGAAAATGCTGAAGGATATCAGCATTATATTCTTATAACAAATATATCAAAGTAAGTAATAAAACATACATTTATTTACGTAAATATATTAATATATATTCTTATAACTTTTTTCTTTCCACAGACTTTTAAAATCTCAGACTACCAAGCACTGCAAAAAACTTGTCTTCTGTAACAGCTGCCTCCAATACACCCACAATGAGAGGACATTAGAGCGACATAAAGAAGAATGTGGGCAAATTGTTGCGGAGCTGCCGTCTGAGGAAAATGCCGTGTTGCAGTTTAAAGACCACCAACGACAAATGGATGTACCATTTGTTGTGTATGCAGACTTTGAATGCATACTGGAGGAGGTTAATATTAGAGTAAGTGACAAAAGTAGGTATCGCAAAAAGCACATTCCTTGTGCTTTTAGTTATTATATTAAATGTAAGCATAATGATAGTTTAGATAAGTTTAAATTATATACGGGGAGGGATGCAGCAGAAAAGTTTGTAGAAAATTTGATTGAAGATTGTGAAGATATTTATAATGAATATCTAGTAAATAAAAGGGAAGTGGATGCTTTAACTCCTTTCGAAAATTTTAATTTTCGAAATGCGATAGATTGTCATATTTGTCATAAATATCTAGGCAATGATAGAGTGCGAGATCACTGCCACATAAGTGGTAAATTTAGAGGAGCAGCTCATAATAGATGCAATTTAAAATTTCAAATTCCAAAATTTATACCAATCTATTTCCACAATTATTCATCTTATGACGCGCATCTTTTTGTTAAAGAGTTGGGTAAAAAATCTGACAATATAAAAGTCCTTCCGCTCAACAAAGAATTATACATATCACTATCTAGATTTTCAAAAATGACCGACAACTACAACCTTGAACTTAGATTTTTAGACACAATTCGCTTTATGCCTGAAAGCTTAGAATCTTTAGCTAATAATCTTTCAGAACAAGACTTTCGCATCATTAAAAGACAATTTAAAACAAAAAAAGAGTTTGATCTAGTGAGAAGAAAAGGTGTCTTTCCCTATGATTTTCTTAATTCTTTTGAAAAATTGAATGTTGGTGAACTTCCAGCAAGGGAAAATTTCTTCAACCATCTCAATAATAAGGAGTGCTCGATTGAAGACTATGAGCATGCAAAAGAAGTTTGGAATGCTTTCGGCTGCAAAACCTTGCAAGATTACATGGAAGTATATTTAAAAACGGATGTTCTCTTACTTGCAGATATATTTGAAAGTTTTAGAAAGGTTTGCAAGAACATCTACCACTTAGATCCATGTCAATATTACACTGCACCAGGACTATCGTGGGATGCTATGCTAAAGTACACAAATATAGAACTAGAGCTTTTGACGGACATAGATATGTACAATTTCTTCAAGAAAGGAATACGTGGTGGACTTGTACAATGCAGTAACCGATATTCAAAGGCTAACAACAAATATCTACCTGACTTCGATAGAGAAAAGCCCTCAGAATTTATTGTGTACTTAGACGCAAATAACCTCTACGGTTGGGCTATGTCTGAGTATTTACCTTATGGTGGATTCAGATGGCTGTCAGCTGAAGAGCTAAATCTGGATCCTAAAACCATAGGTGATAATTCAAGTGATGGATATGTCTATGAAGTTACTTTAGACTGTCCTTCTCATTTGCATGACTCTCACAATGACCTACCTTTCTGTCCAGAAAATAAGAAAATTTTGCAAACAAAGCACATTAAATTAGTTGCAGATTTTTCAACAAAACAAACATATGTCATACATTATAGAGTTCTTAAACAATGTTTACAGTATGGTCTAGTTCTAAAGAAAGTGCATCGAATTCTCACCTATAAGCAATCAACCTGGTTGAAAAGTTATATAGACTTGAATACCAAACATAGGGCTACTGCAAAAAATACTTTTGAAAAAAATTTTTTCAAATTGTTAAATAATGCAGTATACGGTAAAACTATGGAGAATGTGGAAAAGAGAAAAGATGTACGAATAGTTACGAACTGGAAAAGGACAAACTGTAATCATTTAGGAGCTCAAGATTGGATATCTAAACCTAATTTTCATAGTTTGTCAATATTTTCTGAGAATATGGTAGCGATTCAAATGAATAGAGTGAAAACCTATTACAATAAGCCTATATATTTAGGATTTTGTGTATTAGAGCTTTCCAAATGGAAAATGTATGATTTCCATTATGGGTACATGCAACCCAAATTCAAGTCAAACTTATCACTGAATTATATGGACACTGACTCTTTCATTTACACAGTAAAAACAGAAGACTTTTATGCTGACATAAAAACTGACCTCGACCATAAGTTTGATACATCAGATTACCCAAAAGACAATGTATATGGATTTCCTCTGGTAAACAAAAAGGTATTGGGTATGATGAAGGATGAAAATTGTGGAAAGGTAATGAAGGAATTTGTAGGATTGCGGTCAAAAATGTACTCTTTTAGTGTGCAACATCAAAGTGATATTAAAAAATCGAAAGGAGTAAAGAAGTGCATTCTTAATAATTATAGTATAGCTTCATATAGAAATTGCTTATTCAATAAGTCGACTGTGTATGATGATATGCTAACATTTAAATCAAAAATTCATCAAATTTATACAAATGAAATAAATAAAGTAGTATTAAATTATGCAGACGATAAAAGAAAAATAAGAAGTGATAAGATGAGTACATATGCATGGTATCATTTTCGAATCGAGGAAACTAATCCTGATTATGAACTTGACATGCTACTGTGGGAAATTTCAAGACTAGAAGAGGAAGAAGCAGTGCTATAACTGTATCCCTATTTTTAAGTAATAATTTTTATGTTTATTTAAGTAGTTAAATCTATTAATAAGTAAAAAAAATTGTTGTATTGTTAAGAGAAATAAACAACAAAAAATTGTACAAATATATTTAAAATGAAAAAACATTCAGAATTTGTTTTATTTTGTTTGGTGATTTATTATTTAGTTTCATCGAAATATTGCATAATATGAATTAATTAAATGATTTATCATCATTTTTCTTAAGTAAAATACGGAGCACCGGCAGGTATCTGGCCCCTCCTCACAATCTGGATGGCTCCATGGACAAGACTTAAAGTGACCATCGTCCTTGTCCTCATCTTCCATTATACCAAAATCATCATTTTCATTCAACATATCGAGAAACATTTTCACCATTTCCATGTGTTCGTATATTACACATCTCTCAAAATCAACTAAGAATTGTGCGAGCTTGTTTCTAATGTCACTCATGATTTTATGAAATATTTTATAGTATTACTAAAATTTACTTCCGATCTTTTTGACTGTTAGTTCTCTACTAATAATTGTTTTCAACGAACCAGTACTAAGGTGTATGTTATGAAATTAAAAAAAAAACGATGTCAGCGTTTTTAGTCCAGAAAATAATTTAAAATTCGACTCAAAAAAATGAATACGTATATACGACATCTCTCTATCCTTTTCCAACTACTTAGTTTTAAATACTTATATATATATATATATATATATATATATATTTAATTTTTCCTCACTTCGTCTTTTGTCAAAAATAAAACAAAAAAATCATTGTATAATGATTTTCTGTTAAGCTTCTTACAGTCTAGAAAGCTAAAATCGAGATTAGTTTGCAATAAAAGTTCAAAGCTATAAGTTGTGAAAAATTTCTACCGCAATGGATCTAGTGGAAAAATTTAATTCGTACAATACAAAATCCTTAATCCATATAAAGGATCTAGATGAATTATCTAAACACACTATCGTACGTGCAAAGCGAGTAACAACAAAGTATGGGGAAACAGTTCAACTTGAGCTGGAAAACCACATAATGTTTCTCCCCAACCGATACAATGCATTGACCAATGCAGAATTAGAAGATCTTTCGAATAATAAATATCGACTACAAAGAAAAGGAGAGCGAAACCTGATCTTAGAAAGCGAGATGAACGAGTTTTTAATACCAAACTCTCAGTACCCCGTTTGGCAGTAAAAAATATGTTATGTTCATATATTTTGTACTTAACAAGAAAAAAAATAATAATAATAAAAAAGAAAATGTTTTTAAATATGTATGTATATAAATATATATGATTGTGTTTTATTTAATATCTTTGGTTATATCAATAAGAAATTTCAAACATAAGTGACCGCAATTATATGTATTAAAGTTTTGATATTGATTGTAGTTGTATTGAATATTTCTACCTAAATATTTGATTAATTCTAGAGGAGGTTGTAAATTTCCAAAGCTGTCGAAATATTGTTTTTCATTCTTGTTCCTATAGTATGCTACCCAATGAGTACCTGGGCCTGTTGATAAATCCAAATTGATTATTCCACACTCTACAGTCTTTGGTCGTTTTGGTAGTGAATCCAACATATAAACTCCTCTAAAGTGTGGAATATATTTTGAAAATTTTCTTAGATCAAATTCTGATAATGGTCTGTTGGGTAGCATTTCTAATAGTTTTTTGAATGATCTTTACAAACAAGTCCATAACCGTTTTTATATGGTTTAAGGTACAGTCCTTCTCCCACAGCAATAGACTCCATTGCCTTATTGTGTCTGGTGGCTTCCTCAAGTTGTTTTTTTGCATTCTTTGTTGCATTTACAGCTTTAGCTATAGAGGCACCTCCAGTTGCTAGACTACCAAGTGCACCTAGAGCAGTTAGAATCGGTATTATGGGCAAAAAACCACCAATTTTTGGAACATTTATAATACGCGGTATTATAACACGAGCTTTTTTCCCCTTAAGAGATTTACTGATAGCTTTACGAGCAATCTTAATGGCTGAATTAATATCTTGTGGTTTTTCCTTCTTCAATATCTTTGTTGCTGATTTAATTGTTTTATGAAACAGATTTTTGTCATTTATACGAATTCGTGGTGATGGTCTTTTCACTGTATTCCTTTTCTTTGCTTCAACACCCATACCAAGTTTAGTTTTTGCTTTCATTGCGTTGGTGACTATATATGAAAATGTTTTTTCTGCAAGATCACTATCTTTTGAAAGAACTCTTTCCCAAGCCGTATTTTCAAGAATTTTGTCAGCTTGATGTCTGCTGTTTAAGTCTTTATTTTTCGAGTAAGCAATATCGTGATTTTTGCAAGCAGCATCCAATAAGTTAATTCCTTTATCTCCTCTATCTAAACGCTTTTGTAATCTTGTGCCAGGTCCACAATACTGGTATCCAGGAAGATGTAATTCAAAAGGTAGAGAATTTATTGCTTTATTTAGTAAACCTTCTCCAACGATAGCTTGTTTGTGACTAAAACTTTTGTTATAAAGTACAACCATATTAATTTAATCTACAATAAAAGATATTGTTCGCAAGTTTAGCAAGTAGTTATTAAAATGCGCTTCATAAAACAACATAAAAATATTTTAGTTCGTAATGCTGATATTTGTTCAAATGACAGTAAAAAAATAAGACATAGTTCCTTGTTACCAAATTCTATTCGAGCATTAATAGTTGGTCCTTCAAATTGTGGAAAAACTAACATAATGATTAGTTTGCTGGAAAGTCCTAATGGTCTCAAGTTTGAAAATATTTACTTGTACTCAAAATCTTTATATCAACCTAAATATGAATACCTAAAGAAATTAATTTCACCAATTAAAGGAATCGGATACTACACATTTGCAGAAAACGAGGACGTTGTTCCTCCTAGTGAAGCTAAAAGCAATTCAATTATGATTTTTGATGATGTTGCATGTGAAAAGCAAAACAATATACGTGCATATTTTTGTATGGGTCGTCATAAGAAAGTAGACTCATTTTACTTGTGTCAGACTTACACGCGGATTCCAAAACATTTGGTAAGAGATAATGCTAATGTAATTATTATGTTTAAACAAGATGCGACAAATATGAAACATGTATATGATGATCACGTTGCCAGCGACATGAACTTTGAAATGTTTCAACGAATTTGTAGAGAATGTTGGAAGGAAAAATACGGATTTTTGATGATAAGTAAAGATAATGAACTAAACAATGGTCGTTATAGAAAGTCATTTGATTACTTCATCATAATATAATTTACTGTTCATCAAATGCACCCTGCAGTATTTAATCTGACTTCAAACTTTATACATGTGATTATTGTAACTGATCAGATAAGCAGATCTGATACCTGATAAACTGACCTGATATCTGTTAAACTGACCTGATAAGCTGGTCTGATACCTGTTAAACTGACCTGATAAGCTGGTCTGATACCTGATAAACTGACCTGATAGCTGTTAAATTGACCTGATAAGCTGATCTGATACCTGATAAACTGACCTGATAGCTGTTAAACTGACCTGATAACCTGATCTGCTTCCTATTGAACTGACCTGATAGCTAAAATGAATGAACAAATTCTTAAAGACTTGGTGGCAACAAGAAATATCTTGAAGAAAAAGCTTCGTAGTATAAAAACTGGAGAAATAGATACACATCAGCAATTAACAGATACATTCAAGCCTATCACAGAACCTTTAAAAGAATTTATCAATAGCTCTAAATACGTTGGTAGACCAGTTAAAAAAGAACCGAGTGATAAGGAAACTGGAATTGATGACAATGAAAGTTTTCATCCTCAGAACTCAACAATAAAATTGGAAACGAGTACGCCCAAGAAACTAAGTGAAGAAAAAATTTTTAAGCAATCTAATAGTAAAAGTAGCAGTAATTATGATGAAGATGACTTTTACTCACAAAATTCGAATAATGAAGAAAGTTATTCTGACTTAACACTATTGCAATCGAGAAACGAACTAGATACTAACTATGGTCCACATAAAGATAATAATAACGAATGGAGATTTGGTAATAGCACCATCGAGTTAAATCAAGATAAGATACAGGTTGGGGGACAAATATGGGCGCTCACGCCAGGACTTTTTTCTTTAATGTTTCATAAAGCACCAAAAAACTATGATAAATTCGAGCTTGAAATCTATAAAAAAAATATTACTTGCTACCAATGCCCACAGGAGAGGCTATAAGTCTGATGGTCAAATCAAAGGGAGCATAGCCCATAAGTACAAACATATTATTGGAAAACTTTTCAAAGGAGACAATCATACAGGCTCATCAGATGTAACAAAAAGTAATTATTTAGGAAGGGGTTTGATGCAGTTTAACCCTCATAATCCAAACTATATATACTGGGATGATCCAAACGAGTTGGTAGATCGACTTAGACTACTGCTTGCATCACAGTCTGCAGGCCATACTAATCACAACAACGAAATTTTCTCAATTATTGAAGAACTACGTGAAGCTAATATAATTGTATAAACTATATACATACATAGATTTTTATATAAAACATGTCCGTTGATAAATTTGGGCATTATATTAACGATAGAAGTGAAGTAATTTCAACCAAAAATGCGCCTAAGTTGTTGGGCTTCTTTATGGATACGAACAAAAACATTGATGTCCAATACAAGAGAATCAAAAATGTTGCAAATGCTGTGGAGGAAAACGATGTTATCAGTAAATTGTTTCTGCAAACTGAACTCAAAAAACAGCAACAAGAAGTAGCTTTCCAGTTAGAAAATCTTAATGCTCATTTGCAGGATATCAATAAGAAAATGGATGGTAATAAATCACTTTTTGATATGGAAATTGAAGAGCTACGAGAAAAAATTTATAGAATAGAAAATTACATGTTCGTATCAATAGGTGCAAGTGCATCAAGTAGATCACAACACACTTAAAACAGCGACTGGAAAAATAAGATGTCTTCAAAGAGAAATGTTGTAAATGAATTGCATAAGCAGGCTCGAAAACGTTTTGTACGTCGTAGAGTTGTGATGAAAGGAATAGATGATCTTTGGCAAGCTGATTTAGTTGAAATGGGAAATTATTCCTTAGACAATAGAAATTATAGATTTTTGCTAACTGTAATTGATACATTCTCAAAATTTGCTTGGGCAGTACCTTTGAGCAGAAAGAATGCATTCGAAACAACTCAGGCAATGGAGAATATTTTCAAATTGGGACGAATACCGAAAAACTTGCAAACAGACGATGGTAAAGAATTTTTCAATAAACATTTCAGTCAGTTGATGAATAAATACAATATTAATCACTACTCAACATATAGCACTATGAAAGCCTCAATAGTAGAACGATTCAATAGAACATTAAAAGGAATGATGTGGAAGGAATTTAGCTTAAATGGTTCATGTAATTGGATTGATATGTATAAAGATTTACTTGATGCATACAATAGAAAAATTCATCGCACCATTAAAATGTCACCGATTAAAGTAAATTCAACAAATGAAAAACAGCTTTTAAACACAGTATACAGTCATTTAAAGATGTATAAAATGTCAAAATTTAATGCAGGAGATCATGTACGCATAAGCAAATATAAAAACATTTTTGAAAAAGGTTACACTCCGAATTGGACAAGAGAAATCTTTAGAATTAAAAGAGTACAAAATACATATCCTACAACATATATATTAGAAGACTATCGCGGAAATCCTATTAAAGGCGGATTCTATGAAGAAGAACTTTCAAAAACCAGATATCCTAATACATACCTAGTTGAAAAGGTTCTCAAAACTAAAGGACATAAGGTGTTTGTCAAGTGGCTGGGCTTTGGTAATGAGCACAATTCTTGGATAAGCAAAGATGAGATATTGTAAATGGAAGAATACAATAAATAAACAACAACAAAAACAACAACAATGGCATCAATGTTTAATTTAGTTTAGAATAAGTAAATAAACAATAAATACGAAACTGCTTCTTATAAATCATACTGTGTGTTTAACCTCATTTATTTACAATCAAACAGTCACAATGTCAATAACATTGACTCTGAGCTCCAATTCATCAGAGCTATCTGCTAATTACTTTCCTCCTATTGATTTAAACGGAACCTATGAATGTGCTCTAACTGATTTTCATTCATACAACAGTATCCCGAATGTGGATGTCTACAACAATATATTTTATATCGGCGAACTTGTAATTGAAATACCGATCGGATCTTATGAATTAAATGATATAGTTGACTATATAGAAGAACAATACAAACGATATAGACCAGAAAACAAAATTTTGATTGAAGCTAATAACAATACAATGCAAGTCAAAGTCAGCAGCTCTAAAGAACCAATATATTTTAATAAAGAAAATACAATAGGTAGACTTTTAGGATTCAATAGCAGAATATTAACGCCAAACAAAGAACATTACTCTGATCTTCCAGTGAATATCTTTAAGGTGAATCTCTTGAGGATTGAAAGCAGTATTGTGGTTAATACTTATATGAATAATTCTAAAGCTCATACACTACATGAATTTCCGATTAATGTACCGGGTGGATATAAAATAGTTGAGATTCCCAAAAATCTTATTTATTTGCCAGTAAACTCCAGAGAGATAAGTTCACTAGCTCTTCGCGTGGTTGATCAAAACGGCGACTTAATTAATTTCAGAGGTGAGGAAATTACAATACGAATACATTTAAGGACAACTAAATAATGATAATATACAACACGAGTATATCGAAGAATACTACAGCAACATCTAATTCTCAAACGTTACAATCTAAGCAACAATTGAAAAGATCTGTTCGTCAAAAATCGCTTACAGCAGCAAACAAGAGTTTTCTCAAGTCACTGAACTTTAAATTGAAAACAAAATGAGTTCAATAATAGACGTTTTAGATAAACCAATATCTGACGAAAATATTATCAAAAAGGATTATCACACATACATACCATACCTTCAGTCTTTTAACAACAACGATGAAATAAGAATTTCAATACAAAACCAAGATCTATATGTGTTACCCAGTGAAAGCTATATATATGTGGAAGGACTTGTTGTAGACGAAAAAACATCGAAATCTACACCCAACTTTCAGTTGAAAAATAATTTTGTTGCATATCTCTTTGATGAAATCCGCTATGAACTGAATGGTATTGAAATTGATCATACAAGATATTTGGGAGCCACCAGTACCATAAAAAACTTGGTTTCTTTATCACCTACGGAAAGCGTTGTGTTGCAAAATGCTGGATGGAATAAACTTGATAAAATAGATCTTCAAAATGGAAATTTTAATTTCTATGTACCACTCAAACTTCTTTTAGGATTCGCTGAAGACTACAATAAAGTTTTATTAAATGGTAAACATGAATTGATACTCTTGCGTAATAAGAACGATGAAGATCTTGTACACTCGAATGTTTCCACCGAGAAAGCAAAACTTACAATTTCACTAATATCATGGAGAATTCCACATGTTCAATTATCTGATCATAGTAAATTGAATATGATCAAAATACTTAATAATGGTGCTGCTATACCAATGGCATTCCGTAGTTGGGATTGCCATATGAATCCACACCTTAATACGGGAACCAATCACATATGGAATGTTAAACTGGCCGCTAATAAAGAACGCCCTCGTTTTGTCTTGATTGCCTTTCAACAAGAAAACAAGTTTGTTCATTGTGATCTTACTAACTTAAAAGTACATTTGAACTCAACCTCTTACCCATATGACGATCTTAATATAAAATTCAAAAATGAGCGCTATGCGATTCTATATGATATGTATCTAAGATTCCAACAAAGCTACTACATGAAACAACCCCAACCTCTTCTAACAGGTCAAGAGTTTAAAAATAACGCTCCAATTATTGTAGTTGATGTCAGTCACCAAAACGAAACGCTCAATACCGGACCAATCGACATAAAAATTGAATTTGAAACAGCAACAAATATTCCAGCAAAAACATCAGCTTACTGCGTTCTTATTCATGACCGCGTAATAGAATACATACCAATAAAAGGTCAAGTCCGGAAGCTCTTATAAAGTAAATACCATGGATGGTGATATTGTTTTTGTAGACTTGCAAGGTTTCAAAACTAATTCAAATGGCTTCATCGCAAAAGAACTAGCTGTAGTTTTCAGCAACAAGGAATGGTTCAATTTCATCATAAAACCTCCTTTTGATTTCGCATGTTTATCAGCCAAAAAACAGAGAGAAGCAGTTTGGTTAACAAAAAACTATCATCATATTAACTGGAATGATGGATCAGTCTCATTTCAAAGCGTTTGCAAGTTTTTAAAATCGAATATAAGAAATTCACAAATATATGTTAAGGGGGGAGAGAAGAAAAAATGGTTGGAAAAAATTATTCATCAAACAGTTTATAACATTGAAGACATTGGCTGCATTAATTTCAAACAAATGGAAACTAAGCATTCCATATATCTCTATTGTGGCTATCACGACTATGGTGTTTGTGCCTTAAGGAATGCAATTTTACTTAAAAATGAAAGTGTTAACAAACTTTTAAATAAATGCTTATAAAAACTAAAATAAATGTCTATTTATTTCAAACAAAAAACCTACATACATATTTATTTTTTTCAGAGAACACACAAACAAACATACACAATCGTTCATTCATTCATTCAAATGGTCAAGGGAATATTTGGGCACAAAGAATAAACGCTTATTATTTGTTTGTATGTATATGCGTAAATGAAATAAATTTGTAGATATTTATGTACGCATGAATATGTACACCTTATCACATTTTATACTGACCAGGAAAGCAAGAAAGCGGACTGTCATACAGACTCACCAATCGTCACACACACAGACTGTCTGACAGCCATACATTCCAACCGCCACTCAGAACACAAAAAACACAAACACTTAAACATAGCATAAATATTCATATTCTACAAAATACAGAAATCGCACCACCATCCAGATCCCCAAATAAAATCCATCGATGATCGTCATGTATAAAATAAACAAAACATCAGTTTCAATATTTATGCAATAGTAATTTTTTTTTTCACGACGTCTTCAAGATCAGAATAATCAAATTATTCCTCCAGACTCAAGCATTGCAAGCAAAAAAGTAGAAAAAAAACACTGAATTGCTGGACGACAAATCTTAAGTAAACACACCAAATTTTAATAAGCAAAAAAATAAAAGAAAAAATCTCACTTCAGCAAGAAGGAACGAACCACAAACATTAAGGGCATCCATATATAACTACTACACTTTTTAAATAGTGTGATTCCTAAAAATGCTTCAAAATTTTTTTATTCACCAGGCGTACACAGTGTAAATGGACAGACAGAAATTCCCACGCTCACATACCGACGGACATGTATTCTCAAGGTCACATATGGACAGACAGAAATTCCCACGCTCACATACCGACGGACATGTATTCTCAAGGTCACATATGGACAGACACAAATTCCCACGCTCACATACCGACGGACATGTATTCTCAAGGTCACATATGGACAGACACAAATTCCCACGCTCACATACCGACGGACATGTATTCTCAAGGTCACATATGGACAGACAGAAATTCCCACGCTCACATACCGACGGACATGTATTCTCAAGGTCACATATGGACAGACACAAATTCCCACGCTCACATACCGACGGACATGTATTCTCAACGTCACATATGGACAGACACAAATTCCCACGCCTACCCCAACATTTTATTTAAAAAAAAAAACAACAATGTGAACGCCCCTACTAAACCGTGGGAAAAAATACACACACGAACACACACAAAATGAAATTTGAGAATTTTGGGAAATTTGAGAATTTTGGCAATTAAAATTGAAAAATTTCAAATTTAATTGCTGAAATTTAATATTTTTAATGGTCGAAGCACATACAGTTCCCTACTACTAACTGGAATTGATGACAATGAAAGTTTTCATCCTCAGAATTCAACAATAAAATTGGAAACGAGTACGCCCAAGAAACTAAGTGAAGAAAAAGTTTTTAAGCAATCTAATAGTAAAAGTAGCAGCAATTATGATGAAGATGACTTTTACTCACAAAATTCGAATAATGAAGAAAGTTATCCTGACTTATCACTATTGCAATCGAGAAACGAACTAGATACTAACTATGGTCCACATAAAGATAATAATAACGAATGGAGATTTGGTAATAGCACCATCGAGTTAAATCAAGATAAGATACAGGTTGGTGGACAAATATGGGCGCTCACGCCAGGACTCTTTTCTTTAATGTTTCATAAAGCACCAAAAAACTATGATATATTCGAGCTTGAAATCTATAAAAAATATATTACTTGCTACCAATGCCCACAGGAGAGGCTATAAGTCTGATGGTCAAATCAAAGGGAGCATAGCCCATAAGTACAAACATATTATTGGAAAACTTTTCAAAGGAGACAATCATACAGGCTCATCAGATGTAACAAACAGTAATTATTTAGGAAGGGGTTTGATGCAGTTTAACCCTCATAATCCAAACTATATATACTGGGATGATCCAAACGAGTTGGTAGATCGACTTAGACTACTGCTTGCATCATAGTCTGCAGGCCATACTAATCACAACAACGAAATAGTCTCAATTATTGAAGAACTACGTGAAGCTAATATAATTGTATAAACTATATACATACATAGATTTTTATATAAAACATGTCCGTTGATAAATTTGGGCATTATATTAACGATAGAAGTGAAGTAATTTCAACCAAAAATGCGCCTAAGTTGTTAGGCTTCTTTATGGATGCGAACAAAAACATTGATGTCCAATACAAGAGAATCAAAAATGTTGCAAATGCTCTGGAGGAAAACGATGTTATCAGTAAATTGTTTCTGCAAACTGAACTCAAAAAACAGCAACAAGAAGTAGCTTTCCAGTTAGAAAATCTTAATGCTCATTTGCAGGATATCAATAAGAAAATGGATGGTAATAAATCACTTTTTGATACGGAAATTGAAGAGCTACGAGAAAAAATTTATAGAATAGAAAATTACATGTTCGTATCAATAGGTGCAAGTGCATCAAGTAGATCACAACACACTTAAAACAGCGACTGGAAAAACAAGATGTCTTCAAAGAGAAATGTTGTAAATGAATTGCATAAGCAGGCTCGAAAACGTTTTGTACGTCGTGGTGTTGTGATGAAAGGAATAGATGATCTTTGGCAAGCTGATTTAGTTGAAATGGGAAATTATTCCTTAGACAATAGAAATTATCGATTTTTGCTAACTGTAATTGATACATTCTCAAAATTTGCTTGGGCAGTACCTTTGAGAAGAAAGAATGCATTCGAAACAACTCAGGCAATGGAGAATATTTTCAAATTGGGACGAATACCGAAAAACTTGCAAACAGACGATGGTAAAGAATTTTTCAATAAACATTTCAATAAATTGATGAATAAATACAATATTAATCACTACTCAACATATAGCACTATGAAAGCCTCAATAGTAGAACGATTCAATAGAACATTAAAAGGAATGATGTGGAAGGAATTTAGCTTAAATGGTTCATATAATTGGATTGATATGTATAGAGATTTACTTGATGCATACAATAGAAAAATTCATCGCACCATTAAAATGTCACCGATTAAAGTAAATTCAACAAATGAAAAACGGCTTTTAAACACAGTATACAGTCATTTAAAGATGTATAAAATGTCAAAATTTAATGCAGGAGATCATGTACGCATAAGCAAATATAAAAACATTTTTGAAAAAGGTTATACTCCGAATTGGACAACAGAAACCTTTACAATTAAAAGAGTACAATATACATATCCTACAACATATATATTAGAAGACTATCGCGGAAATCCTATTAAATGTGGATTCTATGAAGAAGAACTTTCAAAAACCAGATATCCTAATACATACCTAGTTGAAAAGGTTCTCAAAACTAAAGGACAATAAATACGAAACTGCTTCTTATAAATCATACTGTGTGTTTAACCTCATTTATTTACAATCAAACAGTCACAATGTCAGTAACATTGTCTCTGAGCTCCAATTCATCAGAGCTATCTGCTAATTATTTTCCTCCTATTGATTTAAACGGAACCTATGAATGTGCTCTAACTGATTTTCATTCATACAACAGTATCCCGAATGTGGATGTCTACAACAATATATTTTATATCGGTGAGCTTATAATTGAAATACCGATCGGATCTTATGAATTAAATGATATAGTTGACTATATAGAAGAACAATACAAACGATATAGACCAGAAAACAAAATTTTGATTGAAGTTAATAACAATACAATGCAAGTCAAAGTCAGCAGCTCTAAAGAACCAATATATTTTAATAAAGAAAATACAATAGGTAGACTTTTAGGATTCAATAGCTGAATTTTAACGCCAAACAAAGAACATTACTCTGATCTTCCAGTGAATATCTTTAAGGTGAATCTCTTGAGGATTGAAAGCAGTATTGTGGTTAATACTTATATGAATAATTCTAAAGCTCATACACTACATGAATATCCGATTAATGTACCGGCTGGATATAAAATAGTTGAGATTCTCAAAAATCTTATTTATTTGCCAGTAAACTCCAGAGAGATAAGTTCACTAGCCCTTCGCGTGGTTGATCAAAACGGCGACTTAATTAATTTCAGAGGTGAGGAAATTACAATACGAATACATTTAAGGACAACTAAATAATGATAATATACAACACGAGTATATCGAAGAATACTACAGCAACATCTAATTCTCAAACATTACAACCTAAGCAACAATTGAAAAGATCTGTTCGTCAAAAATCGCTTACAGCAGCAAACAAGAGTTTTCTCGAGTCACTGAACTTTAAACTGAAAACAAAATGAGTTCAATAATAGACGTTTTAGATAAACCGATATCTGACGAAAATATTATCAAAAAGGATTATCACACATACATACCATACCTGCAGTCTTTTAACAACAACGATGAAATAAGAATTTCAATACAAAACCAAGATCTATATGTGTTACCCAGTGAAAGCTATATATATGTGGAAGGACTTGTGTAGACAAAAAAAACATCGAAATCTACGCCCAACTTTCAGTTGAAAAATAATTTTGTTGCATATCTCTTTGATGAAATCCGCTATGAACTGAATGGTATTGAAATTGATCATACAAGATATTTGAGAGCCACCAGTACCATAAAAAATTTGGTTTCTTTATCACCTACGGAAAGCGTTGTGTTGCAAAATGCTGGATGGAATAAACTTGATAAAATAGATCTTCAAAATGAAAATTTTAATTTCTATGTACCACTCAAACTTCTTTTAGGATTCGCTGAAGACTACAATAGAGTTTTATTAAATGGTAAACATGAATTGATACTCTTGCGTAATAAGAACGATGAAGATCTTGTACACTCGAATGTTTCCACTGAGAAAGCAAAACTTACAATTTCACTAATATCATGGAGAATTCCACATGTTCAATTATCTGATCATAGTAAATTGAATATGATCAAAATACTTAATAATGGTGCTGCTATATCAATGGCATTCCGTAGTTGGGATTGTCATATGAATCCACACCTTAATACGGGAACCAATCACATATGGAATGTTAAACTGGCCGCTAATAAAGAACGCCCTCGTTTTGTCTTGATTGCCTTTCAACAAGAAAACAAGTTTGTTCATTGTGATCTTACTAACTTAAAAGTACATTTAAACTCAACCTCTTACCCATATGATCTAAGATTCCAACAAAGCTACTACATGAAACAACCCCAACCTCTTCTAACAGGTCAAGAGTTTAAAAATAACGCTCCAATTATTGTAGTTGATGTCAGTACCAAAACGAAACGCTCAATACCGGACCAATCGACATAAAAATTGAATTTGAAACAGCAACAAATATTCCAGCAAAAAGATCAGCTTACTGCGTTCTTATTCATGACCGCGTAATAGAATACATACCAATAAAAGGTCAAGTCCGGAAGCTCTTATAAATTAAATAACATGGATGGTGATATTGTTTTTGTAGACTTGCAAGGTTTCAAAACTAATTCAAATGACTTCATCGCAAAAGAACTAGCTGTAGTTTTCAGCAACAAGGAATGGTTCAATTTCATCATAAAACCTCCTTTTGATTTCGCATGTTTATCAGCCAAAAAACAGAGAGAAGCAGTTTGGTTAACAAAAAACTATCGTCATATTAACTGGAATGATGGATCAGTCTCATTTCAAAGCGTTTGCAAGTTTTTAAAATCGAATATAAGAAATTCACAAATATATGTTAAGGGGGGAGAGAAGAAAAAATGGCTGGAAAAAATTATTCATCAAACAGTTTATAACATTGAAGACATTGGCTGCATTAATTTCAAACAAATGGAAACTAAGCGTTCCATATATCTCTATTGTAGCTATCACGACTATGGTGTTCGTGCCTTAAGGAATGCAATTTTACTTAAAAATGAAAGTGTTAACAAACTTTTAAATAAATGCTTATACAAATTAAAATAAATGTCTTTTTATTTCAAACAAAAAACCTACATACATATTATTTTTTTCAGAGAACACACAAACAAACATACACAATGGTTCATTCATTCATTCAAATGTTCAAGGGAATATTTGGGCACAAAGAATAAACGCTTATTATTTGTTTGTATGTATATGCGTAAATGAAATAAATTTGTAGATATTTATATACGCATGAATATGTACATCTTATCACATTTTATACTGACCAGGAAAGCAAAAAAGCGCACTGTCATACAGACTCACAAATCGTCACACACACAGCCTGTCTGACAGGCAGACATTCCAATCGCCACTCAGAACACAAAAAAGACACACACTTAAACATAGCATAAATATTCATATTCTACAAAATACAGAAATCGCACCACCATCCAGATCCCCAAATAAAATCGATCGATGATCGTCATGTATAAAATAAACAAAACATCAGTTTCAATATTTATGCAATAGTAATTTTTTTTTCACAACGTCTTCAAGATCAGAATAAGCAAATTATTCCTCCAGACTCAAGCACTGCAAGCAAAAAAGTAAAAAAAAAACACTGAATTTCTGGACGACAAATCTTAAGTAAACACACCAAATTTTAATAAGCAAAAAATAAAAGAAAAAATCTCACTCCAGCAAGAAGGAACGAACCACAAACAGTAAGGGTATCCATATATAACTACCACACTTTTTAAATAGTGTAATTCCTAAAAATGCTTCTAAATTTTTTTATTCACCAGGCGTACACAGTATAAATGGACAGACAGAAATTTCCACGCTCACATACAGATGGACATGTATATTCAAGGTCACATATGGACGGACATGTATATTCAAGGTCACATATGTACAGACACAAATTCCCACGCTCACATACCGACGAACATGTATTCTCAAGGTCACATATGGACAGACACAAATTTCCACGCTCACATACCGACGGACATGTATTCTCAAGGTCACATATGGATAGACAAAAATCCCACGCTTACCCCAACATTATATTAAAAAAAACAACAATGTGAACACCGCTATTAAACCGTGGAAAAAATACACACACGAACACACACAAAATGAAATTTGAGAATTTTGTGAAAGTTGAGAATTTTGGCAATTAAAATTGAAAAATTTCAAATTTAATTGCTGAAATTTAATATTTTTAATGGTCCTAGCACATACAGTTCCCTACTACTTACGTACTAAAGTAATCTCTTGGCGATAGCCGGCTGAACGGAAAGGACAGCAAATTCGGCGCCGGGCTCAACGTGTTAAGCAAGATTTTATCAACATGAACGGACTAAAAACTATATCAAGTACAGTAAGGTCATCGTACACTACAGTCTTAATGAGCAATAATACCTTAACAAATTTGGAGAGTGTAAACGTCAAGAATATTCAGGACTTAAAAACAATACCAAGGTCGCTGGAACAACATGAGATCGCTGAGCTACCCAATAACTAGAAGGCCCACCAGATGCACAGCTATACAATTGGCTACCTAGCACTCGTAGTAGGCATCATAGCACTAATCATTCTGCTGTCGACATGCAAATAAGAAAAAGATGCAGAAAACCCAACTGCACTGAAAATGGCATTGAGGGTCAACAACACGCCGAAGAACAGAAGATGACCCCTCTACCAATGCCACGCCAGCATTCTAAATTTACACTTGATGTTTAGCAGCAGATGACGAAAATCAATCAATTAAGTTGCTTACTAACTTAGTTTAGCTTATATTGATGTGAATAACAACATTATTTTCCAATATTTAATTTTTTTCTCTTTCAAATTAACCTGAGCATAATGATTCCGAACTTTCTTTTAATATCCGTTTTATTTTGAACAGTCGTTCATCGCGGGGCAGAATGTTTAAAAACTATCCAGTTAATAATTATTAGTGATAATACAAAAGTTAGTGAATACCATTAATGTTGTTTACTTACACTTTATTAGCTGACAAATAAAAATTGTTACTAAAAGATATCATATTACACATTGAATTAACTGCAAGTATTGTCAGTTTAATTTGATTGGTCAATATAACGTAAATTTAATTTAAGTATTTTTTGTTGACTCAACAATCAGTTATTAATAATTTAGTATAAATATCCCAATAAAAAATTATATTGAGTCAGTAGTTAAATCTGGTTTTTTATTTATTGATCACAATACGTTCAAGTTCCAAGTGCTTGAAAGTAAAATTCGTCTAATCTTCAAGTTCCAAGTGCTTGAAGACAAACAATAAAAATTACTCACAAAAAATTAGTACAATTCAAATATATGTGATTGATTAATAATAATGAAATATTCTAAACAATATATATATATATATATATATATATATATATATATATATATATTGTTAGAGCAACGAAGCAGCTTATCTACAATGTCGTATTGATATACTCTTTTAATACACTTGTTGTATTTAATTACTTGTTTGTATATTACATAATTGTATTTAGAATACCTTTTCCCAATTGTCTTTCATATTCTTATTATTCATTCATTAAATCAACCTGAACTACATAAAATCGTTTTAGTATTTTTAATAGGTTTTGGGTTGAGACTGGTCTTGAATCTAATCTGGTGTCTTAGCGAATCTTATGGAAATCCATTAAAGTGACAAATTAGACGAAACTATTAAATAAATAAAAGCAGGTATCGTGAATGGCTGGTGGTGTGCGTTTAGAACCGCTAAACGCGAAGAACTATGATACATGGAAGTATGTTGACGACAGCATCAAATGCTCCACAGTTGCAAAAGAAGCTGAATCGTGGAAAAATAAGACCAGAAGGCGGCTGCTGATATTATGCTTGCGATGAGTTCTTCGGAACTAGGTTTGATATCAGAATGTAAAATTGCACGACAGATGTGGCTTAGGTTGGAAGCAACTTATCAATCGAAAGGTGCGGCTCGAAAAGCAACGTGTAGCATTATCGCGTATGTGAGAAAATGATAAAGTACGTGATTACTTTAGTGAATTTTTCGATGCGGTGTCAAAATTAAGAGAAATTGGTATTTGCATCGGTGATGAGCTGTTAGCCATTTCATTGTTTTATGGTCTTCCAGATCATTCGAGATTTTTAGATGTGCCTTAGAAACACGTGACGAATTGCCAAAGCCGAAGATGCTTCGTGTGAAGATTTTAGAGCAATACGAATCATGAAAATTTAAAGAAGGTAAAAATAAATTAAGTGCATTATATATAAAAGAGAACAGCAAAAACAGAAACAAATGAAACCGAAATAAAACATCACATGTTTGAAATGTGGTAAGCTCGGACATTTTGCAAGAAATTGTAGAACAAAGTAAAAAATATGCAAAGTACTGAAAAAGTTGAGTTGGATACAAAGAAATCAAATATTTCTTTTACATCAACGGAATCGGTGCTTTTGTGCCCGACTGGTAATACAAAGTGGTGCCTGGACAGTGGATGCACTTCGCACATGAATGCTGACATTAATAATTTTAAACAGTTTTCAAAGATGAATCAAACGCTTAACTTGGCAAACAATAGCAAGACTACAATAAGCGGTAGTGGAAATATGAACATTTCTGTCAATAATCGTGGTTTAAATTCAAATTTGCAGTTGAAAGACGTTCTTTATGTATCTGACTTAAGAACAAACTTATTATCGGTATCAAAAATTACCGACAGTGGTTATGACGTAATATTTAGTACAAATAATACAATAGTAACTGATAAAAGTAAAAAAGTGTACCTTTGTGCAGAAAGAATACACAATTTGTATTACGTGAAAAATTATGAAAACGTAGCAAACATAACTGAAGCCAAAAATGAACTCGATTTATGGCACTACAAAATGGGACATGTGAATGAAAGAGATCTTAAAAATATGGCAAATGGTGACATTTATGGACTAAATTTTAAACAAGAATTGAAATTATCAATCTGTGAAGTTTGTATAAGTCAAAAGCAAACACGTACGATTTTTCCAAAAAGTAAAAATAGTAGGTCCAAACAATTACTGCAAAACATCCATAGTGATATAGGTGGACCCATGAGATGTAAATCAAATTCTGGTGCTCAATACTTTGTAACGTTTATAGATGATAAATCTAGGTGGTGTGAAGTATATTTTTTTACACAAAAATCAGATATATTTTCTGCTTTCCAAAAATATAAAGCTTCGGCAGAGACTTTCACTGGTCAGAAAATTAAAACGTTATTATGAGACAATGGGCGTGAATATTGTAACTGGGAGTTTGACTCCTATTTGGAGAAACATGGTATCAAAAGACGTTTGACAACACCTCATACTCCACAACTAAACGGAACGGCAGAACGGAAAAATAGAACCCTTGTGGAAATGTCACGATGTATGATGAAACATTCCGAATCACCTGCGTCGTTTTGGGCTGAAGCCATTAATAATGCATGTTATATTCGAAACAGATGTATTACAAAAAGTAATAATGAGATTCATTATAAACTTTGGACAAATAAAAAATCTACAGCGATGCATATGAAAGTTTTCAGTTGTAAAGGCTACGTGCTAAATAAAAATCCTAACAAAAGCAAGTTTGATTCGCGTTCAGAACAGTGTGTTTTCTGAATCAAAAACTTATCGTATGTAATCTCCAAAGAAAAGAGATGTTATAATTAGTCTAGATGTATATATATAATTTCTCTTGGTGTATATATATATATATATATATATATATTATATATATATATATATATATATATATATATATATAAATTTTTCGCATATAAATTTTTCGTGGTTGTCCTGCACTATCTTACATATGTAAATAATCTTTGGTTCTACTTTACTTAAAAAATTAAACTTACTGGCAGCACAGTTGCAATGTTTCAGAACGTGAATTAAAATTTAACCAATTCTTTTTCGCTCTCTCTCTCTCTCTCTCTAAATGAGAAACGTCAAACTACATATAAAAAAAATGTTTCAGATACGTAAAATTTGTTCTGAATCCATGGATGAATCCAGCTTAACACACGTTAGTTATTCCAACAACAACAGTTGAATTTTGATTTTGCACTAGTATATATTTGTATTTGTTTTTTATTCTCAAAGAACTGTTGTACCACTATTATTTGCAAAATATTTTTTGTACGAGATATTTTTGAGGAAAAATAACATCCCTGATGGAATTTTGTGAGCTAGCTCGTAATATGGTTGATAATTAGCTAACTCATTTGAGACTAGCTCATAAACTAACTAAAATCTGATGCAGAAGTGAGCCAGTTGTCGTTGCTCTTTGTAACATAATGTTCAAAGAAAACAACAAGCATTTATGTTTTTATGCATGTTAAATAAACACCAAGAGAAATTTAGCATTTTTGCACAAGAGAATAAAAAAATCCCTTTATGCTCAGAAGCAAAACAAAAGAAAAAACTTGTTATTTCGTCAATTAAGTTTTGTCATCAGTGGCTAGAGGTTCAACTTATGTTAGTATTTTTCCATTTAAAATAAAAATAAGTAACTATTTAATCTAACGAATAATTTCAGGTTTGTTTTACGAGTATGTCATTATTAATGAAAGGTGAAACTACGGAAAACTCTGGCGAAAGCTCTTTCTTTAGATCTAATTCTAAGATGTAACACTGACGGAGTGCACGGCAAGGTGCCACTTAAAAAGTTTAAAAGCATTTTTGGTGCTTTAAAAGGTGAGATAATTATCTGATTGAACGAATTATTTTAAATTTTAATTAATTTTCTTTATTTAAGTTCTTATCATTAACTAGATGCAATTCGTATTAATGATGAAGACGACCCAAAAAAGCATTAAGAAATGCAATAAAGCTAATTAAAAAGCGAAATAAATGGTATTTCTAGTGATATTAAATACTAATATTCTTTTAAATAAAATGCAATAGACAAAAAATGAAAAATAAACAAATTTTTTATCAAATCAAAGCAATAGTTTAGCTTGCTATGGTAGCTTCTTTTTATATGCGCCTTAAGTCAACCCATAAGAGTCTAGCAAATCACCAACCAGCTTACAGCTAACTCATGACGCAGTCGTATTGAATCGATAATAAGCAACTGAAACTGACGCAAACTGAGTGCACTCATTCCTAGAACATTACATGTTAAAAATTATCCAGCGTTAGTATAGAAAATGAGTCAGTCGCGAGTCACTCCTAGTTCATTTATGATCAACCATAAGTTAGCTTATGGTTAGCTCAAATTCCGACAGGGATAATGTAAGAAATATTTATTGTGTATGAAAGCTGTTTTTATTTGACAATATTTAAAAGAAATAATTGGGGAATTCAAACTTCGTGCTATTTAGTCATATTGTCATAAGATTTTAGACCAGTTTAAAACACCTGTTGTTCTGCTGCATATAAAAGTCATATATATTTATGTATATATATACATATTTATGTATATATATATATATATATATATATATATATGTATATATATATATATATATATATATATACATATATATATATATACATATATATATATATATATATATATATATATATATATATATAGATAATATATAATATATATATATATATATATATATATATATATATATATATATTATATATTATCTATATACATATATATATATATATATATATATATATATATATATATACATATATATATATACATATATATATATATACATATATATACATAAATATGTATATATATACATAAATATATATATATATATATATATATATATATACATATATATACATATATATGTATATATACATAAATATATATATATATATATATATATATATATATGTATATATATATATTTATATATATACATAAATAAGTATATATATGTATATGTATATATATGTATATATATATATATATATATATATATATATATATATGTATATATATATATATATATATATATATATATATATATATATATGTATATATATATATATATATATATATATATATATATATATGTATATATATACATAAATAAGTATATATATATATATGTATATATATATATATATATATATATATATATATGTATATATATACATAAATAAGTATATATATATATATATATATGTATATATATATATATATATATATATATATATGTATATAATGTTCTAAACTTAGAGATTTATTCTTTAGACATGTCACTATAACATATACGATAACATATTTGTATTCGTCCGGCAGCATATTAAGGAACTGTGACATCATTACAAATACTGCAATAGAAATAATTAAAAACGCTCAGCTCTGAAACAAAAGCGCTCTGAAACAAAAAGCGCTCAATACTGAGCTGAAATCATCTATTGTAGTGGGCGCTCATTTCGCACAGCTCAATGAATCGTTCAATTAAACTAGCTCATAGCTCAGTGACACAACTCTAATATAAACACAGACTAAGTCGTGTTTGACCTATATTTAAATGTATCAAATTTAAAAAAACTTTTTGGAATAATGAACTATCAACATACATATATGTAAAAGAAAAAATTTAATCTAATTATTATAACATTAGTGAAAAAAGTGGGCGAAGCAATATATGGAATTGTTTTGCTTGTATCAAAGATGAGACAGACACAGAAATACCAAATTTTGTTGCATACAATTGTGTAAAAATTTATATAAATATAATGAAAATCATGTTATAATAATTTGCCCGAGTATCACAAATATCCATTCTCTCTTTATCTACTCACACAGTACGTATTTTGTAGAATAACAATACTTATCAATACCAGAAACAAGAATATATTTACCAATCCATACCAGAAGTACCAAACTAAGAGAAACTGGTACTAACAAATAGAACTGTTCACGTGTGCAAATGAATAGACGATAAAGAAATTATATTGAAATACATATATTTTCACACGATTCTTGCTTAGGCAATTATTGCGATATGTTGTTTTCGTTTTTCTCTCCCTTTCGCTGATATAGTATAACGGTTCTCTCCTGCTATTACTAAAATAGTAGAGTTTTTTTTTTTAATTTCATTTTATAAAATACAATTAAAATACTATTGTATTAAGTGATCTTGTGAATTATTTTTTTGCTGGAAACTGAGCCCTCTAGTCATGAATGGCTCACATCCCCTGAACCATAATGGGTTCAGGAAACTAGGTTCCAACGAGGACATATCTAACAGGGGAAAACGTCTTCGAGCAGATGACTTCCTTCCCCTCCCAAGATAACATTTCACACGATCTTGTGATAACAACCAGAGTTCAGAAAAGTACACACACCGTACAAAAATCTCGTACATAAATGTAAACGAACATAGCTCAAAGCAACCAACACATATTTTTATTTTCATAACATTTATGTGTGTTGTAAAATTTTTGTTTGTGTTAAACACAGTCGTACATGTACTTGGTTAAGTTTTATACACGAGCATAAAAAGTACATGTTCTGTTCGATTAGAGCACACTACAAACACACAATTTCAAATGTACCAACATTTTAAGTGGGTGTACGTACGCGATAAGACAGTACATGTACGATAACCAGTGCCTCTTTTCTGTAACTGATGTGAAAAGTTCTCACATCGAAATACTAAATAATTATGGTTGTGATGCTTTTGATTGTAGGGTTATCCATAGAATAATATATTTATTATTATAAAAAACCAACAAAATTTTAAATGAATTAGGAAATATATTCTGGCTCATCCCGTATTTCACAGAGTGACGACAATTTTTTCGAAACGAAGCACAGATTATGTTCATGTTGTGTACGATAAGAAAAGTACATGTACGGTATGAAGATTCTCGTGTTCCTAAATTTTAAGTACATGATCATGTTTAAAAAAGGACATGTACGTTAATAAAACGTACTTTTATGTACGAAAATTTTTTTTGTTTCTCAAAGCCATAACAAGAACTCACTGATCATCTTGCCTTTTTAATTTTCTTAGGTTTCGAAATACAAGTTCTACAAACTTCCCAACAGTATACGTAGATAATCAGGTTCTATCCCACCCGCAGATATTGAAAATGTCTTTGCAACAAAATGGTGTTCTATTGGATCAGACCAATATTTTCATCCTTCAGTTATACAGAAAAAGACTCAACTCAATACAGACCAAATGGCGAACCGACTACATGTAATGATGACTTTTAATAACCCAATTTGCACTTAAAAATTGCAAAGGTTCTTCGCCAAGATGGGATAAAATAATCTATGCTATGATAAAAAATTCTTCTATCACTTACAAGTTTCGACTGTGCAAATTTTTTTCCAACATTTTATCTAAAGGAATTTATCCTCACTCCTGGAGGCAAGCAATTTGAACTTCTATTCCAAAATCAGGAAAAAGTCCTAATAGTTTGGAAGGCTACAGACCAATATCTCTTCTTCCGGTTTTGTCGAAAATTCTTTATAGAATTCTCTCGCAAAGGCTAAGGAAACACTGCAAAGCAAACATCGCCAACGAACAGCACGCCTACTTACCCAATAGAGGAGTTTATACATCATGCCACAAAATTTAATACCGAATTAAGAAAAACATGAGAGACAAAAAACATTCCGTAGTCTTTTCACAAGACTTAGAAAAGGATTTTGACAAAGTCGTATATTGTACAATAATAGAACTACATAAATGGTGTATTTCCAAAAATTTTCTACATTTAATAAAATCATTTCTCTCCAACCGACGAGTCGCAATAAGAATTAATGGATTTATTAGCAAATCGTCTAAACTAGATAACGGTGTTCCACAGAGATCACCATTTTCAGTTAGATGTAAATGATGTTGACCATATATGTATGTATGTATTTATGATTACAACATTTTTATTATTGCCTCCGGACCACAGGAAGAAATAGTTGAAAACATAAATAATGCAATAATAAATAACTGGGCAAATGATGGTACGATAATTCCAATAGACATATGTGAAGCTCTTAATGTTCGCAAAAAATATAAATACAACTTCACACCTATAAATATTAGAAACTGTAATGTTGCTATACAAAAGAAAATTAGAATACTTGGAGTTGAGTTTACAAAATATCTTCTATGGAATGACCACATACAATATATTATTGACAAATTGAAGAAAATTAATAACCTCCTGAAGATTATATGCACGAAAAAGAAAGGTCTGCACCAAGGGACATCTATACTAGATATACTCAATTTGCAACCCTGCAGAAAATATATGTAGTGGATTCGCCTTGATATGTATTTTGTTTGTGTAAAAAATTTTCGCCTGGATTCGCCTTGAACTCGTTTGTCAAAATCTTCTGCTTTCGCCTTGATTCGCCTTGAACTGGCTTGTCAAAATCTGCTTTTTAGTCTTTGCGCCAATAAGAAAAATTGTTTACCCTTATAAGCACCAATTTAATCCAGCAATGGAAATTTATAAAATAATTATTTAATTTTTTATTAAAGTTATTGGGCACAAAAACTTTATAAATAAACACTTTACGATTTTCTCATTAAATGTCTGTGTTGTTTTGTCTTCTGTATCGCCATTTTTCTTGTTTTACTTGTCAAGTAGATTTGACAGACGAAAATTTTTACACAAACAAAATACATATCAAGGCGAATCCACTACATATATTTTCTGCAGGGTTGCAAATTGAGTCTACCTAGTATTGATGTGCCTTGGACCAATCCTTCAAAATTTACTGACTTTTCAATCTTAAATATTTTTGCGAGCAATATAAAATTTTATGTTAAACAATTTAATGTTTGGTTGAGTAACATATGACTGCGTACTATATGATTTTCAAATAAACATCAAATACTTTTTAATTTTCAAACAATTATAATTGTTAAGTACATCACATTTATAATTTTTTTGACAATTGTGTTGAAGGATTGGTTTTTGAAATAAGGCGAATTGCGATAAGTTCACCTTTACTAATGCGCCTTGCTAGTACATAGCGAAACAGAATGCAGAAGCGATTGGAGCTGATATAAAAACTATAAGTACCTAGATACTCGACACTTTATACAATAGCAGTAGATAGTCGAATTTTTTAAGATATGCATTTGCATATGAAATAAATGATTTTTAAAAAACCAAATATTTTACATAATGTAAGCTTGGTCAAAATATATTTTTGGCTCTACAGAGGGCTTGGATTCTGCAGTTTGTGAGAAGTCTCCATGGAGCAATATGTTGGTTATTCCCTAAATCTAACAAAAGTGTATAAAATAATGTTATTTATTTTGACTTCTTCTGCGTTTCAGAGAATAATAAATAATAAATCAGAGGCAATGCGATTTGACACAAAACCATAGTGAAACCAATAACAAAATAAGATAATCGGCTAAGATCGAGAAATATTTTGATATGAATATTTCTTTCATTGAAATAGTTCAAAATTCCAGAAAATATACTTGTGCACATAGTAAAATAATCAGGTAACACCAGTAGTACAAATAACAATACCAAAAAACACAAGTATTTTGTTGGTAGAATAGTACAAGAAGTTGTCAAAAATATTTGTGTTTGTGTTGAAAATTAAATTAACACTATTAATCAATAGATTTGTTTAAGTTTTTAGGTTATTCAATATTAATATATATATTTATTTCGATATTTCGCTAGCCTTCGGTTAGCTTCTTCAGGAATATATATATATATATATATATATATATATATATATATACTAGCGAACCCCTTGCACACTTCGTAGTGCAAAAAAAGAAAATAAAAAAATTAATTCGAATTCATTTAAAGCAGTGATAAACTGCTTTTATTGTAATGCTCTGTGGTAAACAACATTTGTTGTTTTTCCATTTTCGGTGTAAATAAACAAAACCGATACTTTGACAACGCGCGAACGGGCTACATAGAACTGTCCATGTGAGAAAACTGGATACACTAAATTCAGTCCAAAAATTTCTAAAGATTGGCCATGCGCCTTATTAATGGTAATCGCAAACGCAAGGCGAACAGGAAACTGAAGTCGTTGAAATTCAAATGGTATATCAGACGGAATCATTGGCATACGTGGAATGAATACATCACCTTTTAATTTTCCAGTAAAAATAGTAGCTTCAATTACATAAGCCATCAACCTTTTAATAGCAATTCTTGTACCACTACACAAACGGGGTTGATTGATATTACGAAGCATAATAATAGTGGCTCCTACTTTCTATTGGAGATCATGCGAAGGCAATCCTGGTAAGTCCAACGAATTCCAAAATTCTGTTGATAATTCAAAACATCTTCTTCATTGGTAACAGTACCGACAGACTTGTACAACTCCACTTCGCCAGGAATCTTTGATTGTATAGCCATGTTTAATCAGTAACATCTTTGTTCTTTGCCGCTAAAATTACTCTGGCACTCAACAATGCATGGAATGTATATGTTGTGTTATGTAAGTGAAAACACATTCAATAAATTCCTTTTTTGACTGTATGAAACGGCAAAAATCATTTGGGAATGTTAGCAATCCAGTGTCCTCAATAGGCATTGCACCGTTCCCAATTTTTGGCAATTGCTTAGAGAACTTATCAGCAGATGGATCACTCTGCAACTGAACACGAACGTTGATAGTGAGTTTCGATATTTTAACAAATATCCATAAATATGAAGACTTTAAGCAAGCGTTAATTTCATCGGCAGCTGCCGATCTAGGAATGACGGGCAATGTTTGCTCTAAAATCGCCTGGCAATAAAATCAACACACCACCAACCAACTCAGAGTTATCTCGGAGATCTTTCATTGTTCTTTCCAAAGCTTCAACAGATTTCTTATTCGCGTACTCAAGCATATGACGTGGGCTGTTCATGGACCGTGTATCATATTTTGCACAACAACATCATAAAATTCAGGATGACTTATTTGATCTGGAATTTCAGAACTAAGCGCTTTCAATTTCTGCTTAAAAACACGGGAAGTGATATCATGGCGGTCGGTAGGACTTTGGCCAGCGAATAAATTATCTTTAATGTCTCTCCATTGCGGATTATACGTAAATGTTATAAATAAATCTGGTCGACCGTAATGACGCACATAAGTCATTGCATCCTGCGCGTACTCATGCATATGACGTGGGCTGTGCATAATGTATTTAAATATTTATGTTTTAGTATTGTATTTATATGTAATTTATTTCATAGATCCCCGAAGTTGTGATTGAGAATAGCTAAGTATTTAAATTAAATTAATGGTTTGACCAAAATTTAATTATAATGAATTTAAAAACGAATTGTATTTCAGTTTTTCAAAATATTAACTCAAATATTTCGAAATGATTGCAGTGTTCACTAAAATGGCTATAACTCATAAACCAATACACATACAGAAACTGTATTTACATAAAAACTTGGTATTGACATCACCTTTAATATAAATTTTGGAGGAACAAAACTGGTTCACGCATTCCGGAGAACATCAATTACTAACACAATGCAACTTATATATATATATATATATATATATATATATATATATGTATATATATATATATATGTATATATATATATATATATATATATATATATATATTTATATATATATATATATATATATATATATATATATACATATATATATATATATATATATATATATATATATATTTATATATATATATATATATATATATATATATTTATATGTATATATATATATATACATATATATATATATATATTTATATATATATATATATATATATATATATATATATATATATTTATATATATGTATATATATATATATATATATATATATATATATAAATATATATATATATATATATATATATATATATATATAAATATATATATATATATATGTATATATATATATATATATATTTATATGTATATATATATATACATATATATATATATATATATATATTTATATATATATATATATATATATATATATATATATTTATATATATGTATATATATATATATATATATATATATATATATATATTTATATATATATATATATATATATATATATATTTATATGTTATTTAAATATTAGTATTTGTATATATTTATACATACTTTAAAAAAATTTTACACGCCTAAAATAATTCGGGGCTGAAAGGATTATTTGAAATGTATTGTATTTTTCACTAAGAAAATGTATACACTCCACATGTACACTGCCGGCCACTTGAATAGGATCACTAATTTTTACGTTTACATATTAATTTTCTCTTGATATAAACTTTAAGACAACACAAAATGCAGTAAAAACAAGTGTAAATTTTATGCCACTTGAATAGACCTTGGACGGTACAATTCTACATTTAAACGTTCGTGAGATACTGCAATACTTTTTTACAAATTTTATTGAAAATGGGGAGCAGCAAACAATTATTTGAAGAAGGTAAAACTAAGAGACTGGCTGAGGTCATATATGTCCAATTATGGAAATAATATGAAAGGAAAATTATGGAAATAACATGAAGACGGTAAACTTGTTCAAGTTGCACAAAAAATTATGTTTATTAGTTCTGCAAAAAAAAATTATTAATATTCAATTATTAATTATAGCAATAATTTCTTTCAAAATGAAATATAATTAAGCACTTAATTAATTTTGGAAAAAATTAATTTGAATGCAATGAATATAATGAACCTATTTAAGTGGTCGGCAGTGTACATATATGAACTTTCCAAACAAAATTTGACAATTTTGCGTTAAAAAACATGAAGCAGCCGAACTACTGGTGTTACCGGATTATTGTACCATGCTTGTGCCTGTGTTTTATATGTTTTTATAAAAAAAAATTATACGTTTTGATAGTGTAAGTAAGTTTGTGTAGATAAATTTTAATTATTTGAAATGTTTTTGTACGACTGCTACATGTAAAAAGCAATTATTTATTAATTACGTTGAAAAGAAACAAATATGTGGTTAAAATCGCATTATTTGCATACTAATACTATATAAAATTTTCCCAAATATTGGAGTAAATACCTAGTACTCGCGTATACCTACATAACATATGTATATGTATAAGATAAAATAAATGGTTTTGATAATACCTTAAGGAAACAATCTATCAATTTGCTAGCTATAAGTTTAGTTTAGCCTGATTATATACCACATGAACAGTTTTGGGAACTTATGAATCACCAGCAAAGGCAGTATTGTAGTCTCACCAATTCGACAACGCTTTGCATCTATTGACAATATATTTAACGAAAATGTAAAAATTAATACATCATTAAACATTATTAAAAAAAGATGGCTCAAATCCAACAATATTTAAAAAACTTTTCCTTGAAGAGCAAGATACATACATATAAGCCAAATTGAATAGTATTTACTGATGGATCGTTTCCAAATGGATATACATAGATCTTTTGCTGTCGCGAAACAAGATAGAAGTATTGAAATCATTTGTCAATCAATACTACCATTTCAGGCAGGTGTTTTCTCAGCTCAGTTGACTGATATTGAGTAGTTTAGTTAAATATAGTTTATCTTTAAATGCCATTTAAATATACCAAATTCCGTTTTTCACCGCAAACTTAAGTAGGACTTAAATGTCCCTCATTTGCCATTTAAATGTAATTTAAATGAAGCACAATTAACACATTACTTTTGTTTCTTTTAATAAAAGGAAAACATTTGTGATGTTGAGAAAAATTCTCTAAAAAATTGTAACTTTTTTCAATAGAATAAACTCGAAAATCAATAGAAGAATATTTATTGTACAAATACGCTCTTAAAATAACTGAAAAACTTAAAATACTTTGAATAATAAACAAAACACCTGTTTTCTGAAGAATGGCGATTTTTGTTTACACATTTCATGTTGCTGCCACATTTTTCGCATAAATTAATTGAAATTTTAGGTCTGAAACTGAAAGCGTATTTAAATGGAGTTTAAATTTTCATAAAAATTAACTAAAACTACATTTAAATATCCACTGATTTATTGGCCATTAGTGTAGTAAAATCTATACAGAAGGAAAGTGACTATAGAAACTTTTTACTCAGAGACGTTTTACTTAAGAATGAAGTTATGATTCTATAGATACCGGGAGACCTTGGCATATTGGGAAACGAGCATGTAGACGCCACAGCAAAAAAACGCCATCAATAGACCACTAATCATTGAAGTGCCACAGCTTTCTCAAGTAATAACCAATACTCACAGAAACTACCTTCATGACAAAAAACAAGGAATATGAGACAGCAGCGAAAGTTTTCTTAGAAGTCATAAAAGAAAAATTGCAAGACCCTCCTACAACAAACATTTAAGTTGTACAGACTGCATTATTCTTCCCAGAGCTAGACTTGGAACAAAATTATCCTAAATGCAACACTTTTGAAAATGCACAACCAAAACTATGCCGGATTTGTCCACCTGCATTTACAGTAGACCACATACTTAGAGAATGCCAAGAAACAGCAACTGAAAACCCTTGAAGAAATCTTAAACTGTAGCAAAGAGCTAATATTTTAAATAAAGTTTCAACTGTAACATATATAATGTAATGGCGCTGTAGCCCACATTTTTTTCATATCTGTAATTTATAAATTGACTTTATATAATACTTTCAATAAAAAAATAAATAAATATATTTCCACAAAAGAAGCTGATGTTTTGACTAAAGAAGACGAAGTTTTTGCGGACTATTTTGGTCTTGCCGAAGTTTTTATTTATTTTTATTAAATCATTCAATCACATTGTTTGAATTTATAATATTTATTATTTAGAAAATTTTTATTCTGGGAGAGTTGTAAAATGAATTAGGAATAATAATTTTCACTTTGTTATTATTCTACACACAAGGTGTACAATATGTACTTTTGGTACAACTTTTTATAACACATGAAAGTACTTTCATGAAAGTCGCAGTACACTCACACCTTTTCACACATATTTTCAACTTTCAACAAAATTTCGCTGAAACAGATAAAATTACATAATCAAAGCACAATAAAACTAGTTCTTAATAAATTAACTAGTAGTTAATTTATACCGATCATACCCTATTTTATGAGATATGATCAGTAAATCCTATAAGCGAAATGATTTGAAGTATAAAGTGTATGAAGAAATCGCAAATGAAATGGAAATGCCGGCTTAAGAAGTAAAAAAAAACTCTATCGTTACGTATTATATATGGAAGATTTCGCTTCGATGGTATATTAAGAATAGACCTTTGACTTTCATGAAAGTAGTTTTTTTCTTTTTTATTTGTAATACGTATACAGACATTTCATGTGTAAATTCTATGTGAGCTAGCTGAGAAATTGTAGTTTTAATCGCTTTCAGTATTTAGTTAATTCTTAAATAAAACTCATTTTAACATCTTCGACCAATAATTTTAGCACTGTTCATTTACTGAAAATTGTTAACAATTGTTGATAGAAGTGTTCATTAACTCTAAAAACTTTCAATGAGAGCCACAAAGGAGAAATAAAAATATTCTGCAAAATTTAGGTATAATTATTTCTTTCGGCTTAAGGTCATATGTGTATCTATAATATACAGTTTGAATAACAAATGCATATATTATTTTTATAAATTATATATTCATATATATTTTATTTTCCATCCAATATTTCGGTCAACTTTGCTGACCATCTTCAGGGTTCTAATAAAAACAATTAACAAATTAACAGACATTAAATTTTATAGATCAGCAATATTATATAATAATTAGTATCTTACTTTTCTATAGATCTTATTTAATATTATATAAATATAAATTTTCTATTTTCATTATTTTGGTAAACTAATTTTAGTTCCGTCCACTTCTAACTACTGTACTAATCTGTTTTGTTTTTTTGGATTTATCTACTGTGTTTCTGTATAATTGGGCGCATTTTTCTGTGTCGTTTTTGTAATTTAATCGTTTGTTTCGTGGGACGTCAATTATATGGAGCATCTCTAAAAAATATCTCTTTTTATAATTTTTCTCTTCTTGTAATATACGAGTTTGTTCGAATGCCGGTTTATGCCCTGTTGTTCTACAGTGGTTTGCTAGTGCTGTTTTTTGTTCTATTGGTTTGTTTTTTGCTCGTTGGTCCGATTAGTATGAGGCAAGACGTGTTTTTAATTTTGATTTTGTCGTACCGATATAAACTTTATTGCAATTATTATAGCCATTTCCGTTGCCTCTAATTTCGTAAATCAGGTTGGATTTGTCTTCTTTTTCTATTTTTAATTTTGTTTTGAATAGTTTTTCTACTTCATTGCTTGTTCTAAAGGCTATTTCATATTGGTATATACATAGTTGATTTGTAGCATTTTTCCGTATTGCGTTCTGTCATTAATTTTTATTTATTATACTTTGTATAATCTATAAGTTCTTTTATTGTTTTCTTTGGAAAATCATTCCTCGTCAGTATATCTTTTATCCGTTCCATGTTTGCTTTTTAAAAATCTTTATGGCTTATATTTAAAACTCTATGGATGAAGCTAGTAGCCGTATTTATAATTATTCGTCCTGGTTGTTTAGAATGAAAGTTTATTATTCTTCCTGATGATGTTGGTTTTTTGTACAAATTAAGTTTCAATATGTTGTTATCTCTAAAGACTGCACAATCTAAATAAGGTAATTTTTGGTTTTCTTCTATTTCCTTGGTAAACTTAATTTGATTATTAAAAGAATTGAGCACGTTTAATGTTTCTTCGACAGCGTCCTCTTTACAATGGAAAATATATCGTCTATAAATTTCGTAATAATTTTTGGTTTTTTGTCATTAATTTAGTGCATTGATCTAACAAGCTTTCCATTACAATATCCGCAATTACAGGTGATGCTGGAGAACACATCGGTAGGCCCCTACGTTGTTCGTAGAAATATTTATAATATTTGAAGTATCTTGTATCTGTGATACAGAAAGAATGAAAAATATGTTGAGCGATATGTGCTTGTGTAAACGTTTAAAAAAGACCCGACATCAAGCCTCCAAAAATAACAAATTTATAGGAAAATTATATGAGTCAAAAATTATAGATATCCAGGAAAAAAAAGATGTTAATGACACCAACAGCAATAGCTCCACGTTTATACGGATTATCAAAAATCCATAAAATTAATACTCCGTTAAGACCGACTTGCTCCTCCATCAATTCCCCAGCATATACACTTTGTAAATATATGGTAAATATATTAAACAAATCTTACAAAAAAATTCAGTATATAATGTCAAAAATGCCATAGAATTTAAAACAAAGATAAATGACATGATTTTGGGGAATGATGATAGGTTGATATCTTTTGATGTAGTGTCATGAAAATCATTGACACTGAAATGGAATGATATCGAAAGATACACCAACATACAGAAGAAATTATCTATGGATATATTGCAGTTCTGTATCACAGATACAAGATACTTCAAATATGATAAATATTTCTACGAACAACGTAGGGGCCTACCGATGGGTTCTCCAGCATCACCTGTAATGGCGGATATTGTAATGGAAAGCTTGTTAGATCAATGCACAAAATTAATGACAAAAAAACCAAAAATTATTACGAAATATGTAGACGATATATTTGCCATTGTAAAGAGGACGGTGTCGAAGATACAATAAACGTGCTCAATTCTTTTAATAATCAAATTAAGTTTACCAAGGAAATAGAAGAAAACCAAAAATTACATAGTTTAGATTGTGTAGTCTTTAGAGATAACAACATATTGAAACTTAATTTGTACAACAAACCAACATCATCAGGAAGACTAATAAACTTTCATTCTGAACAACCAAGACGAATAATTATAAATACGGCTACTAACTTCATCCATAGAGTTTTAAATATAAGCTATAAGGATTTTTGAAAAGAAAACATGGAACGGATAAAAGATATACTGACGAGGAATGATTTTCCAAAGAAAACAATAAAAGAACTTATAGATTATACAAAGTATAATAAACAAAAATTAATGACAGAAGCCAATACGGAAAAATGCTACAAATCAACTATATATATACCAGGGAGAGACTAAAAAAGTCAAATATATACAACCACGACAAATATGAAATAGCCTTCAGAACAAGCAATAAAGTAGAAAAACTATTCAGCAAAACAAAATCAAAAATAGAAAAAGAAGACAAATCCAACCTGATTTACGAAATTAGATGCAACGGAGATGGCTCTAATAATTGCAATGAAGTTTATATCGGTACGACAAAATCAAAATTAAAAACACGCCTTACCTCACACAAATCGGACCAACGAGCAAAAAACAAACCAATAGAACAAAAAACAGCACTAGCAAACCACTGTAGAACAACAGGGCATAAACCGGCATTCGAACAAACTCGTATATTACAAGAAGAGAAAAATTATAAAAAGAGATACTTTTTAGAGATGCTCCATATAATTGACGTCCCACAAAACAAACGATTAAATTGCAAAAACGACACAGAAAAATGCGCCCAATTATACAGAAACACAGTAGACAAATACAAAAAACATAAAAGATTAGTATAGTAGTTAGAAGTGGACGGAACTAAAATTAGTTTACCAAAATAATGAAAATAGAAAATTTATATAATATTAAATAAGATCTATAGAATAGTAAGATACTAATTTGTTAATTGTTTTTATTAGAACCCTGAAGATGGTCAGCAAAGTTAACCGAAATATTGGATGGAAAATAAAATATATATGAATATATAATTTATAAAAATAATATATGCATTTGTTATTCAAACTATGTATTATAGATACACATAGAAAACACAGGTCAACAATTACTAAATATTAACATTCTGCAAAATTTAAGAAATGTTAAGTAATTGCAAAAATTTTTAAATTTAGGATCAGCATAAATGACTTAAGTAGCACAACATCTAGTACATCAGGGACACAGGAGTATTTCTTACTCAAAAATTAATCATATATTATACTTATGTTTAACAGTTAATTTTTGTAATTTGAGCAATAGTGAAATGTTAGAGACCTGTTTGCTTTTATTCGATACATCTAGTGATTGTAAAAACTACAAGTACTCATACTTCACATAATAGCAGTACATAATCGAATTATTTACATATGTACATAGTGCCTGGCTTCTGCAGTTTGTGAGACGTCTCCACATTAAGAAGATATAATCAATACATAAATAAATAGTATAATATGTTGGTTATTATCCAAATCTAACAAAAGTACATACAATATTCTGCGTTTCAGAGAATAACAAACGTTTTGTTCATGTGACGAGATCTCACATTAGAATAGAGGCAGCGCGATTTGACATAAAATCATAATGAAGTCAATTACAGAATGTTTAAGTACGAAGTTATTAAACCACGGTTCTACTGTTTTTTAGTTTATTTAATATAATTTAAATAATCTTTGTTTCAACCTTGTTGGAAACCTTTATGGTTTTCAGCAAGTGTAATGTTACCGGTACTTAAGTGTTGTTGCGCCACTTTAAAGAAAATAGTTATACATTTTATTATTATCCTTTCGTCTTTTGATAACATAAGTCACCTTATATACGCCAAACATTGGTCCTTCGAGCCGGATTTAAACACTACGAGAAGAATTCAGCCCTTTACGAGGAATATTTTTTAGAAGTCTTCACACAACACAATAAGGAAAAAAATTTATTAAAAGTGATCGGAATTCTTGATAACAACAAAAATATTAAAGTGCACATACACATACTTATATACATACTTAGTTTATGTGTTTTGTGTACATGCAAGAAAGTAATTGATAAAAGAAAAGAAATAAATCGAGCGCGAAGATAAAACAGTTCATCATTTAAGTACCTTTTGTTACATTAAGTGATCGATACGTTTATACTCAGAGCTGTGTTTGTTTTCTTTTATTTCGACAGACAGCCATAATAAAGAAAATGTTTTTTGATAATTTAATGATAGTTTATGATTAACTTTAATAAAAAATTATCGGAAGATTTATCTATAAGGCTTCTACGCTTTTTGTCATTGGAAATTTTACGTGCGGGTCTGTACACATATACATACATATATATAATATATACATGAATAGAAATTGTTCGGCATTTGTGTACATATAACTTAGTGCAAATTTATTATTTAAGTATATTACATATACATACTGCCAGTCTATTTATAATATATTGCATTGAGTTTAATTTGTAAATTAAGCCGTATAGAATTAATACAATTAATATTAATTATTACAATCCGTATCGTTTTATTTATACGAGTTCGAACATTTATACATTTGTTTATTTCTTCTTTCCATCAAGTTTGTGGTCACTTTATTGACGGTCAGTTTGACTATTCAACACAACAGTTAAAGACTCCGAAAGGCGTTGATACCGTCGAAGACACTGTGGTTACAAATTCGGAGGTAATTACAGCTAAATATAGAGCTGCTTATGCCTCGTATGTGAAGTGTTTAAGGAACATAAGGAAGAAAAAACACGAATGCGATATGTTAGATAAAAAACAAAATGATCTACAGTAAGATAGTAATAGAGGTGATATTTTAACTCACTCTATGAGCTTACCTCCCTGTAATGTAGATGTATTTGTTGGTGATTATTTGTCTTGGCCTACTTTTCGAGATTTATTTTCCGCGCTATACGTCAACAATTCGAGACTGAGTAATATTGAACGGCTATGTCATTTGTTACGCAAGGCTAGGGGTGAGACAAAGGAAATTTTATCGAAATGCCCTTTATCGAATCAAGGTTTCGATATAGCGTGGAAAAATCTTAAAGATACTTATGAGAATCCTCGAATGCTGATTAATAATCAATTGAAGTATCTATTTTCATTAGAAACTATCGCGACGGAAAGTAGTTCGTCTCTGAAAACCTTACAAAGAGGGATAAATGGATTTTTGACTGCCATGTCAATTTACGAAATTGATACTACAAATTGGGATCCGATCATAGTGTTTATTTGTATTCAACGTCTGCCTTCTCAAACAGTTACGCTGTGGGAACAAAGCATAAAGAACAAAACTGCTTTGTCTCTTTGGAAGGATTTAGACATGTTCTTGACAGAACAAACACTGGATTGCAAAACGTGGATTGCATACTTCTACTAAGAGCTCTATAATTACTTGCATACTATGTTCAAAACAAAATCATGTTTTAAGATTTTGCCGTCGATTTAAGAATTTGTCAGTTAGTGAGAGATATTCCACTATAAAGAAATATCATTGTTGTGTCAATTGTTTATCAAAATCTCATGTGATAAAAGATTGTACAAGCGATCATCTATGTTTTAAATGCAAACAAAAGCATCATACTATGCTTCATCGCGACGAGTCTACAGTCTACTACTACCTATTCTGCAAATATTTCGGCTTCAAATAATGTAAATTTAAATCCTGATGCTCGTCAGCAGCTGCAGCTTCCTCAAACTTCAATCGGCAAGTTTTTCATATTGCACAGAATTCATCTGTGTTATTAGGAACTGCTATGATATCAATCATATGCCACGATACTACGTATCGAGCAAGGGCATTGATTGATCCAGCATCAAAAGCTTTTATTTCAGAACACCTGCGAAATCAATTGGGACTTACGTCACATTCCACAAATGTAAAGATTTCCGGTGTGGATAAGGATGCTTCTATTACGTCAACAAAAGTTTGTCCAATTAGAATTGGTTCACCATTGGACAAAGATATTAATTTAGAAACACGTGCTCTCGTATTACCCTCGATTTCACAGAATTTGCCATCATTTGCTTGTCCTTCGGCAATAAGTGGTGCGTTGAACAATTTAAAATTAGCGGATGTTAATTTTTATAAAAGCAGGCCTGTTGATATATTACTAGGGGCTGACTTATATCCTAGCATAATTTTAAATGAAGTTCGCCACAATGTTTCTGGATCTCTCATGGGTCAAAAAACAGTTTTTGGCTGGATTTTCAGTTAATGTTTTTACCACTTCTGTCTCATTTTCTGAAAAAGACAACTTGAACAAAACTTTGTTGAAGTTTTGGGAATTGGAGGACGTTCCCGGGGGAAAGCTTATGTCCCCATCTGATAAATTTTGTGGGGATCTTTATAGAAATATCACTCAAAGGGATCCAAATGGTAGGAGGTATATTGTATCATTACCTTTTAAGCCAGAGTTTCCTCATGATGTGAGCTTGGGAATATCGAAATCAAGCGCTATGAGACAATTCTTTCGCATCGAATCATCTCTCTCTCTCTCGAAAACCGGAAATAAAGAGCATGTATGATGAAGTCATAATGGAGTATTTGAAACTGGGACACATGCGACCCGTTAAATCCATTAATCAAGCCATCACTAATTCATGCTACTTACCACATCACCCGGTCATTAAGCCTGAACGGAAAACTACCAAATTTTTAATGCATCAAATCGGACTTCTAATGGAAATAGTTTGAACGACTATTTATTTATATGATCTACTTTACAATCTGATTTAATTATTTTGATTCTGCGTTGGCGTTTGTTCGAGTTCGTTTTTAATTGTGACATTTCTAAAATGTATCGTCAAATTTGGGTTCATCCTTCGCATACCGCATTTCAACGAATTCTTCATCGAAATTCACCGGATGAAAACATGAAGGAGTATGAGCTGAAGACTGTGACTTTTGGGTTAAATTGTGCTCCCTATTTAGCAATTCGGACATTACTACAATTAGCAGGGGATTGTGAGGAAACTTTTCCCATTGCAGCGAATATTCTCAGAAAGGAAATGTACGTGGATGATGTATTGACTGGAGCCCATGATATTTCTACTGCTGTGTCGGCAAGAAACCAATTAACTTCCGCGTTGTTATCAGCTAGGTTTGAACTTAGAAAATGGACATCGAATAAGGTTGCTATTTTAGAGGGATTGCCATCCGAATATTTAGTGTATGCAAAACTTTTGAAATTTGAAGAATCTAGTTGTTCCAAAACCTTAGGGATTTTTGGAATGCTCAGTTAGATTCATTCTTTTTCCAGGTATGTCCTCTAGAAGTCAAGTCAGGATATATGAAGAGGGAAGTCTTGTCTACTATTGCCAAATTTTTTGATCCTGTTGGATGGGTTAGTCCAGTAATTATCACAGCAAAAATTCTTATGCAACGCATATGGCGTGATAATATTGACTGGGATGAATTTCTTCCAATTTCAACAGAAAAGGAATTTGCTAAATTTGTCAAATCCTTTAATGAAGTTAACTTTATTAAAATACCTAGATGGGTAATATACGAATTGAAAATTCCATCGGAGAAATAGTTTCTAATTTATTGACCGCTAAAACGAGGGTAGCGCCAATAAAATGTGTTTTATTACCACGGCTTGAATTTTTTGGTGCAGTATTAGCCTCTGAACTCTTGAAAAATATTGTGAAGGAAATAGAGATTCCAATTACAGGTATATGTTGCTGGACAGATTCTACGATCGTCTTAGCATGGCTACGCAAAACCTCAAGTTCTTGGTCCACCTTTGTGGCCAATAGAGTATGTCGAATTCAAGAGAACACAGGAAAACATAACTAGTTTCATGTTCGATCAGAAGACAATCCTGCCGATCTTGGCAGCCGGGGGGTAGATCCGAGCACTTTATCGGAAAGTGATCTCTGGTGGCACGGTCCATCATGATTGAGCCAAAACAAAGATAATTTGAATACTCACACCCTGGAAAATTTTACTACCGAAGTTTAAAGTAGAAGTGTCAATTTTCACGCTTCATACTTTTCAAAATTTGAAGATATTTTGGATAGGTTTTCTTCGCTAGATAGAGCGTTGCGTGTATTGGCATATGTTTTTAGATTTTTTCATGCCACGCATACAGCTCATAAGAGAAATTTTAATCATGAAACTGCTCTTATTTCTAATGAAGAACTTAAGATTGTCAAAGTACGTTTGACTATTGTCGCTCAGAAGACCTATTATGCTGAGGAGTACAAATGCCTTTCAAATAAGAATGTTTTACCTTCCAAAAACTCATTATTACTATTGAATCAGTTTCTCGATGAAAATAACGTGCTGAAATTAAATGGTCGGCTTGTCAAATCACCTTCGTTATCGTTTCGTGAACTATCCTATTATTCTTCCATACTCTTGTCGATTTACTAAATTGTTAGCAGAATTTATACACTTGCTTACCATTCACGGTGGTAATCAACAACTAATGCTTCGAGTCTATAGATTTGAATATTGGGTACCGCGACTGCGAGTTTTAATCCGTACGACAATTCATCATTGCAAACGGTGTGTAATTGATAGGCAACGTTCATGCAGTCAGATAATGGCGGCTCTACCTCCTGAACGCGTCACCATTGATAGACCATTTACGAACACAGGGGTTGATTTCGCTGGTCCTTTCGATATGAAAACTCATGAGGGTATATCAGGCAAAATAACAAACGGGCATGTGTGCATATTTGTATATTTCGCGACAAAGGCGATACATATAGAAGCAGCGTCAGATTTATCAACGGATATATTTTTATCAGCGTTTAATCGATTAATTTCTAGAAGAGGTTGTCCATTTACCATATACTCTGACAATGGCACAAATTTTGTTGGCGCTTCGAATGAGGCAACTAATAATTTTCTAACCTTTTTAAAAGAATGTCAAGCAAGAATGTGCTCCACTTTTGGGCATAAAGGTTTGACATGGCGCTTCATACCACCCGGTGCCCCTCATATGGGTGGACTATGGGAGGCGGGAGTAAAAAGTTTTAAACTCCATTTTAGAAAGGAAGTTCAGAACGGTATATATACCTTTGAAGAACTGTCGACCATTTTGGCTAGAATAGAGGCGTGCCTGAATTCACGCCCTTTATGTCCTATGCCTGATAATCCTGGTGAACCAGTCGCTTTAACGTCAGGACAATTTTTGATTTAATCCGCCATTCTGGCGCCCCCAGAACCAACAATATACGATAGCTCGGAAAGTATTGTTAATCGATATCGTAAAGTCAAAGCTTTAATTCATCAGTTTTGTAAAAGATGGAAAGAGGAATATCTCGTAGAATTACATAAACGAATGAATGACTTAGTCGTCATTAGAAACGAGCAGTTACCTGCTCTTGGAGGTTAGGAATTGTAATAAAAATTTACGCAGGTACAGACGGTCACGTTCGAGTTGCTGAACTTCGCACGCAAAACGATATAATTACATGCCCAATCACTAAACTTGTTGTTTTATCTCAATTATGATTCCGAACCACTTAATCAATTTAATTTACTAATCATCTTTTTCCGCAGCATCAGGAGTCCCTCATGACTCATTACGAATATCAATCAACAGTAGTCCCTCATGACTCACTAAAAATATCAATCAACAGGAGTCCCTCATGACTCACTAAAAATAAATCAACAGGAGTCCCTCATGGCTCACAACGAACAAAAAACAACAGGGGTCCTTCTTGGCCCAATTACTCATAAAAATCAACAGGGGTCCTTCCTTGTCCCACTTATTTGAAAAAATAAGAATAAAATTAAAGAAAAAAAACATAATAATAAATTATATATATATATATATATATATATATATATATATTTGTATGTATTAAATAATTAAGTTATAAAGTCCACTGGAGTCCTTAATGACTCAATTTATAACTACTATCTAGTTGCAACTTATTTATTGTTGCAAGGTGGCCGGTAATGTTTAAATACGAAGTTATTAAACCACGGTTCGGTTCTACTGTTTTTTAGTTTATTTAATATAATTTAAATAATCTTTGTTTCAACCTTGTTGAAAACCTTTATGGTTTTCAGCAAGTGGAATGTTACGGGTACTTGAGTGTTGTTGCGCCACTTTAAAGAAAATAGTTATACATTTTATTATTATCCTTTCGTCTTTTGATAACATAAGTCACCTTACGGGTACATTCTAGCACTTTTGTTATAAACTATACACTTTACGGGTACATTTTGTTAAATATCCTTTTAACAAGCATGCGCCTTTACGAGGTAATTTATCACACAAATCGTGAAGAATTCCTACAAATATATATACGAATTTAATTTGAATTCTTGTGTTTTTATTTATTTGGTAACTTAATCGGATATACGCCGAAACACAGAAAAGAAAATCGGTTAAGATATCGGGAAATATTCTTATATGAATATTACTTTGATAGCAATAGTTCAAAACTCCGCAAGTTTATGCTTTAGACTTGTTTTCATAATAAAAAGTATACGTATTGATAGTGTTAGTAACTTTGTGTAGATAAATTTTTATTATTTGTTTTTGTTATTTATTATTTGTTCATGTACGACTGCCACATACAAAAAGCAATTATTTATTAATTTCACTGAAAAGAAACAAATATACTCGTATACTTAAAATCACATTGTTTTTATACAAATATATAACATTTTCCCAAATATTGAAGTAAATACTGAGTACTGAGTACAATTTTAAGTTGAAAATTTTGGATGGAAAGGTGTTAATTTACTTTTTGTTATTATTAAGAGAAATTTCACATAATTTCTTCTTGTTCTCTAGTTGATGGCAAGTGATAGAGTGTAAACGAACAGAGCTTTTATGAAATATATGTATGTCACAGCACAGCTTATTATTTACTTAAAACTGTAAATTCAAATTTAGTTTCAGCATAATTTTTATGGATTTTTATTCAGTAAGAAATATACTGCTTAAATTATGGGAAACTTTAGGATTCATGGATCAAGGTGTGGTTACACTGAAGCCCGTTTAGCTTAAAGGAAATAAGTTAAAGGGTTTCATACGTCTAAAATTTTAGGAAATTGTCAAACTTGTGATACTTAGGCCCAATTTACATAATGAATTTTAATTCATGAATATTTATTTCTTTTCTTTCAAAGTATCTTCTAAAATTCAATAGCATGTAGACGGTGATTTATAATTCATGTATATTTTTATGTCAGGGTTGATTTTTTAACTTGTAATCGTATTTTCAACATTAGTGCTTTACATAGAAAAAGTTCGAGAATGAGTGCAAAAGGAAATAAAAAAATTCATGAAAAACAGAAATCGTGATGTTTTTTCTACGGCTACTTCGTCTCTACACCGCTCATCTACATAAAAAAACAGCATGAATAATATTCATAAATAAAATTTTTCATGTATATATATATATATATATATATATATATATATATATGTATATATATATATATATATATATATATATATATATATATATATGTATATATATATATATATATATATATATATATATATATGTATATATATATATATATATATATATATATATATATATATATGTATATATATATATATATATATATATATATATATATATATTTATATATATACATATATATGAGCATATAAATAAAATAAAGACAATGATTATTTAAAAAATGTCATGCTTTTAATATGTTTTAATGCAAATTAAAAAGTTATATTTCAGAACATAAAAATGTATTCGAGTGATAACGAATAAGAGCGTAAACAATTTTCTGTCTATTTACAATAATTGGATGAAAAATTCACTTCTTTTAATGAAACATAGTTTTCAATAAATCCAAAATATGTAGGGTTTTAATATACCAAACGAAATTTAACAGAATACAAAAAGCGTACGAAAAACACACACACATATATATATATATATATATATATATATATATATATATATATATAGATGTATATATATATATATATATATATATATATAGATATATATATATATATATATATATATATATATATATATATATATATATATAGATATATATATATATATATATATATATATATATATATGTATATATATTATATATACAATAATTACCATCTTTTAAATCGCCTGCTTCAATTTCGGAAACTTCATTGGCTAAGGAGTCTAAACCTTCATTTTCAGAACGAGCCTTTGAACAGGCCGAAACAGAAGTTGTATCGGAAGAAATTTTCGTGCGCCAAGCATATCTAGAAAAATTATTTATATTAGCACTAGGATCGCTTAGTCGCCGTTGATGGCGATATGCGCAGTAATCATCGTTTTCGTCGTCCCAATCGTCCCATATGTCAGTGGCGCTAAAACTGGAGTATTAAAACAAAATCGTAAGATTACTTGAGCCATTTGAATATAATAAATACCCTGGTTCACTAGTTGGAGTTTCTACACCCGAACCTTTAGGCTTGGTCACAGCCATCTCCGCGTGACCTTTACCCTGTGGACCTTTCATTCTAACAAATTCACAACGTGTTTGTACACCAGCTCCGCTACTAAACAAACCAAAAGACATTCGTTGAGCTACTTTTGAGCTTAAACTAGATTGCTGAAAGTTTAATATAAGGATTTAATATATAAAGCAGCTATTTGAAACAATAAACATACCCTGGCGTCATAAACTTTCTTTAAAGCATCATAGCGTATAGAACCTAAAAATATAACACCCTGTACAGCACCATCTTTGTCATTAGCCACTAGTTCAACGCAAACCATTTCACCATCCCTTACTAATATATCACTAAAAACCTTTTAAAGAAACAAGACAACGTTAAGTAAATTTTTTTTAAACTTTCATTTATACGATTTGCATACTTCGTCAAAATTGTCCACCATAAAACATATGTGTGGATATGTTATTTCTTCTCCTTCACCTTTGGTATCCATTTTTCTTCTACTAGGACTTGCGTAAACGCGTTGTGAATGACGTCGCAAGACTTGCAACTCTTTAGGAGAAGTTCTAGTACAAATAGCCAAAGTTAGCGTATAGTCAAATTGGTGAATGATCATATTGAGATAAACTGTTTCCTCCCAATCAACATCGGGATCTCCAATGGGTAGTTTACGAGAATCTTTTCGAAAAACATCAACCTCAGTCTAATAAAAGTTTTACATTTCAATTTATAAACACAAATTTATTTTTTAAACACTTCTTACTTCATATTTTGGCATATGACGGGAAGAGCTTTTAACGTGTTTCTTTCGTACAAAAAACAACAAATCATCTGAGTCAATACTATGGACTGGTTCCGATTGAAATAGAAAATGTCGTACAAACAAATCAGTCCAATATGTGGTGCCTTGTAATACAACAAATCCGCTGTCTGGAAAAAGATATAGACAATTAAATTAACATATATATATATATATATATATATATATATATATATATATACATATATATATATATATATATATATATATATTATTTATTTATATAATTTATTAGGTTTATTAAAGAAGTGGCGAAATACTGGAATAAAAGCATAATTTTTATATAAAAAATAAAATATAATAGACCTTTTGCTTAAATAAATCTGATAAATTAATAAAAAAACAAGGTCGAATAAGTTTATAAAATATATTTATTTATATATATTTATTTTTATTTATTTACATATATATTTATTTATTTATCTAGGCTATGAAATAAACTTTTACAGGCTTACAATAACGAACTTAATTAACTACATGGATAGATCGAATTTAAATTTTTATAATTTGTAGATTTTTAGGAATAAATATTCAGAGTTCATATTTCTTTTGATGGTATCCAGATGAGATGAAAAATCAATAAAGTTGAAATAATTGTTTAATTCAGCAGACAGACATATGACGAAATGGATTGAAATTGGCATAGTTTAAACGAAAATATTGCAACTTCAGGGAAATAAAAAATCTTGTTGGGCGATGAGGAATTACAAATTTAAGTTTACAAAGAAGAACATCAGAGACAGTGTTACCGGTATTAAATTTAAAATAAATTAGATATTCATATATGTTCTCTTACTTTTAGAGTAGGAAGTTTAATAAGAGATAGGCGGCTTTCATATGACGGAAGGTTAGCATTTTCATTCCAGGGCAAGCTTCTGAGCCAAATAGAAGAAATTTTTTTTTTAACTGATTAAATTTTTCTTATATAAACATCATATTGTGGGATCCAGACTACAGAGCAATATTCTAAAATTGGTCTTACAAGATATACGTACGATTGCCTTATGAAAAACGGATGTCAAACTCCTTTCCCCAACGTTTATTGAAACCAAGTACTCCCTTCGCTTTGTTGATTGTTTGAAAAATGTGTGGATTATTGGTAGCTTACTCCAAGATCTAGAAATAAGTCTACTTTTTCAACTATATGTACGTTAATTCGAACTCTCTATTGAATAACATGTATTTACATTCCTTTCTTTACATTACTGGATAAAAATTATCCAAATCCCTTTGAAGTAAAGGAGACAAATTAGGGTGTTGAAGCTAAGCTTTACATCATCAGCGTACATTAGAATGTTGGGTCCAGGATGGCAGATCAATAATGAATATAAGGAACAGTAGCGTGCCCAAATAACTACCTTGAGGAACTCCAGAAGGCATAAGAATATTTTTTAGAAATATGATTTTTAAACAACACGCAATGATGTCTGTTCTAAAGATAAGCGGATTTAAATTACAAGAAAACTGGAGCGAATCCAATTATATTTAATTTAGATATAAGGAGGTCATGATTCACTTTGTCGAAGGCCTTGCTAAAGTCTATATAAATATTGTCAGTTTGTTTGCTAGAGCAGAATATACTTATAATTGAGAACGGAAAGTCCACAGTATTAGTAGCTGTAGAGTAACCTTTTCTAAATCCATGTTGAAATGGAGACAAGTCAGTTACGATTTTTTCAAAAAGCTTTGGAATAACGCTTAATTTCGCAATACCTCTGCAATTTGAGATGTTAGTTCTGCTTCCGGACTTAAACAATGGAATAATAAGAGATCTTTCGCAATAATTAGGAAAATAGCCAATCCGTTGTGAAATATTAAATAGGAAAGTCAAGGGTATAATTAGAAGATATAAGCACCTTTGAAGAATACAGCTAGGGACGCCATCTGGACATTACTTTTCTGAACATTTCAAATTTCTTATAGCATTTATGATAGTAGTTGTACGTCATTTTGGCAAAGTAATTTGTGTAGCCTAACGAATTACATATATGGATAGCTGGACAATAAGTTGTGTTTTTTAGTGAGAATGAGGTAGAGAAAAAATATTTCACATAATCAGAATTTCAGCCGGATTAATTAAATGCCTCGTAATATTTATTCTTTAAATTTTTTAATTTCGCAAGACTCGTAGTATTTCACGGGGGACCATTATTATTAAATATAATAAATGGAATGGATTTCTCAAAGCAGTCAAATTATCCTTTATAAAATTTATATATATCTAGAATTTTATCCTTGCGTACTTAAATTAGTGGATTAGTATTCATTAATATAAATACTTCAAGCTGGTGGAATAAAAAAACAGGTTATAAAAATGTTTTTATATTTCAAATTAACATAAATAGCAATAAATTCAATATCATGGATATTCTCTTGTGATAGTAAAGATGTAGAAGCTGCAATTAAGACACCACCACCATCTTTATCCACCATCTTTATCCATCTATATCGTTTCTGTAGATATGGAACTTATTGCTTATTATTTCAGAGTTATCTGTAATTTTTCCAGGCACATCACGGAGCCAAGTTTTCGTAAATGCAATTATATTATATTCAAAATAAAAACTTTATAGATGCCAAGATTATAGCTTTGTATTCAGTCACGAACATTTTAATAAACTATGGAAGTAAATGGTAAGTCAGTGTAAATATTTGTCAGTGTAAAAAATTTATGTAATTATTTAGTTTTCCTGGATTTAACTTGCAGCCTTGGGTAGAGATATATTTGTATTATTATTATTATTTTTATTATTATTATTATTATTATTATTATTATTATTATTATTATTATTATTATTATTTTTATTATTATTATTATTATTATTATTATTATTATTATTATTATTATTATTATTATTATTATTATTATATATATATATATATATATATATATATATATATATATATATATATATATATTATTTTTTTTTTTTTTTTTTTTGTTGGGTCACCCTAACTCATATGTTTTTCTGAACCTTTCCTAAACAAACACATGTATATGAATTCATGCAATTTCTTTATTAGTATTGGTATGTACGATGCAATTGTTAAGCATTGGAATTTGAGGAGTGAATAAAAGAAGTTTGAAGATTACAACATTGGCGACGAGGAGAAAGAAAAAATTTATAAATTCAAATTAAATTAATTTAAATTTAGTAAAAAGTCTAAATACAAATAAATTTTGAATTTTTTTTTTTTTTTTTTTTTATCAATACAAAACAAAAATATTTTCGTTTGTAATTTTAAATTACAATAACACGGAAATATGGAAGCTGCTATAACTTCACTTCTTCAGCAACTAAAAGAGCAACAGCATCAAGATCATTTGGCTATGCAGGAGTTAATGAAGAAACTTACAGCAGATAAGCGCACAGCCACCGTAAAAAGTGACAGTGCGGAATTCCTTATAGAGGCGCTTGCTTCAAATATGACGGAATTTCATCATGATGAACATAACCTCACTTTCGACATGTGGTACGCAAGATACGAGGATTTGTTCAATGTAGATGCTGCTAAATTAGATGATGCTGCTAAGGTTCGTTTGTTACTTAGAAAACTCAGTCCAATGGTACACAGCAAATATACAAATTATATTTTGCCAAAACACGCTCGCGATTTGCAGTTTAAAGAAACTGTGGAAAAGCTCATAACCTTGTTTGGTCTTCAAACATCACAATTTAACGTAAGGTATAATTGTATGCAAATTACAAAAGATGCAACTACCGATCTTTTAACATATGCCGGAATCGTTAACCGACAGTGTGAATTGTTCAAATTGATAGATCTGACGCTAGATCAGTTCAAATGTTTAATATTCGTCATGGGATTCAAATCATCCACAGAATACGAAATTCGTACTAGAATGTTGAACAAGTTAGAGAGCGAAGGTGATAAAGTAACTCTTGATTTACTTTCTACATAGTGTCAACGATTGATTAACCTCAAAGTGGACACAAATCTCATTGAAAAGCCCAAACATGATATGCAGGTTAAACAAGTTCACACAAACAAAAACCCTAAATCTGTACCCAAATATCCATGCTGGTTTTGTGGTGGAATGCACTTTGCAAACGAGTGTTCATATAAGAAGCATAAATGTGGGCAGTGTAGTGTGGTAGGTCACAAAGAGGGGTATTGCAACGTTTTCAAAAATAAAAACAAGAACAAACAAAATGATTTAAAACAAAAGAATTTCAACAAAAAGGCAAAAAGCACAAATTTTGAAACTAAAAGCATTTTCGCTGTTAACAAAATTAATACGCAAAGAAAATATATTTGTGTGGAAATGAATAATTCGATGGTTGAACTACAGCTAGATACCGCTTCTGACATATCGTTTATCTCAGAAAGCACTTTTGAAAAACTTTGTGTAGATAAAACTACAGAAGTAACTAATACCGCAAAGAGCGGAACTGGTAAATTACCTCTTTTATTTCAATTTGATTGCAACGTTAAATTTCGTGACAGACATGCAAAGGTAACTTGCTATGTGACACCCTTAGATGATTTGAACGTTTTAGGACTTGATTGGATAGAAGCTTTGCAACTGAATGAATTGTCAATAAATACTATATGCAATTCTGTGAAATCGTCCACAATCCGTGGAAATCGAACGTAATTTTTGTGAAAAAATTTCGATTTTGATTTTTGAATCAACTACCTGTTTTTCGTCCCAAGCGTCCAGTAGCTTATGCCGTCCAAGATTTAGTAGAAGAAGAACTGCAAAGATTACAGGATACAGGAGTGATTTCACAAGTCAATCATTCTGAGTGGGCAGCACTAATTGTGGTCATTAAAAAATCAAATGGTTCCATCAGAATATGCGCAGATTTCTCTACTGGATTGAACAACTCTCTAGAGCCTCATCAATATCCACTTCCTTTGCCGGAGGATATATTTTCAAAATTAGCTAACTCAAAATATTTTACCCACATAGATTTGTCCGACGCATTTCTTCAGATAGAAGTTGATGATGAATCGAAGCATCTTCTAACGATCAATGCTCACATGGGTTTATTTCGTTATAATCGTATGGTATTTGGAGTGAAAACATTTCCTGCTATATTTCAACAAATTATGAATAAAATGTTAGCTGGAATGGTAAATGTTGCAGCGTATATCGACGATATATTTGTATCAGGCAAAGATGAAACCGAGCACAACAACAACCTTCAGGAAGTCTTACGTAGAATTCAGGATTACGGTTTCAAGATCAAATTTGAAAAGTGTAAATTGTTTTCAACTGAAGTACGGTATCTCGGTTATGTAATAAATCAACAACGTTTGCAACCAGATCGTATAAAGGCTACACAAAGTATGCCACTGCCAACAAATGTTTCAGAACTTCGTTCATTTCTAGGAGCAATCAATTTTTATAGCAAATTTGTAGATAATATGCGCGCTTTGTTGGGTCCTTTGGATGAATTGCTCAAAACAAATGTTAAATTCGATTGGAAACCAACTCATAGCAACTCTTTTGGAAAATTAAAAGAAATTCTTTCTTCAAAATTACTTTTAACACATTACGATGCTTCGAAAAATATTATCGTTGCAGCCGATGCCTCAAATTACGGTTCGGGAGCGTGTATTCTTCACGAGTATGAAGATGGTACAGTGAAAGCCATTTGTCATGCCTCAAGGTCTTTGACACCCGCTGAAAAATCTTATAGTCAAATAGAAAAGGAAGCACTAGCCTTGGTCTTCGCAGTAACAAAATTTCACAAGATGGTTTTTGGTCGTAAATTCAAGCTTCATACTGATCACAAACCGTTGCTAGCAATTTTGGGGAAAAAATCTGGTATAGCAGTACCCCAAGCAAATCGACTACAGCGATGGGCAGTACAACTGTTAGCATACGATTTTGAAATTAGTTTCATTTCAACTAATAGTTTTGGTTATGCGGATGTGTTATCACGGCTTATCGATACACAACAGTCAAACAATTAAGAATATGTTATTGCCGCGATCAAATTTGAAGATGAAATGAAACAAGTTTTATGTGAAAACTTTGATAAATTACCAACAACACATAAAATGGTAATGTATGAAACACAAAAAGATCCAATTTTAAAACAAATTTATTATTTCATTGAAAATAAATGGCCCGGTACTACACCAAATGTAGATCTAAAGCCATATTTCAACAGAAAAGATGATTTTTCTATTGTAAATAATATTATTATGTTAGGCAATAGAATTGTTATTCCAGCAATTTACCGGAAAAGGGTGCTTAATTAAATCCATCGCGGGCATCCAGGAATGGAAAGGTCAAAAATAATAGCGAGAAGCTACGTCTATTGGCCAAACATAGATGGCGACATCACAACACTAGTTCAAAACTGTAATAATTGTGCAGCAGTAGCTAAAATCCGAATAAAAACTTTACTTCAACAATGGCCAAAGCCAACGGAACCATGGCAACGTTTACACATAGATTATGCCGGTCCAATAGAAGGAGAATATTTTTTAGTCATAGTCGACGCACTTTCCAAATGGCCAGAAATAGTAGCAACAAAAACTATTACCACACAGCAAACAATTGAAATACTCAAAGATGTGTTCGCTCGCTTCGGATTGCCGCAAATAATTTATTTTTAATAAATTTAAAAGCGCACAATTTGAGGAATTTTTGACTCAAAATGGTATTAATTACTTATGTTCCAGCCCTTACTACCCAATGTCGAATGGACAAGCCGAGAGATTTGTCGACACTTTCAAACGAATGCTTGCTAAGCAAAAGGGAGAGGGGAATAAGATTACAACATATATATATATATATATATATATATATATATATATATATAAATATATATATAGTTGCGCACCACTACATAAACACATTTACAATGTATTTGAAGCAGGAAAACAACTTAATTTAACTGAACAGTGTTGGGAAAGTCTATAGTCTTACTTTTCATATGCAATGAAATTTTACAACAACTAAACCCATAAACATACGTTTATGCAGGAGAAAAAATTCTGTCTACGCTAGTTAGACGTGGAAATATTGATTTGAATCACTTTATGACACAAAGTGATTTAAATCAATATATTCAGACTAAAGGTAGGATCCCACTATCGGCACAATGTACAGATTTTCGGTGCATTTGATGCGCCGATAGTGTGAATGTACGTAATTTTTAATAACGCGACGACAAAGGCACAAATCGTGCTGACTATGACCGACAGAAATGTAGCCTAATGCGCCTTGAGCGCCGATTGATGTTACCGATCGCCACCGATGCACTGATACAGCTGCTTGCAAACATCAGTTTTCAAAGTAATGAAAAAATACAAACTGTCGAAAAAGCCAAAAGAAAAAATTATTTAAAATTAAAGTTTATTTTAATTTAGAACTTAAACAAATATGGAAAGTTTTATAATAGATAATGAGGAAGATCTTATAATGAAACATATTGTTACAAAGATTAGAAATAGATTTAAATAAAACGACAATGTGGCTATATGTACTTGGCAGCACTGGCAATATTATATATAGTTGTCAAAATGTTACAAACACTATATAGATAATATTCAAATTAACGGAAATGGAATACTCCAGAATATACAAGATCATTCAAGGCTGTGCCAATAAGAGTAAACCACAACAACAACAAACATAGCAACATCAATGCTAAGAGATGTTGTTCTTAATGATCTTGTATGCAAGTATTCGCTGCTAATAAAACTAAATAGATTCACAAGTATACACAGCCATATACACGTAGAAGAAACAAAACCACACACTCATTCATACAACCACTCATAGTTACCATAGGCAAAACACACAGAACACTCATACATTCATACACACATAGTTACCATAAGCAAACCAAACAAGTCAGCATTGTCATACAAACACACACATGCCAAGTAAAATACAACCACCATACCCAGAACTTTCGCGAGGTTACCAGACGACGTCATTTTTGCTATATAAAGGCGCTGCCAGAACTCAGCGATAATCAGTGTGATATCAGACATAGACATGTTAACATAGCTAAGTGTTGAGTAGTACAAGTACTCGTGTAAATAAAGTAATCAATAAATTGTTGCCGCATTATATTTCTAAATTAATTTGTCCGTGTTTTAATTTGATGCAATAAAACGAATCCTTGAAGGATAAGTAATAAAACCGTTTTTACGAAAAGGTCTAAAAAACGTAACAATGAGTGTCAGAAGTGGGATTGCAAAAATAATTAAAAGGACATTGGAATTTAAGAAAGGAAAATAAAAGGACATTAAAAAAAGGACATTATAAAATTAAAATAAATAATCATGAAATTTGATGAGTTAAAAGTTGAACAGCTGAAAAAGGAGCTCAGCAAGCTTGAATTGCCAACTGCAGGTAACAAGGCTGAACTGCAGAAGAGGCTGATAGATGAGTTTAAGAATCGCGGCATGGACATCGGGACATACGAATTTGAGGACAAAGACGATGTGCAGGTATGCCCTCCTGCCACGACGAGCAGCATGGACATAAATTCAATGTTCGCTGCTATGATGATCCAAATAAAACAGAACTGATATAAAACAAAAGAAGTGATATAAAACAAAACTCTCAGCAGATGCAGGACAAGCTTGTTGTCGAAATAACTGAAATAAAACAGAATTCTCAGCAGATGCAGGAAAAACTTGTAGCCGAAATACAGGAGTCAAATAAAGCCATGAACGAGACCCTGGTAGAGGTTTCTGAAGCCATTAACAGGAGGGTGGATTCTATCGAGAATAAATTCTCAGAGCTGGCGGATAGAGTCCAAAATCTAGAATGCGGTGGCCTGGAGCTGCATGCAAAGGAGTTCGAAGAGAAATTGCATGCTCTAGAGGACAAAGTGAATAACCTGGAGTTTAGCGGCGGGCCAGTACGAGCAGTTGCGGAGGTTTCTGCGCGGATAAAAGCGCCATGCTTCGACGGCAGCGTACCATTAGGCATCTTCAAATTCCAGTTCGAGACGGTGGCTAGCAGAAATGGATGGGATGCTGAAGAAAAGGCCATAGAGTTGATCTTGTCCTTAAAGGGTACAGCCGCAGAGGTACTGGAGACTGTGCCAGTAAGCTGCAGAAACAACTATAATGAAATAATGGCAGCATTGCAGCGCAAGTATGGTGGTGAGCACAAACGCGATTTATACTGAATGGAATTGCGATGTAGAGTTCAGAAGCCTAACGAATCTCTACAAGATTTCGCAATGGAAATCGAGCGTTTAGTGCAGCTCACATATCCAGCCGAGAGTCACCCGTTCCTGCACCATTTTAAAACTGAGGCTTTCGTTAACGGCATTCGCGACTCTGATGTTAAACTGGCGGTGTGCGCTACGCAGAAATCCACTTTCGCTGAAACTGTGTCATTTGCGCTGGCTCAAGAGACTGCCAGGATGGTTTTCAAGCCACAGATATGTAAAGTGCGGAATGTGGAGGTTTTGTCTGAGGAGGATAACAACCTAGTGGCTAGCGTTAAGGAGGCAATGCGACAACTGCTGGCAGAGAAGGCTATCAAAGAAAAGCCTAAGTGCTTTAACTGCGGAAAGATCGGTCATTTTCAGCGCAGCTGCAAAGCACAAAGGAAGAGAGGTAGATCTGTTTCGCCACCAAGAAACAGCAAACGGGTGAACCAAACAACATCACAAGAGTCCCCGTTAAAATAAAACGAGCTAGCACTAAGGGGCAAGAGCTAGCTCTCACAAACGAGGGCCCCACAATCTCCATATCAGTGATGCAGCAGAAAAATAGCAACCTCACTGCGTCCGGACACATCAACGGGGAAAAGCACGTACTTACCATAGACACAGGGGCATCGCAGTCAATAATAAGGCCCGATATAGTAAAGGGGAAGTGCGAGCGGTTAAGCAATATACAGCTACGTACAGCTACTGGAGAGCCTGCCACTGTCTATGGTAAGATTGAGGTGAAGGTGACTATAGCCAACATCAACGTGAGACATGTGTTTATTGTTGCCGATATTGTCGATGAGGTTATTATTGGAGCCGATTTTATGATTAATCATGGCATTAATCTACATATGGGACAACAGCTGATGATTTGGCGTAATGTGGAAATACCCCTTGATGTTGGATATGACAACAAACCGCAAGTAACAAGAGTATTTGCTATTGAGAGTCAGACAATACCGCCGCAGTCTGAAACAGTCATATGGGCGCGGATAAAGGGAGATTGTGAGGACAATCGGTTGTGGGTTGTAGAACCGGCAGATCTAAAGAGAGAGCTTATAACAGCGAAAGCTCTAGTGAAAACTAGTGAAGGAGGAATAGTCCCTATAAGAGTGCTTAACTTGTCAGACCATGAAAAAGTCATCAAAGAAAATTCCGATGTTGGCCAGTGTACTCCAGCAGAGGCAATAATAAACTGCGAGAAGAAGATAGAGCCTACTAATTTGTCCGCAAAAGAACGTGAACAATTTGAGGAATACGTAGAGAAATGGGTAGCAGGTCTATCAGCGACAGATAAAAATAAAGCCAAGCAGTTACTAAAAAGGCATGCCAGTATATTCGCCATGGGAAGCCAAAGCCTCTACCCTGGCTGCATTGGTTAAACATGAAATTAACACAGGCGAAGCTAGGCCGATTAAACAGCCACCCAGAAGCGTACCCCTAGCAAAGCGGGATAAAGTAAAAGGGCTTGTTAGTGAAATGGAGCGTGGTGGCGTAATTGAGCCATCTTCTGGTCCTTGGAGTTCGCCTGTAGTCTTAGTTAAAAAGAAAGATGGCAGTACTAGATTCTGCGTAGACTACAGGAAGCTCAATGACATAACCAAGAAGGACAGTTATCCGCTCCCCAGGATCGATGACACTTTGGACACGCTAGCTGGTACCAAATGGTTCTCTACGCTGGACTTGCGAAGCGGATATTGGCAAGTGGAGATCGCAGAGAAAGACAAGGAGAAAACTGCTTTCAGTGTCGGCAACGGATTATGGCAGTTCAAAGTCATGCCATTTGGTCTCTGCAATGCTCCGGCCACATTTGAACGCCTAATGGAGAAGGAACTGATAGGACTTCACTGGAAGACATGCTTGGTATATCTTGATGGCATAATCGTGATGGGGAAAACTTTTGATGAACACCTCAAAAACATGGCAGAAGTTCTTGAACGAATATCATCAGCTGGATTGAAACTCAGCTTGAAGAAATGTGCATTGTTCCAGAAAGAAGTAAAGTATTTGGGGCATCGTGTTACAGCAGACGGAATCTCAACAGATGAAGATAAAATAAAAGCAGTAAGGGACTGGCATCAACCTAAAAATCTTCATGAATTGCGCAGCTTTTTGGGCCTTTGCACATACTACAGACGTTTTGTGCCGAATTTTTCCAGTGTAGCTGCAAGCTTGCATGAGCTGACAAAGAAGTCAAGACCATACCATTGGGGCGAGCCACAGGAAAAATCCTTCCAGAAACTCAAAGAATTATTATGTACGTCACCAGTGCTACCGTATCCCATAGCTGGAGAAAAATTTGTGCTGGATACTGATGCGAGCGGCTATGGCATAGGGGGTGTGCTATCCCAAGTAGTAAATGGCACTGAGAAGGTCATAGGGTACTATAGCCGTGTACTCTCAAAACCTGAGAGGAACTACTGTGTGACACGACGTGAGCTTCTGGCGGTATTGGAATGCATTAAACATTACCATAAGTACCTGTATTGTCAACACTTTACATTAAGGACCGATCATTCTGCACTGAGATGGCTATTGCAGTTTAAAAATCCTGAAGGGCAACTGGCAAGGTGGATTGAGCGCCTGCAGAGCTACGACTTCAGCATTGAGCATAGAAGGGGCACAATATATACTAAGGAAAATTATAGCGGCCAAAGAAGAGGACAGACGACCATCCCGGAATGAAATTTCGGCTGAAAGCCCACTCGCCAAATCTTATTGGGCTCAGTGGAACAGCCTTAAGGTAATAAAAGGGTGTTTATACCGCGTATGGGAAAGTGTAGATGGCAAAACAACTTCAAATTTAATAGTTGTGCCATACTCCAAGATAAGTAAAGTATTACAGGAGTTTCATAATGGACCCAGTGGCGGTCATCTTGGAGTAACAAAAACACTTGAGAAACTGAAGCAGCGATTTTATTGGGTTGGATGTCAACAAGCCGTAGCTGACTGGATAGAAAAGTGCCCACAGTGCATAGCATCCAAAGGCCCAGTAAGAAGCCGGGGACAGCTGCAACAATACATCTCAGGAGCACCATTCGAGCGGATCGCAATGGATGTAGCAGGTCCCTTTCCCGTCACCGAAGCCGGACATCGTTATGTACTTGTGGTAATGGACTATTTCAGTAAATGGCCAGAGGTATATGCTATACCTAACCAGGAAGCAAAGACAATTGTAAATGCTTTCGTCAACAACTGGGTATGTCGCTATGGTGTCCCAAAAGAATTACATTCCGACCAAGGAAAGGAATTTCGAGTCTGCCATATTCAGGGAAATGTGCGAGTTGTATGGGATAAAGAAAACCAGAACGACGCCGCTGCATCCACAGTCTGATGGCATGGTAGAAAGGTTCAATCGCACCTTAGAAGAGTACCTACGAAAAGTAGTAAGCACCCATCAGAGGGATTGGGACGAGCACATCCCCAAATTTTTAATGGCATATAGGTCAGCTGTACACGACTCAACATCGAGAACGCCAGCCAAAATTATCTTCGGGACGGAATTAAAACTACCTGGTGATTTGGAATTTGGTGTTAAGCCAACTGTAGAGGAAGGAGCTATTACGTCCCAGGAGAAGGAGGATTTAAACGAACTGCATGAGTTCGTGCGCAATAGAATCAAGATGGTCAGTGACAAGATGAAGGCTAGGTATGACCGCGCAGCAAACTCGGAGGGATTTATGGAAGGACAATTGGTTTTACTGTATAACCCACAACGAAAGAAAGGATTGTCCCCAAAATTACAGACTCACTGGGATGGCCCGTATAAAGTGATTAAGAGAGTGAATGACGTTGTATACCGGATACAGAAGCACAATAGCCCAAGGTCGAAAATGAAGATAGTACATCTCGAACGATTGGCGCACTATGGAAGAGGTGATTGTATGCCTATTCGGGACGAACAGGCTTAAGTGGGCGGCAGTGTTACAAAAATTAGAAATAGATTTAAATAAAACGACAATGTGGCTATATGTACTTGGCAGCACTGGCAATATTATCTATAGTTGTCAAAATGTTACAAACACTATATAGATAATATTCAAATTAACGGAATATACAAGATCAATCAAGGCTGTGCCAATAGGAGTAAACCACAACAACAACAAACATAGCAACATCAATGCTAAGAGATGTTGTTCTTAACGATCTTGTATGCAAGTATTCGCTGCTAATAAAACTAAATAGATTCACAAGTATACACAGCCATATACACGTAGAAGAAACAAAACCACACACTCATTCATACAACCACTCATAGTTACCATAGGCAAAACACACAGAACACTCATACATTCATACACACATAGTTACCATAAGCAAACCAAACAAGTCAGCATTGTCATACAAACACACACATGCCAAGTAAAATACAACCACCATACCCAGAACTTTCGCGAGGTTACCAGACGACGTCATTTTTGCTATATAAAGGCGCTGCCAGAACTCAGCGATAATCAGTGTGATATCAGACATAGACGTGTTGACATCGCTAAGTGTTGAGTAGTACAAGTACTCGTGTAAATAAAGTAATTAATAAATTGTTGCCGCATTATATTTCTAAATTAATTTGTCCGTGTTTTAATTTGATGCAATAAAACGAATCCTTGAAGGATAAGTAATAAAACCGTTTTTACGAAAAGGTCTAAAAAACGTAACAATATATTTGTGAAGATAGTATTGCAACACCACATTTGAACTCATCCAAGCTGTCGAGCCTAACAACTGTATCTGAGAATATTCTTCAGCAGATTATAAAGAGCGATACAAGAGAGACAAAGCATAGCAAAATATCGCAGAACTCTTTCCACATCACGGAGTAGAGGGTTGTAAGGCGAAGTGGACCAACCTTAAGACATCGCTTTTAAGCGTAAAGAAAAAACTTAAAACAAAATCTGGGCAGGGGGCGCAGTCTATAAAACCACATTGGCCATTTTGGTCAGCCATGCAGTTCTATTGTCAACATGATCGTTTAAAAACCACCTCTTCGATTACCACATTTGAAGTTTTAAAAGAAAGACCACCAACAATATCTATAAAAAAAATCGAAAAATGAAAAAACAGAAGAAAGATTGTCGCCAAATGTAGCGATCAAACGTGCCTTAAACTTTTTTGACGCAGATGTTGACAAATGGCAAGGAGTTGGCAATTACTTAGCTTTGCAGATGCGAGAACTTGCTCAAGAAAATGTAAAAGCAGCAAACAAGTTACGTGCTGAGTTAGTGAAAAGAGCAATGGAAGATATGTCAGAGGAAGACGAGGCAAAGTAGTGGCGTGAAAACAAAATAGCTTATCGTAAATATTGATTAATTACACGACCTTTGTTAATTTTAATGTAAATAATATAAAATTTATTAACACTTTTTTTGTCTGTAAACTTAAAATCTTTATTTATTTTTACAACAAAATGAACTCAGACTAGGAAGGTTTCACTAATAGTAATTTATATTGCCAAGATAATTCACCAGTCGATGACATGAAGTATATGCTTCATTGCATGTATAGGAACTTGGAGTTTCTTTTGTTCCAAGGTCAACATTTGATAATATATCCAATGCTCGAGCTCCTGCAATAAGATATCAATTTTCGTCAAAGCGATCAACCAAATTCGATGAATAATTTGGATTTTTCGTCACTAAAAAGTTATGAGTGCACAACAAGCTAGTGTTACACGAGAAGTTTTATTCGCATTCAGTTTTATTGGACGGGAAAACACTTCAAAACGCTTCGTCATAATCCTAAACACCTTTTCTACTATTCTTCTTCCTCTTAAAAGTCTGTAGTTAAAAATACGTTGGCCTGCCTATAAATTTCGTTCTGGATATGGCTTTAGCAAGTAGGTTTGCATTCTAAATGCGTCGTTCGCCAAAAACACATCTGGCACTTTGACTTCGCGGCCCAGCAAGGGACGTGGTGTTTGTAGAGTTAGTTTGTTGGAACTCAAAGCTTGCTGCAAGCTGCAGCAGAGCCGAAGTCTATATATAAAAATTTGTACTCAGCATCTACTGCAGCCATTAGCACTATGCTGTGGAAGCCTTTATAATTGTAAAAAGTGCTGCCCGATTTTGCTGATGCTATCATATTAACATGTTTTCCGTCGACTGCTCCTATGCAGTGAGGAAAATTCCATACATCTTCGAATTTTGAAGCAACTTCCATTCATTCTTCCTGTGAGGACGGCATCTTAAAAATCATAAATTTGTACAAATAAATCAAATAGACAAAATGTATCCCCATAGACTTTACCTTTATGTAATTATTTTTAAGAGTTGCAAAGATTGCATAGCAAACATCTGAAACAAACTTTGAAATTGTATTTAGAGCAATTCGGAAAAAAGCAGACAGGCTTTTGTAGCTATCTCCAGTAGCCAAATAGCGGATAGTACAGGCTAAACGCTGGCATACTGGTATAGCCTTTCGGAAAGTGGTGTCTTCTTTCTTATGTATGGTGTGACTAAATCAACCAATTCAATAAAATTTTCTTCGTTCATGCGAACATAATTTTTAAATAGAAATTTTTGGTTGTTCACTTCCCGAAGTAGCCAGTCCCATATTTCCCTCTTTTTTAATGTTTATTATTTTAAATTTTTTTCTTCCTCATCATAGAGGCTACAATACAAACAGCAATAGCAATTTTTTTTTTCTTCGGGTAATCCATTAAGGGTCATTATTACAAATGATGGTAGTAAATGCCAACGTTAGCATAACAATTCGATAAAGTGGCCGGGAGCAACTTTTCATTATTACAACTTGCCGGTAATATTAAATGTATATTTCTTATTGTGTGGCAATACCACTAGCAATTACCGACTACTTTTGAAAGATTATTTAGAACGCGGAAAATTGTAGTGGCAACGACACACTTGTTTTTCCCTTATAAAAATATATGCATCTTTTATTTGTGAAAATATAACTTTTTTTTTTGTTTGTTATAAAATAAAAAAATGTCAGCATCTAAAGAAACAATTGTGCGAGCTGTGAGAAGACGGGCAAAAAACTTTTGAAGTGAAGAAGACCTATGTTTGGTGCTACCATATTAAAAAATAAGAAAATATGGTAATATAAACATAAATCCTCCTGGTAAAACTTATCGCAAAGTCGAACTTGCCTTTAATATATCGCACATACTTAGATTGAAGGAAAGTTGTAATAATGAAAATGTGTTTATATGACCGATAAAATCTCACTTTAAGATAACACCAAGTTGTAATAATGGCCCTTAAGGGAGTAGAAAGAATAATGCTACAAAATTAACATTTTTCTGCTGGCTATAGCGAAATTATTAAAGGTTACATAGAAAAACACATATAGTAAAGTACCACGTGGAGACGTCCACATATCATCAAAGAAATGGTATTTACCCCATTTTGGTTTAATAAACCGCAACAAAGAGAAGAAAATTAAATTGGTCTTTGATGCAGCCGCAAAAGTAAACGAGATTTATTTTAATGATAATTTATTAAAGGGCCTTCTGTCCATCTCGTCGTTGCCAACCAAGCTTTACAGTTTCCGAAATGGAAAAATTGTCGTAACTGCAGATATCTGTGTAATGTTTCACCATATATTAATATATCCAAGCGATAGAATATCGCAACGATTTCTTTGGAGAAATTATGACCAGAACGAAGAACCCAATGAATATGAAATGATGGTCATGAGCAGGGCAACCAAATTTATGATATATCATATTTTTTTCTACATGTCTTACAAACATATGAGGTAGTTATTTATCCGTTTCAGATATTTTTAGGAATTTTGGCGTCGATTTTTTAGAGCATATTTTGGCATATTTTGCTCTTAAGGGCATATGTTGGCATATTTTACTTTTAAGAGCATATTTTACTTTTAAAAGCAACTTTAAGAGCATATTTTGCTTTAAAAAGCAACTTTAAGAGCATATTTTGCTTTTAAAAGAGCATTTCTTGCAAAATTATTATACTACCAATAACGAGAAAGTTTTAGATAGTTTAACAGATGATGCTCAATCGATTAAAATTGCCAAAGAAGCTTTACGTAAATCTAAAACAAAAACAGATTTAGTTTTTATTGCATCGAATTATGGATTTATTGCCAACAATATCAAATAATTTCAAACTGCTGATATTTCCCTAACTGAGCAAATAAAAATACTGAACGACACCGTTAAAAAGATCGACAATGTGCCTGACTCCGATTCTAAGCATATTGTTCAAAATGAGTTAAAACGAGTTATGGATAAAAACAAAGGCCTTGAAACAATAAAAAATATTTGTAGTCAGCTGAATGGTTCTAAGGCAAGACCAACTTCAGAATATGATGTGGGCGAAGTTTTATCTTTTAAATATGCTCCAATGAATTCAGCGGATGTAGAAAGAAGTTTTTCTTTTTATAAAAGTATTTTTAGAAGCAACAGACAAAACTTTCTTTTTGAGAATTTAAGTCAACACGTCGTAATTTATTGCAATTCCAATATGAATTAAGCTAATATATTTCACAGACTTATACTTGTACAAATTTGCTTACAAAGTAGTTTTTAATTCGTATTTTATATTACATAAATTATTATGTACATATGTATTTAGCATATGTTGTCTTAGATATGTAATATGTTTATGTTTATTTTTTATTTTATTTTTTCATTATTTTTTAAATAAAATCTTATATTTTTAAGAAAAACAAAACTTTTTAGAGCATATTTTTTACATTTTAAGAGCATTTTTCCTGTTTTTTACAGCATTTTTTATGCGCTTAAAACCCTTTTTTAAAGCATATTTTTGGTTGCCCTGGTCATGACATTCGGAGCTACTTGCTCGCCGTATTCTGCACTTTATGTTATGAAAAGGAATGCTGAAAATGCAGATCACCATCGCAGAGCATTAGAAGCGATTTGCGATTACCATTATATGGACGACTACATAGATATCTTTGATAGCAAGAATAAGCCATTGAAATATCGAAGCAGGTGAAGGATATCAATAAAATTTAGAAAGGTAGAGCAAGACGTAATATCTGGTAATAACAAACCCACAAAACGCCAATTACTTAGTATTATTATGTCAACTTTTGATCCCTTAGGATTTCTGAGCCATTATATTGTTGGTGGTAAACTTATACTTCGTAGAATTTGGAAACAAGAGATCCGGTGGGAGCAGTGGTGCACACAACTTTAAAAAGTTTCAGAATTTCGTTTGCCCAGATTTTATTTCATTCAAGGAAACATCAAACAAATCCAATTACATATTTTCGTTGATGCAAGTGAGGAAGCCTTTGCAGCAGTTGCCTATTGGAGATTGATTTTATCGATTCCCCGCTTGGTATTGCAGGCTGCCGTCCTAGTAACGAGAATCAAACAAATAGTGCTGAATGAACATAAAATAGTAACAGACTCGACAATTATGTGGAGTGATTCAGAAACAGTCTTAAGATGTATTTCAAGCAGCCATAAAAACTAAAAACCATATGCTGCGCATAGAATATCAGAAATACTGACATCTAGTAGCATGCAAAATTGGAAATGGCTGCCGATGATACCACACGATGTTATGCCAAAGTTAATATTTCTACATCGTGTCGATGGTTAAACGGTCCTCCATTTTTAAAGCAAAATGAGAAACACTGGCCAAATTATGATGGTGTAATTTCTGATACTGAAAATCTGGATGAGGAGGAAATTCGACCAAAGGTTCCGCTTTTAGTAGTCAAAAATGACTTTATAATTACTGAACTTTTTTGGTCTTACAATCGATTGAAAAGAACCATGCCCAAGTTCTTCGTTTTATTGACCTCTGCCGTAAACCATGTGGTGAATTGGACCTCCATGGTATAACATCCAAATATTTAGATAACGCTGAGAAAATAATATGCCAGAAAGTACAAGGCGAATCACTTTCCGAGGACAAAAAATGCATCGAAAAGGGACCGTGGATTTGGGTATTTAATTGTCCAGCTAACCCTTCTGAGGGTGGAGTATGGGAAATAATGGACAATGCGTCAAACGAGTCTTACGTCAAACCATGAAAAGTGTATCTCCAAAAGAACACGTACCACAGTCGCTCCTTATCGAAGATGAAAATATAATAAATTCCATATCTCCTCATAAAAAAGAACCCTTGACCCCAAACCATTTCGTATTTGCTACGCCTAACATTACACAAACTCCTACTGTATCTGCTCCTGATAAGAAAATATTCTCCCTAAGGAAACAGTGGCGCGTTGTGCAGGCTTTGAGAGATAGATTTGGTAGAGATGGGTGTTAGTATATCTGCCAACTTTAACAAGTAGAGTTAAGTGATGCGAACGAATAAGGCTTATAAAAGAAGAGTGCTGTTTTTATTTGCGACACCAATATTCCAAGAAATCAATGGAAAAAACTGCAAGTGGTGTGCTGCATGATGATAGTGAAGCTGATCGCTCCACGGGGGTGGAAGATATTACAGAACTCTCCAACTATTTTATAAAGTTATAAAATAGTTTTTTTTCGGAATTGCTTGGAGATAATGTATAGGTGTATATCATACTGGTGCAATGAATGGCAGTAGACTTCAAATGGTTTGATGTTTCATGAAACTTGTCGAATAATTCAAAACAAAAATTTAAAACAAACGAAATAGAATGAATAGAATCAAACAGGTTTGATGTAACGAGACCATTCGAAAACAAATAGAAAAAATAGAAACGAAACAATGTTTGATTCCTTTCTTTCGAATGTTCTTTACATTTGTATGTTTTAATAAGAAAACACAAATGATTGTAAAAAAAACTCGAAACATAGAATTGCCAATTGTCATTCGATCTTTAGTTGGAAAAAAATTTAAAAGTAAGAATAACTATTGTTTATAATAAAAATTGTTTTGAGTGAAAAATATATTAAAATTATAATGTATGTATGTATATAAGCATAAATATATGTATATAAATATATGTATAAGATATTTTTGTTAAAAAAATTTTAGTGTTGATTCACAAAACATTTCGTTTTGTGAAACATAACCAGTTATGAATAGTATAGTCTATTGACGAGTTATTTTTTAACTCTAATATTTTTTTACTCTTTTTTGTGTTTGATTTGTTTGGTGTCGATTTTGTTTCGAAACACATTTCATATGCCTAAAAAAACAAATTATGATTTGATTTAAAAAACAAATGAATGATTTGAAAGCCCATTCGAGACATTTGAAGCTCCACTATGGTGTATATTCACAACTGCGTCTAATAAGGAACATACCGCAACTAACTATGGTAAAAACCATTGATATACGTACATATAACATGCGCTGTTACAGGTACAAAATCAAAACCCATTACATATTAAAATTGTTGAAAGTAATGTCTTCATAATTGTCATCCATTAGTATTTCAACAGTACACTTACAGAGATCTCACCGATATTTTGTTTTAACAAATTGATGTTTGAATTGAATCACAGGATTGTAAAAGCAAAAAAATTTAACTCTGATAAAATTAATAAAATAAAATTATAATAGTGAAAAAAATAGAAAAACAATTAGACTTTTTAAATTGAACTTTAATCAATCTGGGATAGTAAAGATTACACAAACTTTACACCAATGTGAGCAATATTTCGAAAAATATAGTCCCCAACAATGAGTGAGTGCAGTTTATGCAAATCAGCAATAAGGGGTGAGACGGGTATAAGATGCAATGGTGTTTGTGATAAAGTTTATCACTTCACAAAAAAATGCTCAGGCGTTGACCAATACTCGATGGGGGTATTAGAAAAAAAATTTATGAGATTCATTTGCGAAGATTGCATGCTTGGTGAAATTCAAGATAGTGTACGGGTAAATAACAAAACTTTGGAACATCATTGAGACAGAACGAAATCGAAATTAAACAATTATTGGAGGCCATTCAATAACGATATGCGGAAAGACTTAAAATTCTTGATAAAACCCAAAAGGAGTGCGAAAAAGTGCAAATGAAGTAAATTTAAATGAGAAGGTTCAGTTAAAGATCATGAAAATAAAACCAAAGAAATATGTAACAATATAGGAAAAAACAATTGAAAGATGTGTAACGAACTAAAAAAAGTGATAAAGGAGACAAACGAAAAACAGAATAAGCTATGTATCTTTTTCAGACGCATTAAAAAGTAATAAGGTGTTGCAAGAGATAAAAAATCAAGTGCTATTAATAGTAAGACCTAAAGAGGAGCAATAAATTAAAAAAAAAAAACAAGAGATGATTTAAATAAAAAGGTAGGTCCGATAAATTTCAAAATAAAAAGCGTCGAAAATAGAAAAAATGGAACAGTGGTTACACAAAATGAAAATGTAAGCGAAAGAGAAAATATGAAATTGACAATAGAAAATGAAATTAGTGAAGTAAAGGTTCCAAATAAAATTGAAATGTTGATTGTTGTAACGGACATGAATTTTAAGTGTAAGGACAGGGAAATAACAGAAAAAATTAAAAAACAAAACTAATTTTTGGAAAATAGTAAAATTTAATTAATAAAAATATAAGAAATTAAAAGGTACAACAACAAAAATTATAATTCGAAGTTTTTAATTGATAACAAAACATATCTAAAAATTTTAGTTAAGGGCGATTCCGCTGATTTGATTGATTTTTTCAATCACGCTATTAGTTGTATTTTTTTTCTTATTAGTGCAAAGATGACAGTCTAAATATAATAAACAAATAATTTTTATTTCATTTTATAACATATCTTCTTTTTTGGCGGCTTTGAAAATATTACTATTCGTGAAACAGTTGTTGTTGACTGTTTGAAGTTATGTTTTAAAGGTAAAAGTGAAGTAACAATATTCATCTATCTTCGTGTTCCAAAAAATATACTTATATGTTATTGTTTATGAAGAATTATTGACTGCTAGAATACACTGTTAATATGTTGCACACGCGATGCAAAATATACAAAAAGTTTACTTTTTGCATTGAAATAAAGAGCTATCGTTCTGAAACTTTACAAAAGTAAGAAGCAGTCAAAAGCAAGCTTAAATAATTTGTTTTTAAGAGTGTAGTAATTGGCAGGTTCAAATTAACGATAACTTAAATTGGTTGCACCCGCGATGTCGATGTAAAATCAGTCTATGATAACATTACATTTTTGTATATCTTCAGTGACAATTTCGCCGCTTAATTTAAGAATCGATATATAATGTCAATTATGAATTCACTCAAAGCAGAATATTGATTTGATCACCTCGAATTGGTGTAGGTGTCAAAAGATCAGTGTGGATCGCGGCTAAGTCTCGGAAAGCTATAGTGAACAGCGCAATAGAATTCTATAATTTAGCACGAAGCCTCTCTAAGAACATCATCTTTAAATTTGTAGCAAAAGAAGAAGCTAAAGAAAAGATAGCTATGCTGAATGATCAATGGGAAGTACCAAAAAATATACAATTCCAACAATCCAATATTCAATCCAAACATTTCTTCCAATCTGAAGAAGCTCATAGCATTTCTGTGGCGCGCACCTCACTGTCTTACTCCAAATGCACATTGGTCTTAAAGTCGCCAAAACCCACCGCTAATAGTGAGATAGTGATTGGGCCGATGACGACTTGGAACCTCTTAAAAATCTCATATTATAAAAAATAATTCCGGGTTCTGATATACAGTGAATCCATCGCATAATCGGACAAGCATTTCTTTGATATGTATGTGCTCTAAACTAAAAAAAAAATAGCAAATATTTGTATTTTTTTTTTTGCTTTTATATGCATGCACTACACTCTAATCTAAATAATAAAAAAATAAAATTTTTCACAACAACGGTAAATGTTCAAAGAAAAACAAAATTTACTCCAGTTTTTGTGCTCAAAGCATAAACGGGCATCAATGCAATATCAATGCTTTAAATCTCGAAAGGAAACAATTAATATATGTACATACATATATGGTTTAATATTTTTGCTCACTTAAGTTAGACTGGTTGCACCAGCGATAATTTGGTGTTGCACCCACGATTACTAAAAATATTAATTATCCATTGTTTATTTGCATTTTGTTTAGTTTTTATGTGATGTCCTTTGTTAGAGTAATAAATTTCAAAATATTAAGCTATACCATATGAAATGCATTAGGATTAACAGATTTAGGCCTTTTTTGCTTGTGATGTAGTAATGTTGGGCCAAATTTGTTGCACCCACGATGGCAATTCGAACCTTCCTCCTGGGTTTTAAAGTATCATATGCAAATTTTTGTTAATTAATTTAAAGTCAGTATATAAAAATGTAGTCTGTTAAAGGCTAACTTGATTAAAAATGTTTTTTATTTGATTAGGGTAAACTAAAACAGGTGTCTAAATGTTGCACCCGCGATAATGGAATTACCCTTAAACAAAAAATAAAAATTGTATGGGAAAAATGTAGAGTTTTTGATGGCACCGAAGTAATACAGTGTTTTAAATGCAGAGGATTCAACCATAAATCTAAAGATTGTAAAAGTAATAAAGTGTGTCTAAAATGTCATGAAAGTCATGCAACAAAAGATTGTGAGAAAGAATATTTAAATAAATGCATTAACTGTATGAATTCGAACAAAAAGCTAAATTTGGAACTTAATCAAAATCATGCTACAACAAGTATAGCATGTACAGTTTATGAAAATAAATTTAAGTTAAAAAAGAGAACAATGGGATTGATAGAGTAACAACTACAGAATTTATAAGGAGTTTACACAAATGTACAAGGAGTAATTAACAATTTTAACCAAGTTGAGGCGCTTGCAGATACTTTCCGAAACTCACTGAACAGATAGAGTAGATGAGTCTGAAATACAACTAGAGGGGTACAAGCAGTCATTGAGAATTTTATGAAGTTTTTGAACAAACAATTGAAGAAATATTTGATAAAAACACAGACATAATTGTTGCTGGTGATTTTAATGTGGATTGCGCAAAAGAAAGTTTTTATAAAAATAAATTACAACAGATCATAAATGATAATGGACTAATGCAAATAACTACTGATTACACAAGAATTATGCGGGACTCAAAAACAATAATTGATTATTTTTAATTTTAATTATGTCCTAGTTCTTTTTTCCCAAAATCTTATTAAAAAATTCATATGTGTCAAAAAGTGGTCGAAAATTACCTCAAAAGAATCAATGCTTGCAACACTTCGCGTGGTGGTCATTTAAATAATGTAGTGTTTCACACATAACTTTATAATAAAAAAAATATCATGAAAAAAAATAATTAATGTGTTTTTTTTACGTTTACTTTTGAAACCGCAAAATGGATAACCGTTTATATCTGATTTCTTTATAATATTAAAGTTTCTCTCAGGTACATTATTGTAGAACTTTGAGGATCTTCTAAACTATAAATTGAGTTATCTTCCGAAGTTAAATATTCGTCTGTAATGTTTTCATTATCTTCTATCTGAATCACTTTGTTCTGATAAGATACATAATTTTTCTGTTTACGACAAAGTGTTTCCCCTAATATTTCAGATTTATCGTCTGGTATATTCTGTATTTTTATAGGTATTTTTGTTTTAAAATTTTCCATAAATTTAATATTTCTACTGATTTCAATTCTATTTGTAGATTCATCGAGCAATCGATAACCTTTAGAATGACTATCATGTATTCTTTACTTCTGTTGTCTAATTTTCCCTTGAGAATTGAAGCGAATGCCCTTGGCCCAAAAATTCTCAAGTTTCTCACATCAGGCTTTCTATTTTCCCATAATTTGTATGGATTTTTAGAAATGGATCTTAATACTAATCGATGCTGTAGTATATAATTTGCTGTTAAAAGAATCTTACCCCATAGGTTATTATAAAGTTTTGCATCAGTCGACAAAACATCTAACCATTTCAAGTAAGGATCTATTGTTTCTCTCGGCAACTCCATTTTGCTGTGGATTATATGGTACTGTAAATTGGTGGACTATCCCCAGATTTTCTTAGTACTCCTCCAATTTTCTAGATGTATGTTCTCCTCCATTATCTGATCTAATTATCTTTCCATATTTATTTGTAACGGTTTTCAAATATATTTTCATCTTTTCAAAAACTTCTGCTTTATTTTTGAGTAAATATAATACTGTGTATTGACTGAAATCGTCTACAAAAATGGCAAAATAGTGATATCCACTACCTGCAGATGTCTGCATTGGACCAAAGACGTCGCTATGAACTATATCCATAACACTATTAGTTGCAGAATCTGAACTTTTAAGAGAACTCTTGACCATTTTGCTTCTAATACAAACTTCACAACTCTTCCTAACACCACAGTCAATAATTTTAAAACTGCTTACCGTTCTTCCTTCTTGTATTTTTCTTGCATCATCAATATTTTTATGACCGAAAATTCGGTGCCAATAATGTTGGCATCTTTGTTCTTTGCATTCAACAACCAATACTTTCTCCATTTCAAAGGTACGTAGAATGAATAACTCATTATTATTGTTTGCAACCGCTACTTCCTTACCATTACTGTTTTGAATACTGCATACAGATTTTTGGAAAACTACCTAAAACCCATTCTTTAATCTTTTGTTAGCTGAGAGTAGATTACTATGAAAACTCGGAATAAACAGCACATCTTATATTATTATATTCCGTCTTTGATTTTTCCTATTAATTACTTCAATCTTACACGTAACTTTTCCACTTGATATAATTGTTTCTCCACTAGCCACAGTCACGTTTTCTTTAATAAATTTATTTATTGAAATAAAATCAGATGTTTTTGTACTTATATGACATGTTGCCCCAGAATCCAAAATCCAGTTGTTTGCACAATTTGTTAGACCAAAAGACATATGACTTTTATTGGACTCATTCTTTGGGTTTTCTTGTTTTAATTTCTTTAGCTTCCAACAATTTTTCTTGATGTGACCTTTTTATTTGCAATGATGACATTCCGTGTCATTTTGTCATTTGTTTGACGACGATATTCTTCAAAAAAACTAGCTTCGACAATCTCATATTGTATCATCTAATTTACGAGCTTCCAAAGCTGTCGCCAATGGGCGTTTTCACATTAGCCGGCACGACACCGACACGACACCGACACGACACCGGCAACGACATAAGTGGGAGCGAAAATGCATACAATTATATGGGCATGCTTTCACACTTGCCGACACGACGGTTTTATGTCGTTGCCGGCGACGACATGTCGGCGGGAAGCAAGCTCTCCACTGATGTCGTCTACGACATTTGTTTATATTTTTGTAATGTGATATTTTTGTTGTGTTATTGCGCGAAAGTTTTTAAGTGAAATTTAATAAAAATGGCCAAATATGACATTGTCACTCTAATTGAATTAGTGGAGTCAAAACCCTGCATTTGGGACAAAACAAATGAATACCACAAAAATAAAATATTACGGGATAAAAGTTGGCAAGAAATATATTCATTTCTGGAAGAGGGGTATGAAGAGTTAAGCCAAGCGGAGAAGAAAAAGACAGGTGAGTATCATTAAATAGTATTTTATTTAGTTATTAAATTTTGGATAATTGCCAAGGTAATTGTCCATCTGTACTAACAAAATAATTTGCAAAACATGTGCGTACACCTTGCCCAGTTTTATTAGTTGAGTGTGTTTTATCAAGTTGTAGGTTTTATATTTTGGAACCAGGAGAAGTAAACAAGTCTTCCGTGCGAAATCCATCTCTTTTACGTATTATGTTATGTAATACAACATCGAAAAAATCGTGCCGGCGTCGATGCCGTGTCGGTGTCGTTGCCGGCTAATGTGAAAACGCCCAATGTATCACATGAAGAGGGTAAATTACTCAGTAACATTGCTACAAGCCATCGTTCAATAAACTCTTTGCCCAAAGGGCGTTTTCACATTAGCCGGCAACGACACCGACACGACACCGACACGGCATCGACGCCGGCACGATTTTTTCGAAGTGCTTACACATTACACGACACGACACCGACATGCAGTTGTTGCTTGTCAATCGAAGAAATATCATCATGACTGGGGAAAACAAATTGTATTTGCTTTATTTGTTATATTTAAGGCGCAAAAAACGAAACAAGCAAAGAAAGTTTTGGGTACATCCAATTATAAAGTTGAGATATTTAGAGGGTTCCTTTTACACTCTATTTGAGAAGTTGGCTAATGACGAAAACAAGTTTTTTAACTATTTTCGTATGAGCAAAAGTACATTTGATTATATATTGTATAATATAATCAATAACATCAAAAAGCAAGATACTAAATTCAGAATATGCATACCACCTGAAGAAATGCTAGTTGTAACAATAAGGTAAGTATTTTGATATTTGAGATCATTTCATTGAATTTTTTATTAATTAAACTTTAAGTTATAACGATATACATAAAAGAAACAAAAGATTATTTTTGTATTCAAATAAAATATTCCAAGGAAGAACTACTCATTGTGCTCCAAAAAGTCCGCAACTAATTGATTGTAATTTGCAAAACGTCTTTGAGGCTGTTGTTCTTGTTGTTCAACCTGATATAAAGGAGGAGGAGTAGGCGATTGAAATTCCAAACTTTGGTAGGAATCTGAATTGGTCAGAGCAGGCGAAGGCAGCGGAATACGAACAAGCTGCGGTTGAAGAGTGTTTCGCGTTGAAACACGTTGGCGTTTAATTTGTTTTATAGTCGTTAGAGCTTCCATTTGAAAATCCATCAATTCAGTTTCATTCATATCTCGTATGTATGGAAGAAAGGACAATAGCAACATTTCATGGTCTGATCGATATTGAGACGAAGATGGTCCATCTGAATGTTTCCCTTTTTTTAGCTCTGAAAGGATTTCACGTTCTATGTCATCCAATTGCCTTTTCGAAGTTGATCGCTTAGATAATGGAGTGGGCAGTGCCTGCGAAGTTGCTTTGACTTTAGATTGTGAAGATGTGGTTGGAGGCTGCGAATCTATGAAGTCCTCTACATCAATGCTGTCATCTGTTCCAAACTGACTAAAATTGCTATCTGTGTCATCCTTCTGAGCTATCTTCAGCAAAAATTGCAAATGTTCGCTGTATATGTAACTTTTTTTTGTTCCTTGTCCACTTTTTGTTCTCAATGATCTTAGAAATGAATCTCTTATATTAGACCATTTAACCATAATACTGTCTCCTGCAAGAAAAAAGAAATAAATAAATTATCTAATTAAAGTTTTATTTTTTTTCTAGATACTTGGCTACTGGGTGCACACTGACGGATTTGTATTACACCTTTAGAATTGGAATATCTACTTTAAGCAAAAATATTAACTACGTGTGTACTCAAATATGGAACACTTTACAGCCCATATATCTTAAAGAACTGAATAAGGAAGACTGGAGAAAAATTGCCAATCAATTTGAAAGTAAAGCCAACTTTCCTATGTACCTTGGAGCAATAGATGGCAAGCATATTCGAATCCAAAATTTTCCCCATGCAGGATCAATGAATTTTAATTACAAACACTATTACTCTATAGTTCTTTTGGCAATTGTTGATGCGGACTACAATTTCTTGTTCGTGGATATAGGAGCATATGGGAAGGATTGTGATTCCTCTATTCTACAAAATACAGAGTTTTGGAGAAGACTGATGAACGATGAATTGGACATACCAGAAGCAAGACCATTAACATCAGGAACGGGGCTAAAAGTTCCCTGTGTTTTCGTTGCAGATAATGCGTTTGCAATGAACGAGCACATTATAAAAGATTTCTCAAATCATAATTTGAGTATAAAACAACGTGTATTTAACTATAGATTACACAGAGCTCGTAGATATGTGGAATGCGCTTTTGGAATTTTAAGCAACAAATGGAGAATATTTCACAGAGTACTTAATGTTTCTAAACCTTTTTCAAAAAATATTGTAAAAGCTTGCGTTGTATTACATAACATAATACGTAAAAGAGATGGATTTCGCACGGAAGACTTGTTTACTTCTCCTGGTTCCAAAATACAAAACCTACAACTTGATAAAACACACTCAACTAATAAAACTGCGCAAGGTGTACGCACATGTTTTGCAAATTATTTTGTTAGTACAGATGGACAATTACCTTGGCAATTATCCAAAATTTAATAACTAAATAAAATACTATTTAATGATACTCACCTGTCTTTTTCTTCTCCGCTTGGCTTAACTCTTCATACCCCTCTTCCAGAAATGAATATATTTCTTGCCAACTTTTATCCCGTAATATTTTATTTTTGTGGTATTCATTTGTTTTGTCCCAAATGCAGGGTTTTGACTCCACTAATTCAATTAGAGTGACAATGTCATATTTGGCCATTTTTATTAAATTTCACTTAAAAACTTTCGCGCAATAACACAACAAAAATATCACATTACAAAAATATAAACAAATGTCGTAGACGACATCAGTGGAGAGCTTGCTTCCCGCCGACATGTCGTCGCCGGCAACGACATAAAACCGTCGTGTCGGCAAGTGTGAAAGCATGCCCATATAATTGTATGCATTTTCGCTCCCACTGATGTCGTTGCCGGTGTCGTGCCGGTGTCGTGCCGGCTAATGTGAAAACGCCCATTAGGTCCATTGTCGAGTCTCAAATATATATATATATATATATATATATATATATATATATATCTATATATATATATGTATATATATGTATATATATATATATATATATATATATATATAAATAAATATAAAATAATCAATAAATCAAAGATTGAGAAAGAAAGAAGTATATATATTCAAAATAACATATATGCTAAAAACCAACAAGAATTGTGGAAAAATGTGTGAAGATAAATTTAAATTTAGCTAGCCAAGACACAAACCGAAATTTGTCCCAAACCTGTTCTGCAGTTAGCAGAGCTCTGTTAACTACTCAACAGTTCGACCAAATTTTGAATAAATTCACTTATAGACCAAAATTCAGGAATTGGAACACAAGTCAGTGTGCAGAATACATGACCCAAAGGATACTTGATGCAGATATAACTATGGGATGCTCTGGACAGAGTTCAGAAAAATACACACACCGTACAAAAAACTCGTACATGTATGTAGACGAACACAGTTCAAAGCAACGAACACATATTTTTATTTTCATAACATTTATTATGTGTGTTTAAAAATTTTTGTTCGTGTTAAACACAGTCGTACATGGTCTTTGTTATATTTTGAACACGATCATAAAATAAACATGTACTGTTCGATTGGAACACACTTCAAACACACACTTTAAAATGTTCAAAAATTTTAAGTACAGCTCCGCGTGTGCCTACACATTATGTTTGTGTTGTGTTCGACAAGAAAAGTACATGTGCGATTTGAAGATTCTCGTGTTCATATTTGAAAAAGTACATGTTCGCTACAAAAAAAAAACGTACAATATGTACGAAAATTTTTTGTTTCTCAAACTACTTACGGCAACTACATGGTATGTTTGAGTATCCAGAGAAAATAGCAATAGCAACTGAAAAAATCTGATAAATGTAAATAAAAACAACAATAATTATTTCAATAACTCAAATTTTTTTTAATGAAAATATGTATATAATTTATTGGCAGCAACAACGATAAAATATATATTAAATTAAACTGTTATTCAGTTTTTTCTATTTTAAGAGCTGAGCAGTCAAGCAAGTCAAAATTTAATTTTGTAATTAAAATGTTTGAAATTGACTTCCTTGAGAGCTTAGATCTTAACTTGGTCAATACTATAGCAAGTGCACTAAACGCACGTTCAACAGAAACTTGTGTTGCAGGTACAGCAAGTAGCACTTCGGCAAGCTTGCTTAGTTTTAAATTATACTGTGACATTTTTTCCAGTACTGCAATACGTTAACTTCTAACGGCTCCATTTGTTTTTCACATATAGCAAGTAGTTCTGTTTTTATGTGATAATTTTGATTTATTGGACTTAAATTTGCTTTATTTGCGAGGATATTTAATGTTGTGCTAGTTCTCTGAAAATGAAGTATTGGCATATTCGTCTTGTGGAGATGACAAATGCGATATGTGATTAAGAATTTCATATGTCTTAATTAAGTGATCCTAAAAAGTTAAGCATATCATATATATATATATATATATATATATATATATATATATATATATAGTTTCTACGTTCCATTTTATTGCAGGGGAAAAATTCTTTTTTTTTTTTTTTTTGGAAAAATTTATTTTTCCAGGAATCAAGAAAATGCAAACCCGTTTTATTACCCTACAACACAAGTTTCTGTTGAACGTGCGTTTAGTGCACTTGCTATACTATTGACCAAGTTAAGATCTAAGCTCTCAAGGAAAGCAATTTCAAACATTTTAATTACAAAATTATATTTTGACTTGCTTGACTGCTCAGCTCTTAAAATAGAAAAAACTGAATAACAGTTTAATTTAATATATATTTTATCGTTGTTGCTGCCAATAAACTATATACATATTTTCATTTAAAAAAATTAGAGTTATTGAAATAATTGTTGTTGTTTTTATTTACACTTATCAGATTTTTCCAGTTGCTATTGCTATTTTCTCTGGATACTCAAACATACCATGTAGTTGCCGTAAGTAATTTGAGAAACAAAAATAAATGTTCGTACATATATGTACGTTTTTTTTAGCGAACATGTACTTTTTTCAAACATGAACATGTACTTAAAATTCATGAACACAAGAATCTTCATATCACACATGTACTTTTCTTGTCGAACACAACATGAACATAATGTGTAGGCACACGAGCTACATATAAGTACAATGACATTATTGATAATTTTTTAAAAGAAATAGGTAAATGAACCTTAACTTCATTTCCACATAAAACTATAATTGGGTCACAGATTTTGCAATAAACAAAGTAATAATGCTGAAGATTCATATTCAAAGTAAATTGTATTTATTGCAAGCATTATTCTAACATGTATATTTCGCAACAATTCATATTAAAAGTAAAATGCATCTCTTGCAAGAATTAAACTAATTGTAACATGTATATTTCGAAACAATTCTAATAAAAAAGTAAAATGCATTTCTTGCAAGAATCATACTAATGGTAACATGCTTATAAATCATTTTCACATCAAAAAGAAATGGTAAAAGAAATAGAAAATAAGTAATAATTAAGTCAACATTATAGATTAAGAAAACTTTGTAAAATCAGTCTTAGTTCCCCATTCAAAGCGAAAAGTAACAATAAAAGAAAGTTAAAAGGAAAAGTTTAAATTGTGTTTCATTATTAATTGTTATTTTTTTTGGTAAAGATCAAAGTAAAACACTTAATTGGCGCAGTCGGTAGGATCCTTTTCTCGTATAAAAAAGGATTCAGTGATACGGACCTAAAACTAATAATTAAATAATAAAATCCTGCGAATCCCACGGGACCCTCCAGGGTTATAAAATAATAAACACATAAAAATAAAACAAATGTTGGTGCAGTGAACATTTAGTTAAACACAGACACCACTTAAAATAAATAAATGGTGCAGTGAACATTTAAGAGAAGTGGACACCACTATATTGTATTAGTGCAGTGAAAGTGCAAAACAAATTTACACCACTATCAAACTTTTAATTTTCCGCTAAACTGTATACTAAAAGACAAAAAGCTTTCGATCAACAAAGAATGGAGGGACAAGCTCAAATTGCAGATGTAAATATTGCGGCAGAGTTGGCCAGAAAGGACCAGTAGTTGGAACGTATGCGTATGGCATACATGGAGCTGCAAGGACAGATACAGCAACAACAACAACAGCAGCAACAACAACAGCAAAATAATAGTCAACTGGATAGAACCTTTAAAAATGTAAGCTATTTGCCAGTCTTCACAGGATCGGGAGACATCACTATCAACTCGTTCCTGAGCAGCGTAGAATATTTATTATCCACTATAACTGAGGAGGACTTACTGAAAGAAGCCACCAAGGCAATTTTTTATAGAAACATCCAAGGAGAAGCGAAGAATGTAGTTATAAATGTTCAACAACCAGATAATTGGACAATAATCAAAAAATCGTTGAGACTACGTTACAGACCTGATGTCGAGCCCCATCAACTATATCGGAGGATAAACGAGTTACGTGCAAATAATGTAAGTGATTTAGCCATAGAGTTACAAAACATTAAGTATAAAAGTGATGAACTAATTATATATTATAGAGATGATCAGTATATAGATCTGTCTAATGTGAATAGCTTATTGGTTAATATAGCGAAAGAAATGACTCAAGGTATACTCCTAGATAAGATATATGAAGAACATGATATAGGAACAATAATAGACATAATGATGAAGAGAAGATACGAAGATACTTGTATTAGACAGGAATTTAAAAAATCTCGAGGAACGTTTGTGAACATACCAAAACAATTAAATAAATATAATAACTATAATCATAGCAAAAACTATCAGAATAAGCCGTCAAATAATTATAACAATAATAGTCAGGGTAACTATTACAACAGATATAACAATTATAATAATAATAATAATTATAATAATTCGGGACGCTATAAGGTCCACAATAATAATATGTCAGGAAATTTGCATAGACCCGCACAGGTAGGAAACCCTAGGCCAAATTCCGGACAATATCGCTGGAATCAACCTAGGCAAGACCGAACCGAGCCTATGGAAATAGTCAATTTAGAAATAAATAAATTCCAAAGAATCCCGCTGGTAGGAAATTCCAAGGCCAAAGTCAGCCAAAATCGCTTGACTCAACCTGGACAAGACCAAACGGAATCAATGGAACATAATATAAAAAAATAAATTAAAGAAATAATGAAGATAAAAGATATGATCAAATTCAGAACTATGAAGATATGTTTTTTCGGAAACAACATCCGATTACTTACCCATCATAACAATTGTAATAAATATAAATAAATATAGTGCTCTAATAGACACAGGAGCTAGTATAAGTGTAATAGATAATAATATAAAAGATTTTGAAAAAATTCCATTAAAGGAACCAATTGAATATAAAACAATAAATAAAAAAGGTATTATTAACTTCGAAGTATTGACAGACGCACCAGAACAGTTTAACGTAATAAATGCAAACATTAGATGGAAAGTTGTTTCGTTGACAGGAGGGAAGTACAGTTTTATAATAGGAATCGACTTATTGAATTGCTTTAATACAATGATAAATTTAGTAGACGGTACTATTTGTTTTAATAATAAGATAACAAAATTTGATATAAACCCATATGAGAATCTTCAAGTTTGTACATTAGAAGGCTTAGACGTTGATTACAGTAGAATACAATTGAATCATTTAAATACAGAAGAATACAATGAAGTTATGAATATATTGAAAAGATTCCACAGACAATGAAGGTCCATCACGAAATCAGGACGACAACTGAAGAACAAATAAACTCTAAACTCTATAGATATCCCCCACAACATGAGACAGAAGTTAGACGACAAATTAAGGAAATAGAAGAACAGGGTATAATTAGACGAAGCTGTTCAAGATATGCAAGCCCACTGATAGTAGTACCAAAGAAGATTGACAATTCTGGAGAGAAAAAGTATCGCATTGTGGTAGATTACAGAAAACTAAATGAAATTACAATAGATGACAAATTTCCTTTATCTTATATAGATTCAATATTAGATAAATTAGGACGAGCACAATACTTTACAACCTTAGATTTAGCTAAAGGTTACCATCAAATATTAGTAAGAGAGCAAGATAGGGAAAAGACAGCATTTGTAACACCCCACGGACTATATGAATTTATACGAATGCCATTTGGTCTTAAGAATGCCCCAGCGACATTCCAAAGGCTAATGAATGAGACATTACGAGATTTCATTAACAAAACATGCGTAGTTTACCTAGATGACATACTAATATTTAGTACATCCTTAAAAGAGCATGTAAAAGCAATAACGGACATTTTCAAGGTATTGGAAGACGCTAATTTAAAAATACAAGTAGATAAGTGCAATTTCTGAAGAAGGAAACCGAATTTCTGGGACACATTTTAACTAAAGAAGGACTCAAACCTAATCCGAATAAAATAAGTCATTCAAGAATTAGAAATACCTAAAACAGAAAAGCAGATAAAAAGTTTCTTAGGATTGACAGGATACTACAGGAAGTTTGTAAAAGACTATGCTAAAGTAGCACAACCCATGACCAAGTATCTAAAGAAAGGCGTAAAAGTTAATACAAAAGACCCTACATATATAGAAGCTTTCGAAAAACTGAAACATTTAATAAGATCTCACCCCATATTAAAATATCCTAACTTTGATAAACAATTCACCCTTACTACCCATGCATCAAACTATGCAATTGGCGCCGTACTTTCACAGGAAGGGCACCCAGTTTGTTTCGCATCCCGAACACTAAACACTCAAATTATCTCAGACCATATCTTTATGGCAGAAAATTTAAAATTTTAACAGATCATCAACCAATTAAATTTTTAAATACTAAATACAACGGAAAGGACGTCACCAAGACATCAACGATGGCTACTAAAATTAGGTGAATATGATTTCGTAATTGATTATATAAAAGGAAAAGAAAATAGAGTAGCAGATTTTTTAAGTAGAATAGAGAAAAATAATGAGAATAAAAATCCTGAAGATAATGAAACGGATACAGAAGTAATAAATAGCCTCGAAGAAGATAGTGTATCTATGGTAACAGTACACTCAGCAGAAGAAAATTTACAAGAACATTTCTTTATCAAAGAAGAGATTGTAAATAAATACAAAACACAAATTATAATAACAAATAATAAAACTCAAGAATTAAAAGTATTACGTGGAAAAATAATAATATTTATTTCAGAAAGCGATTTCGACAGGATGGGAGAGATATTCAAAAAATATATCACCAAAGGTAAAGTAGGAATATATTCTGAGGTATCAGAAAGAAAATACAACCTCGTTCAAGAAAAATTAATTGAAATGTACTCCAATGATAAACAAATAAATTTTACAAAATGCACTATAAGGGCACAGGATTTAGAAACAGAAGTACAAGCAGTAAAACAAATATCTTTTTACCACGTTAGGGAGAGTATGCACTCCGGAAAAATAGAAACTTATAACCAAATAAAAAATAAAATATATTATCCAAAGCTAATGGAAATAATACAATTGGTAATAAACCAGTGTGATTTATGTCAAGAAGTTAAATACGACAGGCAACCAATAAAACCTAAGCTTGCTATTACAGAAACACCATCAGAAAAAAATCAAATAATTCATATTGATACTTATGTAGTCAAAGGATTTAATTTTTTAACATTAATAGACAAATTCTCCAAATTTGGTGCAGCCTATCCTTTGAATGATAGAAATCATACAACAATAATATAACAGTTAGAAGATCATTTTGCTAAAATAGGAAAACCTCAAAAGATAGTAGCAGATAACGAGTTCAAAGCGATACGTATTAAAGAGTTTTTAAATAACGAAAATATTGAATTACATTTGACTAAACCTAATAGCCATACGGGCAATGCCGACATTGAAAGGTTCCATAATACCATTTCAGAAAAACTCAGAGTTATATATAAAATGAATAAAGAATCCTCAATAAAACAATTAATACAAAGGGCAATTAGAAATTATAACGACCGTTATCATTCAAGTACCAAACATTCACCCAATGAGATCCAACAAGGGAAGGTAGAAGAAAATGAAATTAAGAAAAACTTAGAAGAGAATAAAGCTAGAAAAATCAACAGTTTAAATGAACGTAGGGAAGATTAGACGGAAAATAGATCAGAAGGGTTTGTAAAAAAACTATAAGGCAGCCCAACACAAGGAACAACCAAGATACAGAAAATTAAAGCTCGAAAATGTACATCCATGCAATATTAAACGACCATTAAAATTTTCAGATTCTGGCGGTGCTAACGTTACTCGTAATGATACCACAGATCACGGGACTAATGACGACTAAATTACTGAAGGAACAAAGAGGATACATAGATATTCAGATAGGAGATCAAGAAATAGTTAAGGAAACAGATATAGTCTTACATATAATTAATTTGAACTGAAGTGGAAGCAATTTTAGATAACATAACGGAAAACATAAAATTAATGAAAATAGATAACAAGGAAGTACTTAATCTAGAAATAAATGATGCTAGGAATAAATTGATGACATTATTACCAAGACAATTAAGACAAAAAAGAGGACTAGTAAACGGAATAGGAAGTGTATCCAAATGGTTGTTTGGAACTATGGACGACGAAGACAGACAGAATATACAAAACCATCTTTATAACATTGACGAAATTAAACAGAATAATAACCAACAAGTTTTAATAAATTATTACTTTAATTCGACATTAAAACACTTAAAAAAGGTTGTAGAAAGTGATAGAAATGAAATAGAAAATGAATTAAATTCTATAAGTAAAGTTTTAAAGATAGAAAATCGAAAACATTCATATTTAGAACAACTGACTAATATCCAATTAATAAGAAATAGGATAGAACATTTACAAGATAACGTTGTATCCGCAAAGTACGGAATTATACAACCTAGTATCTTGACTAGTAATGAAATCGAAAAATACAACATAGATTACAATAAGTTAAAATATATTCAGTTTGGAACAGCGTATCTTAATAATTCATATTTAATTTTTGAAGTAAAAATACCTAAGGAATTTGTAACCGTAAAACAAAGAGTCATAGTACCAATACCAAATAACGCAAAATATGAAAATGATTATAAAATGGAAGAAATCTTTGATTTTGAAAATGAAACTTACACATTCCAACAAAATAAACAGTTAAAAGATTTAAAGTTAAGCAAACATTGTATAATTAAGAATACCTGTCAAATGATAAGTAATAATGATTTGGAAATATTACAGTTAGATATTGACACAATTCTAATAAAAAACTCAGTAAATGTTAGTGTTAAGCAAACATGTAATACGGATAAAGTAATTTTAAATGGAAATTATTTAATCAATTTTAATAATTGCTCAATAAAAATTAAAGACTATTATTTTTCAAATATTACAGAAATTGAAAAATTAACACACATAAATCAAAACACAAAACAAATACAAAATTTTACCCACAAATTGTCATTTAAACAGATTGAAGAAGGACATCAAAACAATATAAAAAATATCAAAGCATTAAATTACCATAGTAAAATAACGTATGGTTGTAATATTATAATTATAATTGTAGTAGTATGTATAATCATATATGTAATAAAAAAGCATAACCATATTAAAATAAAGTTAAATAATAAAATTCAGGAGAATTCTAATCTAAAGGAGGGAGTAGTTACATATAAGTACAATGACATTATTGATAATTTTTTAAAAGAAATAGGTAAATGAACCTTAACTTCATTTCCACATAAAACTATAATTGGGTCACAGATTTTGCAATAAACAAAGTAATAATGCTGAAGATTCATATTCAAAGTAAATTGTATTTATTGCAAGCATTATTCTAACATGTATATTTCGCAACAATTCATATTAAAAGTAAAATGCATCTCTTGCAAGAATTAAACTAATTGTAACATGTATATTTCGAAACAATTCATATAAAAAAGTAAAATGCATTTCTTGCAAGAATCATACTAATGGTAACATGCTTATAAATCATTTTCACATCAAAAAGAAATGGTAAAAGAAATAGAAAATAAATAATAATTAAGTCAACATTATAGATTAAGAAAACTTTGTAAAATCAGTCTTGGTTCCCCATTCAAAGCGAAAAGTAACAATAAAAGAAAGTTAAAAGGAAAAGTTTAAATTGTGTTTCATTATTAATTGTTATTTTTTTTGGTAAAGATCAAAGTAAAACACTTAATTCACGCGAAGCTGTTTATTGAACATGTACTTTCTTGTCGCGTACGTACACGTACTTAAAATTTTTGAACATTTGAAAGTTTTTGTTTGAAGTGTGTTCCAATCGAACAGTACATGTTCATTTTATGATCGTGTTCAAAATTTAACACGAACAAATATTTTGTAACACACATAAATGTTATGAAAATAAAAATATGTGTTCGTTGCTTTTAAACAGTACGCTGTGTTATTTCAAACATCACACCTTTTCTGCTATATAAAGGACTCTCTGGGCCATCATTTGCATATAGTGGCATATTGGTAGTATTTCCCATTTCCACACAGTGGCCACTAACCTCTCCAGGAAAGAGATTTTTTTCAAATGTGTTTGAGTACAATATTTTACATCTCCAGTACATTCCAGTTATATCTGCATCAAGTACCCCTTGGGTGATGTATTCTGCACAATGACTGTGTTGCAATTCCTAGATTTTGGTCTATAAGTGAATTTAGTCAAAATTTGCTCGAACTGTTAAGTAGTTAACAGAGCTCTGATAACTGCAGAACAGGTTTGGTACAAATTTCGGTTTGTGTCTCGGCTAGTTAAATTTAAATTTATCTTCCACACATGGAAAAATCTGTGATAAAAACTGTGAGATTTAAAGATGTAGAATCTGTTAACAACACTGGTTGAGTAAGAAGCAAAATAAAAAAAAGCTCTGTGTAAAATGTGAATAAAAATTTTAAAAAGTATTCAAAATAGATAGAGACTATTAAAAACACAAAATAAATAGTAAAAATTTTTACAATTTGCAATAAAAACTATAGAAATTTTGTTGAAAAACCTGAATAATGGCTGAATGCAGTAAATGCAGATCAGCAATAAGAGGTGAAAGTGGACTTAGATGCATGGGTGTGTGCGGTAAAGTTTACCACTACACAAAAAAATGCGCCGGTATGGACAATTATTCTACAAAAATTATAGATGAAGACAACTATATTCGATATATTTGTGATGATTGTATGTTATATATACGGAATGTAGACCTGGTATTAAGAGACATTCAAGAAGGAGTAAATAAAAATAAACAAGTTTTAGTGGAATACAAGAATGAGTTCGAAAGTTCGTTACAACAAAATTAAAATGAAATAAAAGCCTTACTGGAAGCAATGGAAAAGCGGTATGATGAGAGATTTAAGAAAATAGATAAAATACAGGCAATGTGTGAAAAGAATGTAGATGCTGTAAAAAATTTATTTGGAAATCTAAGCGAAATAGAGAATAAAAACAGTAATATGTATGAAGCAATAGACAAAAACAATAATAAAATGTGTAATGAAATAAAGAAAGCAATCAAGGATACAAATACCAAAACTAAAATGACATATGCACAAACAGCAAGAAACGTAGTGATACCAGATGTATCAAAAAATATCCCCTTAATTGTGAAACCCAAAGAGAAGCAGTGTCATTAAAACAAAAGCGGAATTAAATGAAAAAATAAATCCTGTAAATTTTAAGATAACAAATGTAGAAAACAGAAAAAATGGAACATTAGTAATCCAAAGTGAGAATATCGAAGAAAGAGAAAAAATTAAAGAAATTATACAAAACGAAATAAGTGAAAACTACGAAATAACGGTTCCAAAGCAAATTGGTATGCAAATTATTGTAACGGACATGAACTTTAAAGTATCCGAAAGAGAACTTAGTGAAAAAATTAAAAAACAAAATAACATTCAGATAATGAATCGTACGCTAAAGTTATGACAAGTCAGAAGATTAATGTCGGATGGGACAGATGTCGAGTTTTTGATGGAATAAATATATTGCAATGTTTCAAATGTCAAGGCTATAATCATAAAGCTTCCGAGTGTAAAAATTAAGAAATATGTTACAAATGTCATGAAAAGCACAAAAGTAGTGAATGTAATAAGGAAATAGTAACTAAGTGTATCAACTGCATGAAGGAAAATAGAAGGTTAAATTTAGGACTAGATGAAAATCATGCTACTGGAAATAAAGAATGCCCTATATATCAGAACAAACTGAATATGAAAAAGCGATGAATAGGCATTGCGGCATAACAACCAAAGAAAATACCAACATTCAAGGACTACTAAATAACTTTACGGATTTGAGGACAATTATTGAAACATATAAACCAGATTTCATTATTCTGTCTGAAACGCATTTGACTGAAGATATTGATGAATCAGAAATCCCAATAAAAGAATATAACCACTATATTACGCTATCGAAATCAAAAAGGACAGGTGGTGTAGTTGCATATTTCAGAAAGAATTGGATCATTAGCAAAATGAAAGATTATGTGAAAGAATCAAAACATTGGATTAGTGCATATAGAGCAATATAGTATACGAAAAAACAACATTTGTTATAATAATAGTATACCGATCACCAAAGTAGCCAAAAGCGATTTTCAAGAGATAATGGAAGAAATAACTGAAGAAAGCTGTGATATAATAATAGTTGGAGACTTTAATATAGATTGGCTGAAAGACTTCTATAAAACAAAAATTGAAAGCATACTAAATGAGAATGGTTTAAAACAAATAATTAGTGAATATACTAGGATAACAAAGAATACAAAAACTTTGATAGACTATGTTATAAAAAATAATTAAAATATTTCCGCAAAAACTAACATTAATAATAAAATAGCTGACCATGAAAGTATAGACATATATATTAAAAACGAAAGTATGGTGAAAGATCAAGTAGAAGAAGTAGAACTATTTAAATATAATAAAATCCGTTTCAAAAATGAAATAGAGGCATGGAACGCATATTAAATAATTAGAAATGCATATAAAACAAGAATTGATAACGAAAAAAGCAATTATATAAATTATAAAATAAACAACTCAAATAACCAAAAAGAAATGTGGAGCAAAATAAAAGAGCTAGTACTAGGAAACCCCAGATCTGTGATAAATACTGTGTTATATAAAAATATAGAATATAAGGATAATTTAAAAATAGCGGAAAACTTTAATGATTATTTTGTAGATAGTATCAAAGAAATAAATAACTCCATCGAATATTTGCAATATGAGAATAAAATAAACGTGATAAACAGTAAATTTAAATTTCATACGATAAATTTGACAGATTTAAGGAATATATGTAAGGACATGAATAAGAAACCTGACTATAACAAAATAAGTATTAAGTTAATATTAGATAATTGGGACATGGTAGGCATTAAACTGCTTAAAATAGAATCGATTGAAACCGGAGTTTTTCCAAACAACTGGAAGAAATTAGTCATAACTATAATAGAAAAAGTAAAAAATACAATAAAGTGTGAAGAGTATCGACCTATTAACAGTCTGAAAACATGTGAAAAGATTTTAGAGAAAATTGTCAAAAATCAGTTGGAAAAATATCTAGAAAACCATAAAATACTATCAAAGTACCAGTCTGGATTCAGAAAAAACCACTCGTGCGAGACCGCTGTAAACTATGTAATAAACAAATGGAAATATATGAAGAATAATAACAAAATTGTGGCTATATTCTAGGACTTCAAAAGGGCATTTAAAACTATTGACCGTAATATCATGCTAAAAAAAACTACAAAGATATGGGATACAGGATAATGAATTAAAATGGTTCCAATCTTATTTAACCCATCGAAAACAAATGACAAAAATTAACAACGTAACATCTAGGGAAAAAGAAAATGATTTTGGTTACCCCAGGGGTCAGTTCTAGGGGCCCTTTTATTTATCCTGTATATTAGTGACATGGAAAATGTATTAAAATGATGCGAAATAGTTATGTATGCTGACGACACACTTATATTCACAGACGCGGAAACAGAGGACAACTTGAAACCGGATATGCACGAAATTAATAACTGGTTAAATATGAACAAATTGAAATTAAATGAAAATAAAACCAAATATAAAAATAAATAATATAAAATAAATAAATATGAACAGTAATAAAGAATTTAAGATTAATGACGTAGTAATTGAAAGAGTTGATAAAATAAAATATCTGGGGTTTTTAATAGACAGAGAATCAAACTTTAAAGAACATTAGGAATATATTTGCAAAAAAATTGGAAAAAATATTGGATTTTTTTTTAAAATAAGAAGGAACGTGTCTATTATTACTGTAATAAACATCTATAATACGATTATCAAACCACATTTTGAGTACGGATCGACTATAATATAAACATCTTGCACGGAGCACCAAATGAACAGACTACAGAAGCTGCAAAATAAAGCAATGAGGACTATATTAAAATGCAATCGTTTTACGTCAATTAGATATATGTTAGAGACATTAAAATGGATGGATATTCAACAAAGGTTGGAGTATAACACATTAATTTTTATAAAGAAAATGAAGATGGGAGAGGCGCCAGATTATCTAACAGAGCAACTGAGATATGTTGGAGATGTTCAACCGTATGACTTGCGGAATAATCAAAACTTTAGAATACAACGTGCAGATACTAGTGCCATACAGCGATCATTATTTTTCAAAGGGCTAAGAACGTACAATATGATGCCAAACAATGTGAAAAGGGAAACGAATAATATTGCTTTTAGAAAAAAAGTTGTTGATTTCATTAAAAATGTTAACGTAAATTATGTTGAAATGTAATGAAAAGTATTTATATATACTACTAATAAATAAATAATAATAAAAAATAAAAATAAAAAAAATACGAAGACTAAGATGCTCCATAGAAAATGTGCAATATATAAACAAAATACCTGAGATAAACTATATATATATATATATATATATATATATATATATATAAGTTTTATACAATAAATTTAGAAGAACTTAAGCACATTTTTAAAAACAAAGTAAAAACCTGAGTATAAAAAATGTCAAGTAATTGGGAAATAACTGGCAATATATAATTATATACTGATTTCTTTCCTACAAAAGAATGCAAAATTTTTTACACTCTTTAAGAGAAAATGGCTCAATTTTGTCATTCCTCACGGAAAGTAGTTTCTACATTAAAACTCTTCCGACCTGTAACTTTTTATTACTGTTATTGACAAAGAATTAAATTCAAAGAACACATTGAATATATGTGTAAAAAAAAATTGGCAGAAAGGTTGGGTTTTTTAAAAGAATAAGGAACAATGTAACTATATTAACCGCAATAAATATATATAACAGAAAGATTAAATCACATTTCGACCATCAACGATATTCACATGCTGTTGAGATAAACATGTAACAAGATTGTAGAAACTACGAAACAAGGCTATGCGTTCAATATTAAAATGTAATAGATATACACCAATAAGAGATATGCTAGATTCTTTAAAATGGCTTAACAAAAGGCAAAGGTTACAGCTAAAAACAATTTTTTTCATCCAAAAAATCCGTATTAACTCTGAAATTTTCATGATTTTAGACTTCCGCGTGCAGATACCAACACAATGCAGAAACCACTTTTCTACCATGGATTAAATTTATATAATATGAAACCAAAAGAAATTAATAAATTTAGAAAAAAAATAGTTATTTTCATAAAAAAGTGTTAACTTGGTAAATTATTTTCAAATATTGTTAACCTAATACGAAAATTTAAAATTCAAATTATATTAATACTACTAATGAATAATAATAAAATAATAATATACTGCCAAAGGAACCATTTTTCAGCACGAGGGACACCCCAAGCATACTGCCAAAATTGTCCAAACAAGTGGCCAGCACAAAGTCCTTACCAAAGTACAGAACACCACTTTCTTACATTTATTCAAAATGTAGTGGAAAGTATGCCTAGACGTATAAAGTGTTATACAAAATAATAGGTTCTGGACAAAATATTAATAGCCATGAGAATATTAGTTTTAAGCAAAACTATCAAAATAAGTTATAGGAAGAACTAACTTTATAATTCTGTTATAAAAATTAATAAAATAATTTGTTTTCCAATATAAATTGGCCAAACACGAATATTTATTTTGGTTAACAAATGATTCTAATGAGTGTCGAATAAAAAATGCAACAATATTTAGGTAATAAAAACATCACGATTTCTGTTTTTTTTTATTTCCTTTTGTACTCTAACGGATTTTAGAATATATCTTGAAAGGTAAATAATATTCATGAATTAAAATTCTTCATGTAAATTGGGCCTAACTTCCTCTACATTTTACAAACAAATCTTTTTACCGACCTACCACCCTGAAGATGAAAACAAAATGAACACACAAAGTTATGTTTAATACAAAAGTCAACAATACCAAAATCATGAAATTATATCACGGCTGGAATAATCGATAATGTGCAAACGCAGATTGTCTGCATTAATCTAAACATATTTTGAGGTAGAGAACCAAATTATATTAAAACTAAGAATAGCTCACCATCCTTCAGCAATTGTCTCATTTCCTTGTTCCGTTGAAAATTAATGTCTTCCAATAAATGTTGAAGGGCCGTTTGAGGCTTTAATAAAACTCCAGCAGCGCAACCCAAGGACATTATTAAGGTGTAATGTTTCCTGTGCTAAGCTTTTTAATAAATTACCAGATTGCTGTTTACGGCAGTTATTAAAAATTTTTCTTTTGAGATGTAGAATTAAGTGGGCACGAGTTACTATTTTGTTTGAAATTTTACTTTCTTAATTAAGCCAAACTAGTTTTATAATATATGTACAAACAGTTTTCATAATTGAAATTTATTACCATTTAACATAATTTTAGCACTACCAGACGCCGCTTTTCCATTTTGTGACAGTCACATACTACGAGCATACATATTTCATTTCGTTAACTGTTGAAAATTAAAAACTTTCTCTACACTTTGCCGATTTTTCTTTTAAAATGTTACTACATTCTAATAACAAATTCCGATTTTTCTTGAACGCAGGCTAAATGTGACAGAAAACCTGTGCTTAATGTAAACTATGCTTAATGTAACCTCACAGAAAAACACAGAATACCCCTTACCAAGGCGAATTAATACAGATGACATTATTTGCGCAAATGATTCTCAGCTGTCTCAATCCCCTTGAATCGTAAAAAAAAACCAAGCCATCAATATCTATCGACGAGAAAGAAAACATACTTTCGCAACATACCAAGGCGCATCTATACTAGGTGACCTTAATACGAAAAATGGTGAACAGGTGATATAATTCGCCTGATTCGCCTTGAAGTCAGTTGTCAAAATCTTCTGCTTTCGCCTTGGTTCGCCTTGAAGTCTTTTGTCAAAATCTGCTTTTTAGTCTTTGCGCCAAAAAGAAAAATTTGTGGAGTTGAAAAACAAAAATTAATATTGTGATAATTCCTAAGAAACCAAAGTTATTTATGTATAATATATAATTCATTTGATTATTATTGTTAAAAGCAATAGTTTTCATTTAAAAACATTTTGTGAACTTATAAAACAATGCGTGTTTGTGCAGTGTGCAAGCGCAAATTCTTCAACGGAGAGGGATCGTTGTTCCAAGCGCAGAAAGATGCGGTATCCAGGATGAAATGGGGTGAGATTTGTTGCGTAGCACTTTCTGCAACAGCACTGATCTGCGCTGACCATTTTTTGCCCGCCAGCATCGTTCGTGTTGGTAACAGAGCTGCATATCTCATACCAAATGCTGAACCCTTTATGCGGAATGCGGTTTCTTCTCCTCCCATAAGAGAATCCTTAAAAGTAAAGTAAGTATAACCCTTAAAAAATAAATAAAATGTATGCATACAAATAAATAATGTATTATTCATATTTATCTTTTCAGCAATGACACACCAATAGTATTTAACAAGGCTGAAAATATTGCGTCAAAGGAAGTTAACCAAAAACTATTTTATGACAACAATAAACGTTTGTTTTCTTTTTTCAGATTTGAAGACGGGGTGATGGACACACACCACAAGGAGCAGCAAATGCAAACCGAGTGAGTATTGAAATATTTTATAATTAGTATTTTATTTATCTTTTAAGATTTATCAAATGGACATCGTGGTGTATGTAAATAGAATAATTTTTATTGTTATATTGTGTTCTTATATATAAGTATTGTTGTTAAATATTAGTATATATTTATTTATTTGTTTATTGAGACTTAAAATTTCATAACAACTAGCTAAATTATACATTGATTGGAATTTTAAAATTATAAAGTATTATTTTAATTTTAATAAAAGTTAATTGCTACATGGTTATAAATAACTAATAATAATAATAAGTTATTTGTTCTAATAAGTTAGTTAAAAGTTGTAGTATTTAATTGTTGTTAAATATAAAATTGAAAATAGTTAAGTTCAAATTGTATGATTTATTCGAAATTAAGATATTATTGTTAATAAAAAATGATTATTATTTAAATAAAAAATGATTTCCAATAATGCAATCGATTTGAATGACACGACAAGCAAAAGGTAACAAAATCATTTAAAGTGCATTATATACACATTTAACACATGAATTTGAAAATTATTCAAACAAATTATTTAATGCATACTGGTGAGTTGGCATTAACACGTAATGAATTCATATATTTAGAATAACAAGAAACAAATATTTCGTAAACTGCAGTACTTCAAATAAAGCAATCATATACCCTCATGTAAGGGCTGTGGTAAACCAGCTAAGCTTTCGTGGTCATCAATGAAAGAATAGCCAATAAATTTATTTCGAGATATATCTAAGAATTGATCGATATCCTTTTGGCGAACTTTTGGAGTCCAGTGCAAACGCGTAGTCATTTGAGGTGCTTGTACAGACGGTTGCGCACTGTAACTGTTATGATTCGCAGTTGTTCTGGCTGTGGTTGATGTATTCGATTTTTTCACCATTTTGATTACTTCCATTACCAGAACCATTGTTCCCACTGTTTGGGGCATTTTCATTGCCGGGACTTAACTCCATGTCCATCTGCTCTTGCTCATCTAAATATATTCAGCCAAATACAATATACATCTTGCAGCTTGCAATACTTTGTGTATTTGAGTCTAGTTTTTGCCAGTTGGGTGGCAAATCATACATTTCCATTTGGTGTTCGAATGCTTTGACGTTCTGCTGAAACTCTCTAAACTCCGTATAGCTGTATAATTCAGCAATTTCATTTTGATAAGTATCTACGTCTGCATACACAGTCTAAATCTGGCCCATCACAGTTGGCATCCGTATCATGTGTATCCTGCTCAAAGGAATTGTTTATCGATGAGAGCATCATTTTGTTACTCTGTGGTTTTGTTTGCACAATATTAAAGTACATATGTATTAAATTAACTTCTTGATATAATGACTCCCTAGTTGGAGTGAATTGTGCTCTAATTGGAAATAAAAAATTTTTATTTAGACTTTACATCGACTTGCTGCTTATTCACACTAAATACTATGGCATTACATTTATGTAATATATGTAAACTCGAAAATGTAGTAATAGAAATATTATATTATTTTAATATATTTAATTTCAGTTTAACAAAAAAGACAGAATTTAATATACAAATATAGATGTGCCTTGTGGTGCCTGTGCTGTTTTTTCTTCTGTATCGCCATTTTTCTTGTTTTATTTGTCAAGTCAATTTGACAACCGAAAATATTTTACACAAACAAAATACATATCAAGGCGAATCCACTACATATATTTTCTGCAGTGTTGCTAATTGAGTATACCTAATATAGTTGTGCCTTGGCAACATACCGTCCAAGGCACATCTATACTAGGTATACTCAATTTGCAACCCTGCAGAAAGTATATGTAGTGGATTCGCCTTGGTATGTATTTTGTTTGTGTAAAAATTTTCGGTTGTCAAATGGACTTGACAAGTAAAACATGAGAAAAATGGCGATACAGAAGAAAAAACAACACAGACACTAAATGAGAAAAATGTAGACTGTTTATTTCAAGGAGTTTATTCATAAAATGTTTGTGCAGAAGTATGAAATTATTATTTACATATTTATTGCTGGATGGAATTGGTGCTTATAAGTGTAAGCTTTTGTAAATACATATAATAATATTCATATAAAAGTTCAATTTAATTAGTTCTGTTGGAGTTGATTCTGCAAGTTGACTAGACTAAGGTTCACATATTTCCTGCTCTTATGAAAATTATTATTATTTACATATTCATTGCTGGATGGAATTGGGGCTTATAAGGGTGAGCTTTTGTAAATACATATAGTAATATAAAATATATAAAAGTTCAATTTAATTAGTTCTGTCGGAGTTGATTCTGCAAGTTGACTAGACTAAGGTTCACATAATTCCTGTTCTTATGAAAGAATCGGACAAAAATTTTGCATCTACAATTGCTGTATATAGCTCTAAACATGTCTCCGTCTAAACCTAAAGAAATGAAGTTGTTGCAACGCTCTATCAATCAAGAATCACTGACATTGAACAATTCGTCTTTAGATGATGTGCCGGCAACATTTCAGCCAATTCTGGTGGTTTAACACAAGCCACAAAAAGACTATCAGTCTGCCAATTATACAGCTCCCATAGCCAATCAAGCTATAAAAATTATAAGAAGGCTAACCAAATCTACTAAAATCCATAATAATGGTGTACGTCCGAGGCAGTCTATAAAAACTTTACATCCAAGAGAGCGAGAAGCCAGAATATGAGAACAACGGTGAATATAATTTATTTTTTATATAACAGTTTACGAAATATTTGTTTCCTGTTATTCTACATAAATGAATTCATTGCGTGTTAATGCCATGGATACCGCATCTTGGAAGAACGCTTGGCT